>VWZX01000352.1:648419-689178 GCA_013399015.1 Galbula dea
CGGCCCGGTACCGCCCGCTCCTCCCGCATCCCGGAGCCAGGGAGGCGAAGGAGTCCTGCTACCAGGCTCGAACCCAGAGCGGGGGGTACCGCGCCCAGCGGGGCCGCTTTGTGGCGGCTGTGTGGTGTTTGGGGATTTCATGCGTGGTTTTGAGGAACGACTGGCAAAGCAGGACAGGGCCGAGCTTTGGAGGAGCTACCTGCTGGCAGATACCCGCCCTGCTTTTCACAGCTGAGGCCCCACACGGCGGAGGCCAGTGGCCGTCCTACTTGTCAGCCCTCGGCTGGTGCCCAGCTGCTGCCGGGTGTCTTCATCCTGTGGTCGTCGTGCGTGTGTTGTCTGGAAAAAAACAAGGAGGAAGTGTTACCTGCTTTGCACTTGCCTTAGGTGTTGTGAAGGCCTAGTTACAGGATTGTGAGGCTATACCAGGTTCTTCTTTGTCCTGTAACAAGTCTAGCTCATCCAGCACTGCGTCGTCTGAGAGATGTGTATTCTTAGTCAGTGGAAACGCAGTGCCTATCTCCCTTAGTTCCTGCATCAGAGCAGCTCCCAAGGGTGTCAGCACCTTGCCAGCGTGCTGCTGAAGGCACCAGCCAAACTTTCTGGTATTCGGTTGTTCTTAAGTTTAAGGTCCTTGAGGGAATTCAATTTAGGGCAGTCATTCACAATTACTCCCTCAATTTTCAGTGGTTTTATTCGTCTCTTGCAGTCTTTCAAACACAACTGTAAAACATAGTGCATTTTATCTCTGGGCCCTCTCCAGCCCGTACAAGCAGGAGCAGTGAGTTCCCTGACACGCTGGCTGCCTTGGTGCAGACCCAGCCAGGACCCTGTCCGGTGTGAGCCTGCAGCGGACACTGACGGCCGCAGACTATCGCTGCAAACCAACCCGAGTCGGCACGCATCACACACGGGGCCCGGGACACAGAGCACACTCTGCCCCGTTCGGGATCGCTGGGCGCAGAGGAAGGACTGCAAGACAGCCCAAGGCCCCCGCCTACGTCCCCCACAGCTTTTCCTCTCCGCGCGCACCAGAGGCGGGAGTGCGGCGGGCGGGACGGGACATGGCCGAACCGGGCGGAAGCGGGGCCGAGAGGGCGGAGCCCCGCTTCACGGCGCCCTCCCTCCGTTGAGGTGGCGGTGGCCGCACTGCCGGGGCGGGTCGGGCCGGGGCGAGTCAAATCGAGTCAACTCGAGCTGAGCCAAGCCGGGCCCCAGCAGTGCTGTTGCTGTGTTCCGTCGCTCGGTGCCGCGCGTGGCCATGGCCACCTGGCGGCGGGACGGCCGTGTGACCGCCATGCAGCGGCTGGGCTGCGCCGGGCTGGCGGGTGCGCTGAGCCTCAGCCTGACGGCCCCGCTGGAGCTGCTGACGGTGCTGGCGCAGGTGGGCACCTGGCACTGCCGGCGAGGGCTGCGCGATGCCGGGCGCAGCCTGTGCCGCGCTGAGGGCGTGCGGGCCCTCTGGAAGGGGAACCTCACCGCCTGCCTGCGCCTCTTCCCCTACAGCGCGCTGCAGCTCGCCGCCTCCCGCCGGTAAGCGACCGGCCTCGGCCGGGACAGGGCGCCATGGGGAGGAGCGCGTTCTAGCTTCGGCCGTTCGTGTCTGTTAGGAGAGGAGAGGGCGGAGTGTGGGGAGCTTAGCACCTAGGGGCTCTTTAATGTCACTATCCCAGCTGGGTGGCTTGCTGGTTGTGTGTCCTGTCTTCACAGAGACGTGCCCAGGGTAATATCCTCATTTCTTTAGTTTATTCAGCGCAGAACTCTGAGGACCTGAGGAGGTGCCAAGCATCTGCTTATGAAGTCATAAGAGGCTCTTCAACTGATGAGGGTTGACAGTCTGTGAAATCTCTTTTCCCTGCCAAATTCCTTTAGAAATGAAATTACAGTGCTACCCACAAATGTGGCTGTGACATCTGTCCTTTGCAGCCGAATGATTTTATTTGTTTTTGTGCTCTCAGTAGAAGTATTTATATTGTCCCTATCAAACAAAATAACAAGATCAGATTCAAATCTTTTTCTCTGTTATGCAGCAGTTGTTAGCAAATTTGGTTGGCTTTGAAGCCGATATGCGATTTAACCTGCTTTAAGATCTTGTTTTCGCTAGTTCACAGACGTTACATTGAGGCAAACACTGGGAGGACTGCAGGGGGATGGACACGGAGCAGTGCTGGCAGAGCCGTGTCCTGGCATTCCCTCTTGCTGCTGGTGTCTTTTAGGCTAGGCAGGGAGTTCCTGTCTGTTGGCATGTTTTGCTGCTTCGAGGGTTGGATTTCATTCTCTTTTTTTATGCAGGTGTCCTGCTTTGGGTTAGAACAGAACTAATTCTGTTCAGTGATTTTACTTTTTAGTTGAAGCTCCTCTAAGAAACTGCACTTTCTGAAACTAACAGCATGTTTTCATAGGCACTGGCAGCTTCTAGCAGTGATAAGGCCTAATTTTTAGATTTACTACTGGGGATTGGTAGGCACAGCAAGGTCACTACTAAATCTTGTATCTCGTGTTAGGGAGTGCAGGGTAAAGGCTGCACCTTCAGGGAAGAGCAGACAGGACAGGTGACCCCAAACTGACCAACTAAAAGTATTCCTTCCCATATACATCATATTCGATATATAAACTGGGGGTCAGTGCTAGATTGTTCTCGGTAGTTGTTGTTTTTTGCTCTCCCTTCTTGGTTCCTTCTCCTGCACTTAGGCGATCCCTAAGTTCCTGCATCCAGTACCAGGATCCAGCCCCTGAGCCTGACTCATCTGCTGCTGAGGCCTACTGCCGCAGTATCAGTGAGGATGCAGTTACCATCAAGGGGGGTTTGGATTTGGTGTTGGGTTCTGTACGTATTTGTATATATTTCATTTATCATTATTATTATAGTAGTTTTAGTTTTATTTTCCAATCCACAAGTGTCTCTGTCTATCTTTTATCCCCTTTCCCTTCCCGTTGGGGGTGGGAAGGAGGTAACAGGGAGCGTCTGCCGTTGGGTTGATGGTCGGCCCAGCCTCAACCCTTGACAGCAGGTCAGCTATGTGCATGGTATGCACTTGACATTTCTGCCCAGCTGGGCGATGGCTTATTCCAGTCGGTGTTGGGTGGGGAGAAGCATGGGCTCGGCCTGCGCTGGCCAATCCTGCCTGCTGCAGCCCTCACCAAGGTGACGTTGTGCAGTGTCCCAGGCCTTGTCCTTCATCTGCTGAGCAAGAGCCACCCTTCTGCCTCTGCCTGTGCTTCTCGGGATGTGGTGGATGAAGCAACCCTGGAGCCAGGCAGCCTTGTTATGTCCTTCTGCTCGTGGTCAGAAAAGGGGAGGGATAACGATGGTGGAGAGGCAGAAACAGTGATTTAAGTGTAATGTAAAGTTCCCAGAAGAGTCAGTGTTTTGCACCAGTATAAGCCAGTTGGTTTTGAGCAAAAGAATTAACTTCATTCTATGTTCATCTTGAAACAGGGTATTCCCTTTGCAAGGCTATAGTTTGTAGTTTGCAGAGCGTGTTCTTTTGAATTAGGAGAGGGAGTAGGCTACGAGGAAGTGAAATAAAAGCTGCCTACACATACTTCTTGACGCATTATTTGGGGATTTTTTTTTAATGTATTTTCTAATGGGAGGAAATATATAAAGGCAAATATAGGGAAGTACATAAGGCAAGAAACCCAAAAAGAGAAATGTTACTCGGTAACTTAAGTAAATAGTAGTGCTGGTTGCAGAAGAACTGGGGCTGAGGACAGCCCCCAGCCCCAGGAAGGGTGGTGTTGGGGGAGCTGGCAGGGGAGGAGAGTTAGCTGACTCTGTGTTCTATGTGCACGTACCATGCACTTCTGTGCAGCATAGATTCACCCAAAATCTCTTTGGGCTCTTAGGCTTGTTTGTTGGACTCTGCTCATGTTTGCCTGTTCACATGTTCTGTTTCACAGAGGTTTTGATGCTTATGTGGTTTTTATATATATTAAGGTGTTGGATGAAATACATGTTAAAAGTTTCAACTCCTGCTGCTGAAGGGGCTTGTGGTCATAAGAACAATTACATTGAGAATTATCGGCCTTCACTTTTCATGTGCTTTGTTCATACTGTTATTCATAGTGCCTCTTTTATATGTTTACTGTAGGCTTGTTATACTTTTCATGGATGAGTTGGGTCGTATTTCCCACTGGAGAGCCATCATGGCAGGAAGTCTGGCTGGCATGGTTGCAACGGTTGTGACTTACCCCACTGATGTAATTAAAACACGGCTTATTGTGCAGAACCTACTGGAACCATCTTACAAAGGAATTCTTCATGCTTTGTTCAAAATTTATCATCAAGAAGGACTCCTTGCACTCTACCGTGGTGTTTCACCAGCTCTGTTAGGTAAAATAATAATGGGGGAAAATCACCTTATTGCACATTGTTTATTATGGCTATGTATTCCTGGTTTTGCTCACTGGATTTAAAAAATAGTTCCTCTGTAGAATGTATGTAGATTTACAAGGCATGACAATACCAATTACCTCTGCTGCACCTTTATTGCTTCAAATCACAACCAAGTCCATAGCATTTTATTGATGGTTAAGTGTTCAGTAAAATACTGTATAATCCCACTATAAAATTGATGAAAGCCTGAAACAAGGGAAAGAGGATAGAAGCATCCCTCATCAGCTTGTCTGAAGAGCCAACTCTGTTTATCTCTGCAACTACTAGGATTGGGTTGGATTGGAGAAAGAGCTTGTCATAAAAGAAGTAACCTAGAGAAAGAGGTGAACTGTTGTGAGACTAAAGTGGTTAATAATACTGACAATATGCACATTTTAAAATGTAAATATATACCCCTATCAGCACATGTAGATGCTACAATATGGGCATTTGGTGGTAAAACAGTGACTGGAAAGTAAAGTTTTTCAAAATACTGATTGGGTTTGAGCAGTGCAAGGTGTAAACTGGCAGCAGCTCATCCCATCTTTCTAGATTGTGTGATGAGCAGCTCTG
The DNA here is from genome assembly GCA_013399015.1 of Galbula dea. NCBI lineage: Eukaryota > Metazoa > Chordata > Aves > Piciformes > Galbulidae > Galbula > Galbula dea. Next base: position 653,371 of record VWZX01000352.1, read on the forward strand.
TTTTCTTAGTGTACAGTGTCTTGATATAAACCTGCCTGGTTTGCTTTCTAGGTGCTGTCCCATTTTCTGCAGGCTCATTCTTTGTTTACATCAGTCTGGACAAAGTCTGGCGAGAACCCATCATTCATTTCACTCCTCTTCAGAACTTCATAAATGGCTGTGTAGCAGCTGGTGTGGCACAGACGCTTTCTTTCCCCTTTGAGACCGTCAAGAGGAAGATGCAGGTACAGAGTGTTCATTTTACTAGTCCTTTGGTATAGGTGCTTGTTGCAGGATCTTGGGACTAGACTAGCCAGATAATCATGTGTGCCACTTTCAGGTTACAGAGACTTTGTTTTACATTGATTGGGGTTTGTTTTGGTCTTTGTTTCCTTGCTTTTTGTTCATTTTTTGGGGGGTGGGGGTTTTTTTGAGTCTGAAAATTCTTATTACCAGTGTGTTGTGTTAGGCTTTTATGGTGGATTCATGGGATATATGTGTACTTTCAGACTCTTATTTTCTTTTCCATAGCAATTCCAGCAAATTTTCCAGCAATTCCAGTTCAGAATTGGCTAACCTTCAGTCAAATAGAGCATTCAGTCCCCTTGGTGGTAGGCAAGATGAATGAGATCCTTGTCATTTTCAAAGCCTATCTGTCTGCCATTTAAGCTTCACCTATGTACTGGCAACCACAAGAAACTTGCATAGCAGATATTAGGTCTGAAGGGTCAGAACTATCCTTGTTTTTATTTCTGACTTCTGGTTAACCAGTGACTTCCCAGTTGCTGGTGCTGCTGCTTTTCTGGAGCATTAGCAACGTGAGAGTTAACTATATCAAGTTACTATGTCATATTATATTGTCTTGCTGATATTTTTCTCCTTAAAGCTTAGTAATAATGATCTGAAAAAATAAAAACAAACCATAAAGCAACCATTAACCCAATAGCTTCCATCTCACTGACATAATTAATTTGATGACATTTACTTTTCTTTACAACTTCATCACTAGAGTGACAGTGAATAGCTGTTACCATCTGCTGACTCTCTGGCTGGGGCATATGAGTTTGTTCTTTCAGCCTAGTTCATGGTACTGCAGATTTCTGGGAAACTTTTGTGATCTTATAAAAAGAAAAAAGCAATAACTTGTTGTGGCAGCACTATACAGGGCCCCATCCCCTTCATCAAGTGGTAGACTAATTGGTGAGTCATAAGCTACAAAAGGTCAGTGAAACTGTGAACTCCTCTCTCCTGCTCCCCAGATTCCCTTTATCAGACAGGGCTCAGATCCAGTGGCATAGAGCCTTGAATGCCCTCTCTTTACCTTGTAACCTCAGCAGGAGAAGTAGTGTCTTTTATTAGACTAGCTCATGTAGTTGATGTGTGCAGAAGTTAGCCTTTGAGCTGAGCTGAGCCAGGCTGGCACCTCATAAAATGCATCAGATGAGAAAGAGATTCTGAGCACGAAAACTTTCTCGCTGTATCAGGGGGTCTAAGAAAAGTAATTACTCCTTCCAAGTCCTCTTTTTCTTTATGTCCTTGGGCCTACAGCAATACTATTGCCCTAAAAAATAAGGAAAATAAAGGCATTTACTGTGCTTTTTCCCTTTTAATAATTTCTATTGATACATCAGTTACTTGAACATTCAGTTTCCTTAATCAGTTCAATAGTAACTTTGAGTTGTAACTGATGTAATGTTAAGTTCTGTATCAAGCTTTGTCTTGACAGGCAAATCAAGAAGAGGAAGAGGCACACCTTTCATTTCTGCCACTAGGCTGTACTCGTTCACCAAAGGAATGTTGAAAAACATTTGATTGGCACTTGTAGCAGTAAGAAGGCAACTGGATTTATGGGCTATATATGTAGGAAGTGCAGATGCTAAAAATACTTTGGACAAAAAAAGGCTCAACAAAAGAGATGTTTTTCTCCCCCTCATAGATGCATTGCAACAACTGAACAGTGATTTTTTCCAAGCTTAGATGGGAGAAAGCAAAGGTGTTTCAGAAGAACACCTAGATGTGAAAGCCCGTAATTTGTTGGGTACTGGAAATAACATATGTTATGGAGGCCTGTCCAGAAAAGAGAGCTGTTGAAAATTACACCCAAGCTGATGCTAAGAGCCCACTGGAACTCATGCAACATCACCCAAGAAATTTGTTTTTCACAGTTAGCACCGGGGTACAGCCCAGCTTTGCAGCAGGCAGCTTTGGTTTGTGTTTACTTGCTAGCCTGTTCAATTTGCAGAGTTGCGGTCAGAAGAGAACCTGTGGATAATGGGGAACCACGGAGTTCTAAGGCAGTCTCAGGTGCTTCAAAAACTGAGAAACCAGGACACAAGACTGTCTTCTCTGATTCTGGGGTGGAGTGCAAGCCTGAGACCAGAACATCCAGTCCAGATCTTTACCTGACATGCTAGGTAGTCTTGGAAGAGTTAGCTCCATCCATCTCACCTATGTAATGCTTGAATTCTTTGCACAGACTAGAAAATGAATTCTGTGGGAGGAAGGATAAGGTGTTATTTTTAATCTCAGCTGTAATAATTTTGTTTCATCCTTTCTTATTTTAAGTATCTGAATCCTACACTACTGACGTCAGCAGCTTCTGTCACTGACATCTGTGGGAGTAAGAGCTGACTGTCAAGGAACAGTTCTTCCTCTGTGTTTGTGTGATTTATGATGTCAGAGTTGCTCTGTAACCATGGCTTCTTCCCCCTCTGCTATTAGAATTATCTTTATCATGTTTACCTTTTTTTTACAGAGATGCTGTTTGCTAAATATACTTAAATTACTTTCTTGAAAGAAATATTAATTAATATGAGTCTTACTGAATATGTGAGTCCTCTGTGTTTTGCTTGTCCTAATTTTATTCCTTTGTTTTCCTTTTTTCCCTTTGCTCCTGATTGGCATGTTAGAGAATTAAGAGGTACTGAATGCATGTGTTGGCATGGAAATATGGCTTTTGTTGTACATCTGCAGAAGGGGATTAGCAAAGGAGAGGGTTATTCAAAGGGATGTTCTAAGTCAAATGCTGTTATCAGTTTCTGAACAAAAACTTACAAATCTTTATATCCTTCTAACTGTTATTCTTGGCTTTCCTTGCTTACCTCACAATGTTCTTTGTTAAATCCAGTATCTAAGCACTATTCAAATACTGCACGTTTACCTTGCAGACTTGGCTAGAAGAACACTTTACTTTTTTCCTTTTTCTATAATTTTTTGTACCTTGTTGTGGTTTTGGTCTCCCTGGCCAGTCAAAACCACGCAGCCACTCACTCATTTCTGACCTGCATTTGTGGGATGGGAAGGAAAATACACAAGAGCTTGAAGGCCCAAGCTAAAGCTCATTCACCACTTCTGATCATGGGCAAAACACAGACCAGACATAGGCAAAACCCCAAAATTTTATCTAAGCAAAACCGCAATCAAATCCAGGTAGGGTGAGAGCGCATACATACAATGCAAAATCCCCCATCACTCTTATGTTCCACCCCTCTCCTCTACCAGGCCATGCTCCTGAGGTGGAACCCCTCCCCTCCCTGCAGAGGGCTAGGGAAATGGTTGCAGCAGGACCCCAGTGCAGAATGGTACCAGTCCCTCCTCTTCAGGGGAGAAACCCCTGATTGTCCTTCCCTTCAGCAATGTGAGGTCACTTCCACAGGGAATGATCCCCACGGGTTTCTCCCACAGTCCTGGTGTCTCTTTGGGGGAATTACCCCTCCGTGCTCCAACATGGGCTCTTCCTGCTGGAGAGGGGAGCACCACCCATGCTCTCTCTCTCTCTCCCCCTCCCTCTCTCACACCCTACGCATCTTCCAACACAAAAACAAGTGCACAGAAAACTCAACCCTTATTTTGTTTTCCTCCCCTTAAATATACACTTCACAAAGATGCTGATTGGCTCAGCCCTGCCCAGAGGGATGCTCTGCACAAACACACCACATTCCACCTCAAGCTGGGGAGACTTTTCCTGAACCTTGGGACCTGAGTGTGCTCAGTACAAACCCACCACAACCTTAAGCAAAGAGGTAGCTGCTTATGAATGAGTCTGGGTCTAAGAGAAGCACTGGTAATACATTTCCACTTCCCTATATCATCTTTTTGCCTATAATGATCTTCATGAGTGAATACTGGACTGAGCTCTAGCATTTCAGTAAGGGAAGATAAATTTAGAACTGTTACATGCTGTGCAGAAGATTATTATTAGAATGACACCAATCCCTGGCTATATGTAGAACTGAAAATTACAAACATGCAAATGGTCAACACAGACCTAATGCCCAAGTTTGGCACTTCCCTCTGTGCATATGACCCTCAGAGGCAGGCTCAGATACCCCTGGCTGGTGCTTCTCGGCTGACTTGACCTGTGACTTTGGTAGTTTTGTTGGGCAGCATGCACAAAGATGACCCTAAAGTGTCACAGATATTCCATCAACTGTAGTTACTCCTCATCTGCTTACATTAACAAACTTTGCATGGATTGCAGCAGCTCAGTCCTCTCTCCATGTTTTTGATACCAGAAACTCAATTTGATTAATGCGAACTTGCCTGCATTCTTTTGTGATACCTGAGAGTCAGATAGTTTGAGTAGTGTTTAAATAAGCCTCCCTGCATTCTTTTGTAACAGGTAAGGATAGGACCAAGGTGTCAGGATTTGCATCTGAAGAATATAGCTTGCACCAAAAGATACATTAGTGGTATGCTGAAAGAGCAAAAGAACATGGTGAACATCTGTTTGTGCTGGCTAAAGGCCAGAAAGAGGTGTTGACAACTGAGCCAAGGACTGTGCCTCAAAAGGCCACAAGAGACCACCAGAAACTCTCCCCCACCCAAGAGTTTTTGCAATATATTAGCATATGTATTAGGATTCCTGAAAATTGGCAGGCATTTATATGAATATTCATTTTTCTGATGCATATAATGAATTTTCTTTCTTTAGTGGTCATGCATGCTTGGCAGGAAATATCCCTTATGCATCCATCACAGTAATAAATCAGTGTCAGCTTTCTAAGCTGTCCTTAGTTTGGAGAATTTTCTTGGTTATGATTTTCAGTAACATTCTGATGGTATCATTTGTTTTAATTTCTGTGGCAAAAATCTTGTCTGAAACTATTCTTTGCCAGTAAATGCTGACCAGGTATAGCTTTGCCATAAACCACTTGTAATATACATAATAAGCACACTTTCAGTATATCACAGGATCCAGCACATTTTTGGTGTTGACTGCACACAGCGTCCTCAAGTTGTGAGGAAATTTTTCTGGAGAAAACTGTGTTCAGTAGTGATCTTTCTGTTTTAAAATCCAAGCTCTCAATTCCCTCCACTGCCATGTGTCCCTCTACTGTACTTGATTAGTGCAGCCTATTGCCATGCATCATACAAGAAGTGGCCTCTTTTCAGTGATAGAAGTGAATGTTAGGCCTTGGCTGCCTAGAAATCTGCATTGTGGTTTTGAGGGTTTTGTTGGGTTTTTTTTTAATTGGTATTTGGAACCCAAGTGTGAAATCTGTTGTAAATCTTAGTAACCTGGAGAAAACTAAGAGTCATTTCCTTTGCAGGGTAGCCTGTTGAAAGTAAATGCAATCTTGTGCCCTGTTGGCACATTTCTAGTCTGAAGTCAGTTAAAGAAGATGATAAATGTTTGTTAGAAAAGCACCTTCTTCCTGCTGAAATGAGGAGACAGTGCTCCTGTGTTGTTCAAACATGGGTAACTTGCAAAGAGTGCTTTGTCATTGGAGACAGTCGCTGCTGGCATGGCAGCCTCTGAAAGCTCCCAAGCTCTGGTGTCCCAGCTGTTTGTGAGATCTGAGTTCTTGTCCAGCTGGGAATAGGAAAGTTATTGGAGTCATGACCTGGTTTATAAATAAGAAGTCCTTTTTGGGTCGTATGATTCACATGGCATCTCAAAAGCATACATGCTCTGAAACTGGGTGGAGGGAGGGCCTTTAATAGTGAAGAGCATGGGAGCCTCAGCCTTGAAAATTTTTAGAGATGGAGCCATTTGACCACAGAGTGGCAAATTTGATAGTCTAAAAGAAACTAAGGAGCAATATTACTACTTTTAGTCTGATTTCTTGTGGCTTATAGGGTTGCTAGCTGTTTGTTCTTGCCCCAAATAACTTCTGATCCTGCTGTCAAACTTCAGCTGAACTTGACAGAGGAGCAGAGGTTTCAGCGATATTAACTTCAAGTTTTGTGAAAACAAGGGCACAGATAGAGACAAAACTCCAAAAATATTTCTCCTGAGGGGGAGGTTGCAGTGTGAGTTCTTCCTTTTCTTACTTCCTATGATCTCATGCTCCCCTTCTTGCTGCTGGGGTTCAGGCATCAGCCAGGACCCCATGTCCTTGGTGGGCCAGCCTGGCTTCTCTAATTATTAGCAAATAGGTAATAAATGTCACATTCTGGGTTTGGTAAAATCCCTTTTCTTTTTCCCTGTGTCTAAATGCTTTGAGCTACCAGCATTTTTTATTGTTTTGTTGATGTTGTTCCTACAAAGACATTTTATACTCCTTTCTCTGAGGCTGTTGCAGAATAGTGCCCTGCTGCTTTGGGAAGTACTTGGTCTAGTAAATGGTTGAGACAATGCCTGAAGAAAGCTACTGAGCATAATGTGGGCTTTGCCTTCTGTAACAGCCTGCATCAGCTTTTGTGGATATAAAGAAACCTCAGAGGCATTTCCCTTAGATCTCCAGACTTCCACAGCAGGGAATCGTGAAGACTACCTGCCTGTGAAGTTGAAACACTGAACAGTGCCAGTGGAAGAAATGGGTGAAGGGGAAAATCGTAACCCAACGATCGGACACAGGACTGGGCTAATCTACTAGTTAGCTCTGCCTTGTGACAGCTCATGCTATGTCTTGTGGTCTTTAACCCTGTGCATCCAAGGAGCTCTGGTGTGATAAATACGTAATACTCACTCTGAGATGGATTACAGCAGTAGCTGAGCACTGCAGCACAGTGTCTGCAAAGAAAAGCAGGAAAACACATTGTACTCATTTGAAATGCAGGATGGCTGTGGGAGGGCATAATGCAGTTCTCTTTGAATGACTTTCCCAGGCACTGAAGTGGCTGCTATGCTCCCAGTCCCAGCTGAGCATTGCTATGGGCCTCTTACGGCCTCTGCAGTCAGTGTGGTCTGAGTGAGAGCTCTTTAATCTGCTTTGGGGCAAATCAGGTTAACTCAGCCCACCTTTTGAAACTCAGTAAGCTCTCCCAGCTGCCCTCACCTGGCACAGGTTAAGGTACGCTGCTGTGTGCATGCAACTATGACAGCCATAACTTTCAGTGGGAAGACAGTAATGTCTCCAGAGTGACACCTATCACTTACCTCTAACATGAGCACTTTTGCATCAGTGATACAGGAGAGCCTTGTATCCATTTGTCTGTGCTTAGAATTATGTGTCTGTGACATGTAAGTTGTTTATGCAAAATCCACTGCAAACAGGAGCTAAAACTTTATGGGTACTCTTGTCTTTTATAGCCGATTCATTTTGATTTGGTGTAATTCCTTACTTCATCCACATAAAGCCAATGGAAGTATGTTCTCTCTAAAGCCCCAATCCTGTAAAAGGTTAATCTTCTCAGCTCCTACACAGACTGCAGGAGCTAGCTTTGTGTGGTGTGAGACCAAGCCAGTCTGCTTAAAGGTTTGCACCATTAGTGCTGCTGCACATGACAATGGTGCACCTATTTGTAAGGACTGAGCTGAACCATCACAGCCACCCAGAGGTGTCCATGAAAGGAAAAAGACCTCTCTTTTCCATATCAGACATTTCTTCATACCATAGCTGTTAAAAGCAGAGAAAGCTTAGGTTCAGTAGCAGAGGAGGGATTCTGCAACGAACAGTCAAGCCTCAGGGTACAACAAACCTGGTGATAATCTATTTAAACCTAAGAGTCAAACTTCTGAGCTGTTTTGCGTGGTTGGTGCCATTGATCTCAGGCAAGATGACTTAGCCCTAGTTTAGGTTAGAGAAAGGACAGCCTCTTCCTAGAGTGCAGGAAGCTGGAGGTTAGCTGCTCTGCTGTGCTTCTCTGGAACCTGTTACCTCATAATAGCTTGTTGTCGTTTACCTTTCTGCATGCCTGAGTACCTTTGTTGGACTTGAGTCAGGGATAAGTCAGTGTCAGCAAACCACTGATACAGAGAAGACAATGACTACTGAGTAAGGATGTCCTCCAGGAGAAAGAATTGATTAGCCCAAGAGAATGCCTGTTTTCCTCACCAGTATTAATACTTATTTACATTTTAATGCTTTCTCATTTGCATAGAATGAAATACTCTTTTCAAGCATTCAGCCTTCATTTGATTGAAATTTCTATTGACTGTAGTGGCGTTATCTTGAAAGAAAATGAAATCTTTGTCCTTCAGTTTCCTTTGAACTATAGTTATGCTTGGCTGTTTCATGTGTCCTTATTAACCCAGACTGCAAAGACTTCTTATTTTAGCTGCCAGATTACAAGTGTGAACTCTTGAGCTGTGCTGTAAAGTGCCTTCCTGTATTTTTTTTTTAAACTAATCAGAAGTGTAGGACACCTGAATCTGTTGAAAATATGTAATAACAAGCAATTTTACTATATCTGCTATCAGGGTAGCATACTGCCTATGGCAGCTATTCACTGTTAGTTATCTTTCATACTCTGTGCCAACAGTACTGCATACCTAAATAAAAAATAAACCTAAGTAAATAGCAAATCTTTGTACCAACAAACTTTATGAACGAGGAAGGGGGGGAAGTACATTAATTGAGAAGGAAGCATTTAGAGATAGTCTCTGATACATGGAAATTCAGGAGGTGCAAGCCAACATGTCCTAAAGAGGGAATTTTTTATCTGCCCAGCTCTGGGCTCAGGCTGGAGTGGCTTAACAGCTGCATGTGCCATTTCCTGACCCACTCATCTATGTTTGGTCTCCTGTGAGCCTTGGAAATGTTCAAGTGATTGATCTTTGATGGGCACAGTTCCCACTGCAGCTGCAGTGGACTACATCCATCCTTCAGTCCTGGGAGGAGGAGGAGAGGGGCTGGCAGAGGTCCCTGAAGGGGAAATCTTCATAAGGTTTTATAAGCATAGTTCCCAAAGTGGAGCTATTTTGTTCTGGCAGTCACCTTGTAAGGCTGACAGTGGGAAAGATGGTGTCTTCAGGTAACAATTAACAGTTAACTTGAGTTTTGTCATGACACTTCACCATTCTTTAAATGTATTTTTTATATTAAAAATGTGAATGTCATGGTAGGTTTCTGCAGAAAAGACAGAGAAATTACTTTGATCTCTTTCATTACTTCCATTTTCTGTCTCTGGTGCCATAGGGCAGTTGCAGGGATAGCAGTGTTGTAGTCTTGCTTAGATGATGTAGAACCACCCAGAAGCCACAGCTGTTGGTTTTTTTTTTCATTAAAACCAGTGCCAAATAAAACACCTCCCTAATTTTTTTCTTTTAGTAATACATTTAAATTTTGTTTAGCTCTGTTCCAAAATACTAATGTTTTAACCACACATTGATACAGGTTTTTACTTTTCCTTTTGCAGTAGGCGACGCTGAGATTTTGTGGACAGTTGCTAATTTAAATACTGTGTGTAGGGTCCCAGAAACACTGGCAAAGCATACTTCACCCCACAGACAGAGATCTTGAAAATGGCTGTAACTGTGGTGAATGTTAATGTGACTAATCTTTCAGGAAATCTCTTAAGAGGTCAGTGTCTGTGGACAAATTAGAAATCTTGGGGTTTGACATACCTGTCTTCTGGATACAATTACTGCATGCAGAATCTTACTGAAACCTGCAGTGTGCTTGTCACCTGTCTTAGTGATGTAGGCAGGAGTATTGAAATCAAAACCTTTAGATATGTGCCTATGCAATGTAGACAGTAATGAAGGGGATTAAGTCAAACTCATGCAGCTAATTCTGGCAGGTCATGCCCTGCCTACTACAAAGAGACTTAAGAAGGGAAACACATGTTAAAGGCATTCGTGCTTTCCTGAAGCCTTTTAGAAACCTGTCCCTCTTCACTGCTTGGCTTTCGTCTCTCTTTACCAAAAAAGCTCTCAGAAGCTGCCTGATAGTCCAGAAAGCAGAACAGGGGTTTGAATCCAGCTCTCCTATGACTGTTGTTGTGTTTTGAAGGATATTTACATCATTTGAGTGCTATTCTAAGCATCCTTGGTGTTAATACCACCATTCATGGTGGAACTGGTCTCTGAAGTCTCAGTTGCGGCACTCAGCATCTTGTACAGTAGAGGCATGAGAGCCTTTGTGCAGGAGTTTCTAAAGTACTATGGATTAAGGCTTGAAAAGGCTCTTTCTCACTGTTGGATTCAGCTATTGCTTTTTAAACCCTTAACACCCCTTAAGTAACAGAGCCATGCAGACAGCTGAGCTTTCTCATAGCAAATGAGCATAAGTGAACATCTGCTTGACCATTCACTTCCAGATGAGCACTGTTATTTTGAACTACCAAACAGCAATTAAACCCTGTAATGTCTGCCTTTCTGAGTCCTAAACCAGGAAGCTGTGGGAGCTTGTACCACAGCTAGCAATTGTGGAAAGAGCTGTAGCCCCATGGAGTTAGCAAGACCAATGTAGACACAGAGGGGATGAGCAGTTAGAACAGTTGAAATACTTTCTTCCTCACAAATGCGACCCCTGTCTTACAAATCTGGTACGTTGTTAGAAAGTGCAGAGGGGAGCAACTGCTTCTGTTCTCCTTAAAGTGTAAAAGACCATGGATTAAATCCTCAGCCCTACTCTTGTCTAGGGTAAAAAAGCTAGGACATGATAAAGGGGATCCAGAAGATAACAAATCAGGATGTGATAGAAGCCTATTGCCTTCTTTCTCAGTGCAGACAAGCTGCTTTCCCAAACTCACTCCCAAAGCCCTGTCAAAAGGCAACTGCATGGTTTAACCTGTTACCTGCCATCAGATGTATTTCACATACATTTCAATCATGCACAGAAAAAGTTAGAAAAGTGTAATTATATGGGGAGTTTTTTGTTTGTTTGTGGGGTTTTTTGTAGATAAAGTATGGTTAGTGTGTGGGGTGATTAGGGTTTATTATTAGCTTCTACATTTTAGCAGTAGACTTGCCAGTAATGCAAGGGGATGCGACAGCATTAGAAATATTTGATTAGCAACTTCTCTTTTATACCTGGACCATGAGTTTTGATCTGTTCCAGTTTCCAGCATCTGAGTTTCTGAGTATTTGAAATGCTTTAACTGAGATACTAGAAAATGTCATCACCACTTGATGATTTATGGGAGGCTTATCATAGGCTTAGCAGCTCTGAGAATCTGATGGTTAGTCTGGCCAAGGAGGGAAAAAAATGCCACACCACCTGGTGTTTCAGATCAATGAGAGGATAGTGATATCCATATTCACCAATCTGTTAACTGTACAAGTCCTATTTGTATCAAACTTTTGCCCTGTGGTGATCAGTTGACTCACACCAATCATCAGCCCCTGATCCTGGGATCCCCACACACTCCTGACTGAGGAGAATCATTTGCAGTGTGTATGAGTGAAACCCTCATTTGCTGATGGAGAATAAATGCATGGCTGCATGTGCACAGATGGATGAGGGGGGGATTATTTAAGATCAGGTTATCCTGTCTGTGCTAACGTAGCAGGAGATTAATGAAGGAAGGATTTTGCTGTTAAAAATGACCCACTACACTTCTTCCATGTGAACAGACAGTGTTCCTATTGCAGTTGGAAATGTAGCTGCAGTCCAGCAGGATGCTCCCAAGCTACCTTTAACCAGTCTGAATCAGCTGACCATGTAGCAAAGATACAGGAGCATGGGCACCAACTGCTCCCCTACAGCCTTTGGTGGGAACTTGTTCAGCCTGGGCTAAAATCTGTTCTTGTGTTCCTGCTGTGCTGTTGCTACTCAACCCATAGTGCAGTTAGCCCTTCTCATTGGAGCGTGGACACATCCTCAGCAGCCAGAGTCAAATCATGCACACTTCCTCTGTTTTGGTCAGAATTACAGGAAAGCAGCATGGCATCTGGGGCCAACCCCAAGCTTCCCTCTTGTAGGTGGTGTACTGTCAGTGATGTGAAATACCTCTCCCCAGACCCGAGCAGTTGGCAGGCATGGGGCTGATATGTTACGCAGCTTTGGTTCAGATGGTTTGTTTTCACAGGGTGGGGTTTATTTTTAGGAATGACATGGCACAGAAGAAAGTGCTGTGTGAAGTTATTGCTCTTTCTCTTTTGTACCTTTCAGAGACTGATTTCCCTCCCTTTTTAGTTTGTATTTCAAGGCAAAACAGCTGATTCTTTTGGGTTGACAGAAGAATTCAGATCAGTCTGTTGAAAACTGCCATTAAATGTTCCTTATGAAGCAGAATTAAGGAAAATAATTATCTTTAATTATTTTGGTATTTGTTTGCTTGTTCTAAATCCCCATGGGTGTCTCTTGAACAGGCCCAGAGTCCTTGGCTTCCCCACTATGGAGGAGTTGATGTCCATTTTACTGGCATGGCTGACTGTTTCCGGCAAACCATGAAGTACAAAGGTGTGCTTGGGCTTTGGAGTGGACTCACACCCAGTCTGCTCAAGGTGAGATTTTGCTTTCATCCTAATCAAAGGCTATCCTGAAGGAATCAAGACCCACTTTTGGGCAGTTGGGCTTATAAAGCTTATGATGTGCCTCCATACTTACTAGCAGGTTATCAGTGACAGAATCTGTGACAGAACAGATATAACTTCAGGCAGGTTATAAACCAGTACTTTTCTAAATGTGAGTTTGGCTTCTAGGTGTCAGTACTTTGAAGTTCATTTGAATGAACTTTATGTCCGTAGAGAAAGGAGTGCTGCTAACACACAGGCTAGGGTATGGATGGAGGATTGCAAGTGGTCCACTTAAGACAGCTAAACAAGTTCTGCTTCTTAGCTGAGCTGCAGTAATTTGACATGTTGTACCAAGCTGTAAAGAAAACTGCACTTGTATAAGCCACTTCCCCAGAAATCAGAAGTAGTACTTTTGACCAGCTCTTTAATGCATGCATTTTGGTTACTACAGCCCTTGCTGAGTTGAAAGCATGAAATAAAGCATGGTAGCTTAAAGAGGTGGTAATTTAGTTTACATAAATACATTATATAGTGCTGTGGTGAGGATTACCTACGTGGAGTACTACAGATAGCTAGTGAGTGGTGACTGACTGACAAGATGATTGATTGTGATGGTCTGCCTGTGCCTGGCTCTACCTTGGCTGGTATAAAGCCATATGGCGCTGGAGCTGCTCATTCCGTGTGGGGCAAAAGAAGAAAATTGTTCAGTCACTTTGCTGTATGTAGACCAAATCCCATATTTCTTACCAGGATTTACTGAGGTTGCCTAGGATTTGCTTAGGGGTTTGACTGTAATAATCTATTGGCTAGCACAGACCTTGTTACTCTCAACATTGTTATAATTAGTTGCGTACCAATAATAAACTCTTTAATTTTACCATGCTTCAGGTGCCAGCCTAGTTCGAGATGAAACTCTGATTTTCTGTAAATGAGTGCAGCACAGCACAGATCAGAAATGAAGTCCTAGAAGTTTCCTTTTTTAAAACCATTTGAGCTAAGAAAGCTACTTGTGAGTCTAATTTTTTTTATCTTATGTTGCTTCTTTATCAGATTGTCCCATACTTTGGTGTTATGTTTACCACTTTTGAATTCTGCAAACGAGTCTGTCTGTACAGAAATGGCTATATTGAATCTCCTCTAAATTACAAGCTAACTCCTGGCGTGGACCAGAGTTTACAGCCACAAGAACTACGAGAATTAAAGCTACCCCGAAGGGAAAATTTTGAGCCAAGGAAATCAGCTCTTGAAAACTGACATCAGAGTGTCCACTGTCCATACACACTACCTTTCTTAAGGAACTTTGCAAAAAAGACATGCTGAACTACATACCAGTGTTTCAGCAGATTGCATGGGTTTAGTACTGAGACATCAGTGTCGGGAATGAATAAATCTTGTGTCTCATTTGCTGAAAGGATATAAACAACTGAAGAGGAGACATGCAACTGCTTTGAAAACACTGTGCTATTGGAACTTGAAATCACGTTGTTCTAGGTGCTTCTCAATACTGAATAGCCATTTTGAGATAAACCGCTTGCAGGAAGGCAAGAGAACTGAGATGAGAGTATAAATCATCTATTTAAAAATATTAAGAAAATTCAATTAATTTTTTTTAAGTAATCCAAGATACTGAGTCAGCCAAAGCTGATAAAGAGACTAGAGCACATACAAGATGCAAGAATTTCTATTGAAATCTCTACTTCCATTGATACTGTGTGGACATGGCATTTTGCGGGTGCAGAATTCATCTTGGTTCAGTCACACTCCAGAATCCACTCTTCAGTTTTTGAGACTTACTTGGAAATAATAATTTTGTATGAATCTTTGGGATAAAGATGAAAATATGCTGCTGCAGCTGTGCTTTTGGTACGAAAGAACTGTAACTTGCAAAATGAACTGTGATACACTGGAATGACAATCTTACAAACCGAAGTGCATACTGGAAAACCTTCCCCCCTTTATCCTGTGTTGTTACTACATGTAACATGTTGTTACTATGTGCACATGAATTTTTTCAGGCTTTGAAAAATAGTTCTCTAACTGAAAACTTTCCTGAAAAATGCAGTTCTTAAATGTGTTAGATATTTCAGAGCCACAAGACATGTCATGGTGTTTGGGTATTCTTAGAACTCATTTTTTATATTAAACTACTTTTTAGTTCCTGTGCACAGACCCAGGCCTACTCTGCTGCTCAGAACTTGCTAGCAGAACAGCACTGCACAAAACCTGTGATGTTTGCACTATCACTGCTGTGATTGCAGAGCCACAGATAGTTTCTGTAGATAGGAAGCTCTCTGCAAGACCACGAGGCTGTTGCTGGTGCCAGTGCAATTGATGGGCCTCTGACCAGTTTAGGGAGCTGGTTTAGTTTAGGGACAATAAAAGATCATCGTGGTATTGCACACAAGGACCTGCACTATTGCTGCAGTTCCTTTGTAGAAGTACAGGTATGGAACAGCCCCATCCTTGTGCCTTCTGAGAGAAAACCTTAAACCCCATGTCCACATGGGAGGGCAACTCTGCCCTCTGTGGCATCTCCCACCAGCCTTGGGCTGTGGCAGTGTGTGAATCACAGAAGCTCCATAAGGTGTATGCACACCAGCTGTGCTCCTGCCCTAGCTGCAGCAGCCTGGGCTCAGCACAGGATTTGCTTACTGGTTTACACAGCTTTTTGTGTATGCTTTTGTACTGTCTGTGTCTCTGCTGGGTAGAAATAAGTAAATCTCAGAAACTGCTTGGTTTGACCAGGTCACAGTGGGATGAAACAATGGCATCTGCACAGTGCAGGTAACAATACTGAGACTTATTTGAGGTGTATGAATAAGGAGTTTTACTTGTGCGTGTAGGAGGAACAGATTTCTGAAGAGTGCCATTACCTTTTCCAAGCTTACCTGTATGTTTTTTACTACTGTTGTATTTCTAAGTAGACTTTAAAGGTTGAGTGATGGGTGCATAGGACTGTCTGATCAGCTCTTCAAAACTGGTAAGAGTAAAGTGAGTCAAAAAGCTACCTCTGTTTCTGATATGCAACTAACATCTTTATATTGTAGTGTACTCCTATGACCTATAAATCACAAACCTTTTATCAATCAAGCTTCTACCTTGTGTAATCACATCTGTGCATGAGAAATCCCCCAAAAGGTAACACTAAATTGTTTAAGACGGCACCGAAACAAAGTGCTTCAACAGTGGATCGCTAACATGGAAACTGATGTGTGATTAAGTAGAACCAGTGACTTGCAAGGCAAAATCGCACAGACAACTCTCAGGTAGGAGAACTGTAACTCAAGTGACATTTGGAAGCACTAGAGTTGGTGGGTGGTATGTGGTGGGGTGTATATATGTCTGAGCACCTCATCACTGCTGAACTCAGCGCTGGGACTGATGCAGGGAATCCATAGGACACTTGGAGCTCTGAGACACCCGGCGCATGGCATATGCAGAGGGATATTAACGGGAGAGGTCTCTTGAGTGGGGGGTTCTCAGCTGAGGTTCAGTGAGATTGGGCAGTCACACTTGGTCCTGTCCACGTCTGGAGATTAAACGGCTCTGAGCCCCACCCCGACTAGCTCCGCCTGCACCGCAGTCGTGCTCTGTGCCTGACCGCCTTCAGCATTGCCTTTATGACGGCACCCGCATGGCGCAGAGAGGCTGGGAGGACAAGGGCTCGGCACACCCTGTGGCCGGGCAGGGGACAGAACGTGTGACTGGGTCGGACAGCACTGACCGCGTTCCAGGGATGCTGGCTGGACCCCGGCGGTGCGGCTGTTAGTGCCCCATGGCGGGAGATGCTCGCAGACCTCCAGTGTGTGCCCAGTCCTCCGAGGGCGCTACTGTCTGTGCTCATGTCCCCTGTCGGGTGCTGCAGCAGCCCCATCCCCCTTGGGTGGCCTTGCCCGACCTCCCGCAGGCAAGGAGCGAGCAGAACGCAGCGGCGCGGCGCGCCCCGCCCATGTACCCGCCACCGCCCCGTAGACGAGGCCGTAGCAACCGCCCCTATATAAGCTGCCATAGCAACCGCCCCCCTCCTGCGCGCAGCACCGCCTTCCACCGCGCTCTCCCGGTCTTGCCTCACCTTCTCGTCCCCTCATCCGCCGCCGCCTCCCACCATGACAGATGCAGCTGTGTCTTTCGCGAAGGATTTCCTCGCCGGCGGGGTGGCAGCCGCCATCTCCAAGACCGCCGTCGCCCCCATCGAGAGGGTGAAGCTGCTGCTGCAGGTGAGTGGCGGAGCTGGGGACCGGGGCCGCCCCAAGGTCGCCTCAAGGAGTGGGTGGGGGAGGGCGGTGGTGGCGAGCCAGGGGATCAGGGAGGAGAGGCGCTGAGGAGGTGTCTCTGCCCCCTCAGGTGCAGCATGCCAGCAAGCAGATCTCTGCCGAAAAGCAGTACAAGGGCATCATCGACTGCGTGGTGCGAATTCCCCGGGAGCAGGGCGTCCTCTCCTTCTGGCGCGGCAACCTGGCCAATGTGATCCGGTACTTCCCTACTCAGGCCCTGAACTTTGCCTTCAAGGACAAGTACAAGCAGATCTTCCTGGGTGGTGTGGACAAGAGAACCCAGTTCTGGCGCTACTTTGCCGGTAACCTGGCGTCCGGGGGTGCCGCCGGCGCTACTTCCCTGTGCTTTGTCTACCCTCTTGACTTTGCCCGAACTCGCCTGGCAGCAGATGTGGGTAAAGCTGGGGCTGACCGGGAGTTCAGCGGGCTCGGTGACTGCCTGGTCAAAATCTTCCGGTCGGATGGCCTCAAGGGTCTGTACCAGGGCTTCAGCGTCTCTGTCCAGGGCATCATCATCTACAGAGCTGCCTACTTTGGCATCTACGATACTGCAAAGGGTAGGTTGTCAAAATGGTACTAAAAGGGAGATGCTGGGCTGCAGTAGGCCTGCAGTGTTTTTTGACAGATGCTAGTGGGCTCACCTGCCACTCTCATCCAAAACTTGTCTCCTGCAGGCATGCTTCCGGACCCAAAAAACACCCACATCATTGTTAGCTGGATGATTGCTCAGACTGTCACTGCTGTTGCTGGTTTGGTCTCCTACCCTTTTGATACAGTTCGTCGTCGCATGATGATGCAGTCTGGCCGTAAAGGAGGTAAGTTTCTACCTCTTTGTGTTGGAAGTATTAGGCTCCTGGTGGAGCTGAGGTGAAAACAGAGTGGCTTGGCTTTCACCAAGCCATGTGGATATCCTCACCTTTTGTATGCAGTGGAGTGTGAGAGGGGCTGCAGAGGTGGATGTCAGGTGGGGTCACAGACACGTTGGTCTCCGCAGCACACCTGTCAGGTGGTGTGCACATAATGCGAACAGCAGAACTTGCTCATGGATGTTGCAATCTAGTGTCTCTGGGCTAAGAAGGGACATCCCTGGTAGCGGGCATGGCTTGGCTAACGGTGGAAGAACTTTTGATGTCAGAGCAAACAGTAGCTGCCTTCTGCTCGAAACGGTCCTTCCAGTGTCTCCTAGGGCTAATGCAGCAGCAGCATATCTCCTGGGCAATCTTGTCCTCTGATGCACTAATACTGGAGAAAGTCAGTCAAGAAATGGGATGCAGCTGAGGTTAGGAAGGTGGCAGATATTAGGCCATTTCCAGCCTGGATGTTGGAGGTCACAGGCATCTAATTCCTAATGTTGTCTGTCTCCCACAGCTGACATAATGTACACTGGCACTATCGACTGCTGGCGCAAGATTGCCCGGGATGAGGGCTCCAAGGCGTTTTTCAAAGGTGCATGGTCAAATGTGCTCCGAGGAATGGGTGGTGCTTTTGTCTTAGTCCTCTACGACGAAATCAAGAAGTACACATAAGTTGCTTCCTGCTGTAAACTGGCATGTTGTATGTAGTCTATGACCATTCATGGACTTGTTTTAAAACCATCTAGTTACTAAGGAGTTGATGTTTATACAGTTTGGCCTGGGGCAGGGGTGACTGCCTGCCCTGTCTTTATCAAGATACTGCCACTGACAGGACTCACCATGGTTTCTATTTCAGTCACTCCTGCTTAAAGAGTGCAAAGAAATCAAAATTGGAAAACAATTTTCCTTGTCTCATGTTTGTTCTTGCAGCAGTTGCATCATGAGGGGCTTGGGGGTCTGTGCAGTGATTATAGAGGAAGAGAAAACACCTCTGTGTTGCACAGCTTGCTACCTGTGGCCTCTGGCAGGTAAACACAGTGCAGCCTGCTGAGGAAGCTGTGTAGTGTTTCCTCCCCAGTGGAGGCCAGTGGTGTGGCCTGGAACAGGGGACTGGCAGCCTTGAAGAACTCAGCCAGCTGATCTTCCCTGAGACCTCGGTAACCAGAGATGATGCACTGGAGCGAGCAGGTGCACATGGGCAGGAGGTATCTTCATCCACCTGGCACAGTGTTACCCAGCACCCTAAAGCCTCTGTGGTGGCACCAGCTGTGTGTGGGAAGGCAGGGAGGACTCTGCACTGACAAGGTCAGATGCACCATTACTGCTTCTCTCCAGTGTTAACAAACCCTGTGAGGAACAAGGCAGTGTTGCTACACATAGAGCTATTCTGACATGGTAATTCAGACTAGGTTCTTGCGAAGGTGTTTGGAAACTGGACTGGACTAAGCCAAGAAACACACTAAAGTGAGCCTGGCCATGTGGTGCATCATTTTTGGAAAAGCTCTGTTCCTCTTTAGTTTCAAATGCTACTTTGCTTTAAAATACTTCTGCATCTGAAAAGGTCTTATGTACAAAATAGTGCTCAGCTAAACAAGTCTATCACCTGTCTATGTTTACACATTTATAAATACTAATGTTGGCTTTTATGGTGAGACAGAATCTGACCTTTGGCCTCAACACTGCTGCAGACTACCCAGTTGCTTCCAGGGAGTGGGAAACTCTGCAGAACAGCTACTTTTATCTACTATAATAGGGCACGTAATCAAGCATTTTGAACTAGGTGCCCCTCCATCCTGCTGCTACAGTAATTTTAAAACTCATTTAGCTCTAGAAATGAAAACTTTATTTAAATTGTTGTGATGTAGTTAGGATAAGGAATACATACTTTAGATTGGATCAGGTTCTCTTGTGTTGCAGTTGTTTCAGCCACTGACTGCATAACTAGAGCGCATTAAAAATATCGCAGGGACTGCTAGTGTGGCAAACCACTGCCCTTTCTGACTGGGTCTGTGAGCGAGGCCTGAGCTGAACTAGGCAAATGTCTCTTGACAAGAATGAAAGATACTGACTGAACAGGGGCTGGTCTTCTAAAAGCCAGAAAGGAGGAGTGCTTGTGCTGTGCTGTGCCTGCTGCCTCAAGGCTCGAGGTGCACAGCTGAGGCAGTTGGTAACTGCTGCTTTGGACAGTATGTGCTAAGCTGTGCACTCACCAAATTTTCTTTGTGCCTCACCAAACTGCAAAGGTGGTCCTGGCCCCACCTGGCAGCCCCTTCATAGCCCCAAGCCAGCTTGAAAGCCTGCATTTTGTCACTCCCAACCATAACCATAAATCTCACTACCTTTGAGTCAGCTTTTGTTCTGGGTGTCACTTGAAGCAGAGCTGCGCTTCATCCATAAGCATCCCAGCAGACCTCACATGGTTCAAAACCTTTTTTCAAATTTCAAAATCTTTGACTCCAGAAAAAAGAAATCTTGAGAATTTATATATAGACAAACCTGCAGCCATTCAGGGCTTGAGGTGCTCTCAGAGGAACCCTCCTCTGGCTGTGCTGTCTGACCACATTTGGAACAGGGGTTTGTGTAACAGACTTGGACCCACTCGTTCCTCCTGCCCTTCCCAAGCATTACGTACCACCTTCCAACTGCTTAACTGAAGAGCTCTGGACATAGGCTTCTGGAAAGAGGCTTCAGATTAGCAGATGATCAGCAGTGAACAAGATCAGTGAGGAGTTAACCTGAACACATGCTTACCCAGCCTGGCATTAAATTGTCACACGACTGACATGCATTCCAGCCTGGCAGCTCTGGGCCAGAGTTCACTCCCTCCCTTACACCTTATTTTCCCAAAGAAAGGAAGGATACATCCTTAGGCTGAACAGGCCTGAGTTTTCCCAGTCAGGGTTATAAGGCCAGATGGAAAATCTTTATGGATTATAGGAAGTCTTCTGTAAAAATCGTGGGAGATAAGGCAGCTTGCTTATTGCTCACATTATTTTATAACGGAGTAAGAATACCCTAGGAAAAGTGTTTTAGTTCAAATCCCTAACATGGTATTTAATCCCAAGTAGGACAACAAAGACATGAGCTATAGAGCACTGTTTTTACATCACACAAAAGACACAAATTATCATTTTCTCAGACATGGTACCTTTACACACCACTTCTTAATGTTGTCTTTATCCAAGTCCTTAGTGGTCAGTGCATTCAAAACATTTTTCCCTTCTCCTTTGCATTTTACCACTCCAAATACTGATCTGTTCTGCAGAATGAATTAGTTCAGAAGTGCACTTGTGTTCTACTTTAAGCGATCACCAATTATCAGTAGCTTCCAACTATATAGTTTACTTATTAGTGGTATAATACTTGGGCAGACTTTGTTTTCAGTAGTTTAAAACAAGTTTGGATTTCACGGTCTTGTATTGGGCAGTTATCTGTTGGGACAGTTTGAGTCTATACAACTGAGGCTTTCTGGTGTTCAACAGAAGCTGAGACTTAGCTGCAGCCAAGCCTGGGCTCGTTACCTTTGACAGCCTGTCTGCTGGTCAGGGTGAGCAGCAGCATGATGCACAAGCCTTGCACCTGAGTCATTCCAGAGTGTGCTGGAATGGCAGGTGTCTCAGGGTGCTGCACATTTTGGACACAATTAAAGTAACAAAATGAACAACAGGCACAGAGCTTACTTTTGTAACAATTTCTTTAATTATTCTAATACATTTATGGAAATTTTAGATATTTGAAACCTACCAAAATAAAAAGACAGCTATCTAAAAGTGCACTGAACTCAGGAAGGCACCCAGCAAAGGTTTTGCCTGAAGTGAGTATTCTGGCTGGAAAAATTTGCTGGTAACACTGTTCTGTATTTACATATTTAGCAAAGTCTGCGGTGCCACTGGAGTTACCAAAACTGGTACCAGAGTATCACTATGACATAGGTATTCATCCTCCAAGCTGGTTGCAGCACATTGCCCTCAAACGTTGTCTGTTACTTCTGCTTCACTGACAGATGTGCAATAATAGCTCCTGGTAGCTTTCTCCCATATCTGAATACCCAGCAGATGTGCAGTGTTTCACTTGAACTGGTTATCAATCAGGGTTCCTTTCATCTTGGCTTTCTTGGCTTCCAACTCAGCCTGATTAATTAAATTCAGATAGAATTAAATAATGTCTGGATATGTTTCCCCTCAGTGTTCCAATGAGGTTTGGTCTTCTTGTCTGACCACTGCAAGCTTTTCAGACCAGAGGCAAACACAGCTCAAGTTCTTTGCTGACTCCCTCCTCCCCTGAGGTCCAAAACAAGGACCAGTTTTAAAATCATAAAAAGCCCAAGACTAACTGCACAAATTGCATACAATTGTTAAGTTCGTGAGGGCTAGAAGAACATCTCTCTAACATCTGTAAAGGATAAGGCACCCTAACAAATCTGTAAGTTACCTATGACTGTACCTGGACCTCTCTATACTTGTAGTCCTATCTGCAAGACAGCTTTTGTGTACAAAGCCAACAGACCTCAGGGATTCACATTCAACACTGAAGAAAACACTCACCAACTCCTGTAGCCTTCTTTTGCTCATGCCTTTGCGTTCCAGCTGTTTTTCAATCACTTTTGCATTCTGTGCATAGGAGTCTGCAATTTCCCTCTGAAACACACAGAATGTCACTTTGCAACAGCAAACTCCAGAGTAAAAACACCTCATCCAAACAGTGACTGGCTCTGACCAGTGTCTGAGACAGCTGCTTAGTTTGGATATGACTGCCACTAAAAGCGGACAAAACTCACTGCTTCGATCTCTTCCTCTTCTTCATCAATTGTGGAGACTGTGACAGAACTGAACTTGCCCATGTCTTTGGTCCTTTTGGTCATCATCACCTGGGTGAGAAACAGAGTATTTTCTTAAACCTTGGCAACACTTGTGCCACTAGGGATCACTTGCTCTTCCAAACCTTTTAAGGCTTCTCATGCAAGTCATCAAGATTACTTGAAATCCGTAGGTAGCAAAAGAATTTTTTGGACTTAGAGCTGTCATCAGAATCAAACTCTGTGATATACCATAGATGAGCCACATTTTGAGAATCACTGTGCAGACTATCAATCTGACCTACTTACAAATGGAAACTTTCTGGTAACTGAGCCTAAATATCAAGCACAGTCTAGATTTCCAAGTTTATTTTGCTTTGTTTAGTGCTAGGACTCCAAGCTGCAGCAAACTCTGTACCTTAAGGCAGACAGGGGAAGACACAAAACTGAGAGGTTCTCTATTTTCTCCCCTCTGCCCCTGCCATTAAGTGATTTTACTCAGTTGAGTATTTGAAAAACAGAGATAACCTTTTTATTTCTCTAAAGCTTATTACCTTTTTAGGTGGTTCTTGTTTCTGAGTATATATATTTGTTTTCCCAAAACCCTGGCCAAATTTGACCACAGCACCATCAACAATGAATGTCACAGGAGCATTCTTCTGTTGGTGTTGATAAAAGAGCAGCAGTCCACACCTAGAAATAGAAACATTTAACTGACAAAATTCTGATTCTGCTTTCCTATGGCTACCTCACAGATCCTAAATGTCAGTAACGGGCCGTTGTAGTCACTCACTTGCCACACTTCTTCCGGAACTGTCGCTCTATACCTTCTGGTCTGAGGGAGAGAAGAAGAGTGTGAGTGGAGTGCGGAGACAGAAAGCATGGGTGCCTGGCTGAAGGATCTCAGCCGGGTGAGGAGGGCGGGACAGACCAGGACAACGCCTTCCCCAGGCCGTGGCGGAGCTCTCAGAGGATGATGGGGTGGCAGCGACCGGGGCCCACCTGCGCAAGAAGACGCACTCCTCCTCCTCCGTGTTGCAGAATTTGTGGGCGTGCTTGGCGGCGTCCATCACCCGGGCGCGATCCCGGGGCCGCATCGGCAGCTTCTCCAGCTGGCAGTCTGCGGGGCAGCAGTAGTGCCGGACTAGCGGCGAGGCCGGGACGGACACCCGCGAACCGTTGGCTCCAGGCCCTTAGCGCCCCCGGACTCGCGGCCTGCCTCTTCCCAGCCCCGCACCCGCGGCCTGCTTCCCACCCGCCTCCTGCCCTGGGCCCGCGGCTCACCCAGCACCAGCACCATCTGTCCGCACAGGCAGTAGTAGACGTGAAGCGGCTTCTCTCCATCGTCGTACTCCTCACGGTCGCGAGTGTCAGAGCAGACGACGGAGCGAGACACCACCTTCGGCATGGCGGCTTCGGGGCGCGGCTTCCCCCCAGGCCCGGCCCCCGCGGTGCGGCTCCGCCCGCTGAGCCTGACGCCCAGCGAGGGTTTCAGGTGGAAACGTACGTCTTCGCTGTCCTTGGGCGCGTTACGACGAGTTCTCAAGATTCGGTCGTTTCTTCTAACCTCGTAATCGTACCGGGGAACGTTGGGGGACGCCCGGGAGGCTAAATGCACCCACTTTCCAGCGCGGGATAGTGCAGTATGGTCTGCAGTAAACGCAAGTGGCAACGGCAAAATTTAGCCCTTACGTCATTTCTGTTAGCAAACAGTGTCATAATGTAGGCTGAACCCGGCACAGAGGTGATCCAAACGGCGAAGCGGTTATGCCACTTCCCTTTACGTTCCATTTAGGGCAGTTCTGACCAGCTCTCTTCGTCCCTCTGCCAGCGAGCAAGGATTTCTCGTGTACATAAAGGCAAGGCACTGAAGCGAGTTCCTTCCTCTCAAGCACCAAGAGCTCATCCGTTCCTTACTGCATGGGCTGGGTAAGAGCAGGAAAGGTCAAGAACTGCAGATTTTCAGTGCAGCCATGAAAGCAGTATTTTTAGTATTTTCTTTCCACTTCTGTGACAGGCAGTGAGGCTTCCTCCCTTGTTGTCTTCTGCGGCCACCTCCCCACCTGGCTGTATTACATGAAAGTACAGGCAGGATAAGCTGGAAAAGCGGTGCCTATCCAGCCTGCTCTAGACAATAGCAGGAAGAATTCTTTAGTCCCAAAGGCTATTAAAAAAAAAGGTAGAAAACTGTTTATTTTTCCTTGGAAGAAGCTCTCTGAGGAAGCAGAAAGTGCAGCATAGCATGTTGTGCTGGTTTTGGCTGAGGTAGAGTTAATTCTCTTAGTAATAGCTGGTGCGTGGCTCTGGTTTGGATTTGTACTTGAAACAATGTTGATAACACAGGGATGTTTTCATTATTGTTGAGCAGTGCTTACACAGGGTCTAGGCCTGTTCTGCTTCTTACACCACCCCACTAACGAGCAAGCTGGGAGTACACAAGGAGGTGGGAGGGGACACAGCTAGGACAGCTGACCAAAGGGATATCCCATCTCATATGACATCATGCTCTGCAATATAAAGCTGGGGACGTTTGGAGCCATGGTATTTGTTTTCCCAAGTCTCCGTTACGCGTGATGGAGCCCTGCTTTCCTGGGCATGGCTGAACACCTGCTTGCCCATGGGAAGTGGTGAATGAATTCCTTATTTTGCTTTGCTTGCGTGCGTAGCTTTTACTTTACTTATTAAACTGACTTTTTCCTCAAGCCATAAGATTTTTCACTTTTCCGATTCTCTCAGCGCGGGGAGGGAACCGAGCTGCTGAGCAGGGCGGCGCTGCCGGATAGGGTTAAACCACAGTACAACTTAAAGCACAAGAAGACTCTTGCCGGTACCGGACGCAGCGAAGCCACCTCCCCGCTGCCGCAGGGCCGCAGCTGCCCAGCACCTCCCGCCGCCATTTCCAGCCCACCGTCTGTGACGTCACCGGCCACGGTCCACCCCCGTCCGCCCCAGCTCCTGGTACCTCCCCTGCTCCCGCCCCGCTGTGGGAGAGGCTGGGCTGGGGCTGAGCGACATCCGGCTTCGCTCCCTTTCCCCGCGCCATTGGTACATTCCAGGATAGCCCGGCAGCCGGCGCTGGGATCGGTGCAGCTCAAGCTAATCTACCCCTCGCGTCAGGTTTAGTGGTAGAGGCCGCGATCGCTCCTGTTCGTCGCCTCAGCTGGAGGTTGCTGCTGCTGCTGCCGCCGTCGCCGCCGTCTCTGGGCGCCCCGTGCTCCGTCTGATAGTGTATGAGTGATCTATAACCCTGAGCACACCATGTCCACTCCGGCCCGTAGGCGCCTCATGCGGGACTTCAAGAGGTACTGAGGCCGCCAGCTGAGGGTAAAGGGGAGAGCGGGCGAGAGGAGGACGAAGGGCCTGGCTCAACCGGGGAGGAGGGGGGCAGCACAACATGGCGGCGGGGTAGGGCGCGCTCCGCTCTTTGCGTAGCGCCGATTGACGGTGCCTGCCTGTGCGTTACGCTGTTTGCGCAGGGGCGCGTAGCTACCTGCCTGGGTTACGGAAAGTGCGCAGAGGAGGCCGCCGGCCGCGCGGGGGGCGGTGGGGCCGGCGCCTCAGCTCCCTCTGTGACCCGCAGGCTGCAGGAGGATCCCCCGGCCGGGGTGAGCGGAGCCCCCTCCGAAAACAACATCATGGTGTGGAACGCCGTCATCTTCGGGTAAGTCGGGCGGGGGCGGCAGGCCGCGGGGGCAGCTCTGCTCTGCCTCTGGGTGGACTCGGTACCGGGCTGCCCTCAGGGTAACGCTGTGCTCTGCTTCTTCCTTCCTCTAGGCCCGAGGGGACCCCTTTCGAGGACGGTAAGTGCGGCTCCGTGTGGGTCTAGTGTTTGGCTTTCTTGGGTTAAGCGGCTTTCACTTTGGGGTAGAGTTTGACATGGCCTTGGTGTGTCACTGCCTTGGACTTTGCAACAGGTGTGAGCCTGGGGATGGAGAAGGGACATGGCTGTATGTTCACCTGACCACACATACGTATGCCAGACTTAAATAAACCTTTTATTTTTTTTTCTTAAAAACCTCCTTAGAGGAAGTGTTATAAACTGAGGTTGCTACACTGATTTACAGAAACACAAAAATTAGCTGGTAGGGGCTTGCTTGTAATCCCTAAATCTGTCTATCCTAAGCCTAATTTTATATACCATTTTAAGGATCTCCAAGCTTCACTCATGTTTGGAGAACTGTCAAAAACCTGGTGTGGAACCACTGTCATTTGTTTCGAGTTCTCTTTTTTTCTGAGGCTGGAAGTGTTTTACAAGTAAGTCCCAATGTGAGTCAGCTGAAGTAGGAAATGGGCTGATGAGGAAGTTCAGAACAGATTTTTTTGATTGTTTCTTTTTCTTGACATCTACTTTATTCTTGCTACAATTGGTGTCCTTCAGGGTTAGAGTAAAAGGCCTCTTTAACTTTAGAAGCTGACTAAATAGGCCATTCTAACATTCATGTATCTTTGTTGTTTCCTTCTGGCCATGCTATCTTTTATAGCTTTACTGATACTGTATGAGTCCTTCAGCATCTTTGTGAAACTTGTTGGATGTGAAACACTGTCTAACTGAAATCAGTGATCTTTTTCTTAAGATACTTTTAGTGCAAGCTATAATTAATCCTACATCTCCATGACTCATGACAAAAGCACAGGAAAAATTCCTTAACTCTTATGTTGTTCTTGGCTAACTCCTTTGTCTCTTGTTTATCCTCTGAGGTAGCATCTGTGGACCTGTCTGTATTTTAGAGACTTTTTCTTTTGTTAAGATTTTGAAGATTTTAAATATTTCAGGCCTAAGGAAACTCCTAAAGCTTCAGTTACTTTTTTTTTTGTTATATATATCTGGTTAATTGAGAAGCTTGCCATAGTAGCTGCTTCAGAAGGCTCATGGTTAGAACTCTGTTATGTTCACGTAATAGAACAGATAGACTAAATGTGTTTTTGTTGTCTCATCTTGTAAACCTTAAAGGAGGGCTCCCTTAAACTTCTGTGAGGGTTGTTAGAGCTGCTTAGATTCTTGGTGCACTGCCACTAATGGAGTGATTCACTGTTTGGAGCAGAAAGCTGTCTCCTTGTAGTGTGCTAAAATTCAGGTTGGGGTTAGCAGATGCTATAAGGGCTGTTTTCCATATATTTTCATTTGGTTGCAGGAGGCTGGAGGCTGCTTTTGAGAACCTTGACATATTGATTTCCTCTGGGCTTTCTACTGTGGCAGCATTGTATCTTTATCTCAGATACTTAGGACACATTGCACTCAGAGTGGTTTGAAGTCCAAAGAGATGCTTGAGTCTGCTACTGCTGTCCTGCTGCTTTGGTTGATCTAATAATACAATCTTGGGGTGTGATGGATTGCTCCTTTCATAGCAAAGTGTGTGTCTTCACAGTGTGCGCTCAGGAAAACAGATATGTCTTGTGTTGCAGGATATGCTTATCTCTCTTTCTCTGGAGCATATCTTACATTGTGCTAGATAACAAAATACAAAGTGCTGCCTAGAGATAGGGGTGCCTTGGTGCCTCAGCTGTGCTTTTCAACTGAGTAGAGTAGTGCAGTTCAGATGCAGTTTAGCTTAATGTAGGTGAAAATAAGAAAATTTTTATTTAACAGTGTTGAGCTGTTAGTTTGGGCTCGTGTTGTAACTGTCAAGGCCCTTGTGAATCAAAGGTACGCTGGAGCTCTGTAATCTTTCTTGTGAAGCCTTTGCAGGGCTTGTGTTCTCAGAAGTCACTTTGTATTTTTGGTTTTAGGCTCTCACTTTCTGGTAATCCTGTAAGGCTTCAGATACCTTACTTCTTGTGAAAGTAGCCTGTGAATTTTTTCATTGTTACTGAACTAGAAGTGTAATCATTTCAGCATTGTGAGAATTACAGTTCCTTATCCTCGTTCTGGGGAGGCCCTTCTTCCCTCTTCCTTTTGGAGGTTTCTTGGCGTTATCTGAACTGAAAACCTTAAGTTCAAACACATTTGTTTTCTTGCTGTGCAGCATAATGCAGCTAACAACCCTCCCTCCCCTCCACCCCTAGACTTTAGAGGGTGTTTTCATAACTCTGTGTGCAGGCTTCCTCGGCATAAGAGCAACTACTAATTTAGATCAGCAGCATAACTTCCATCTTTGCTTTAAGAGGATTTGATTGCAGGTGTCTGCAGTTGGACCCTGGGGATATTTATCCCGTCCTCACCGTATTTCTAAGACTCTGTATGTGTGGCATCTGAAGTGGCAGTGCTGTTGGTAGTGGTGGAAACCAAGGCTATCCCAGTCCTTCAGACGTGTTTCTCTGAAACTGGATGATGACATTACAGTTAGTGCTGGATTCCTGGTTTGGAGAGAGTTGAGTAACGCAGCTGTTGTAGTACATTGTATTGTAGCATTGCTGTGATCGTGCAGGAGGCTTAAACACAGAAAGCAAGGCATTTGCCTTCTGTTTGGTTTGTTCCTTGCTTATGGAATATGGATTCTTTATCCTCATGTGGGAGAAGCAGCAATTGTTCCTGCTTTATGGACAGTGGAATAGAGGAGGCTGCTCTTGCTCCTTGCAGTGAGAAAGGCCTGGCAGGGACATGGGTGCTGCTCTGGCCAGGTAACCTGTTAGCCATGTGCGTGTTACATCCTGAGGTAGGAGAAACAGGTCAACAAGGTATGTAAGTACAAGAGAGAAAAGAGAATGTTCTGATAGCAGTGATGATCCTAGTATCAATAATGACAGTGAATGTGGTAGTTTATGTTTTAAAGTTGGCTGTCTAGGGTAAGTTGCAAGGAATACCAGTTGAAAGCTTTAAAATTGGAGAGAAGAGAAAGGGTGCTGCAGGCCTCATCCCCAATGGCAGGTGTTGTGATACCCACTTCTCTTGTGTGGGCTTTCATTGAGTGACCCTTGGACACTGGTTCATCAGATCTCTAGATTTGTCTTTTAATAAAGCTCAACAGTGAGGTGTTGCATACTGTGGAGCTCTTTCAAGGAGCTGTTGCCACTCTGGGTCTTGACTTGGAAATTCAGGTATGTAGATACTCTAGATTTGTGTTAAAAGTGATGCCGTTCTGTCCCTGGTGGAACAGATAGAATCAATTTAAAACTACCCAAAGAAATGGAAGCTAAGACTGAACTGCCTTTGTTACTGCTTTTTGGCTATCTTCTCCAGCCCCTTGGCTCCCACTTCAGTCAGTGTTCCAGATTAGCATTCATTTTCTCAAGTAGGGTCGTTGAACTCTACTATTTGATGGGTTTGCTCAGTTTTCAGCCTACTGCTTGGTCAGTCGTCAACAGAAGAAAGTGCCTGCTTTCCTACCTCATAAGGAATTTACTCAGAACCAGAACTGTGGCAGGGGGATCTGGGAATCTTTAAGCTTCGGGATCAAATCTTGTAAGCATTCAGTTCTGAAGGCCCAATATTGCTTGGGATTGTCACTATGCAGGGAAAGAAAGATAGTCCTGAGATGACGTTTGCAGCTGGTAGTTGTTGTTACTGACTTCCTGGAGCAGGCTTTCAAATTGAGCTCAGATCTGGCGCTCTGCCTCTGGATTAGTTGGAGTAAAGCTGGAAAGCCCCACTGCAGTCTTTTGCTAATTTGAACAATCTTGGCTATACTGCTCTTGTTCCTTTTGTTTTCCAGTAAGATAGCATGCTCTTGCCTCTCTGCTTGTATGTTATTAGGCTGCTAATATAAACCAAACATGCAAAAACTTATTTTTTATGTTGAGACTTTCTGCTGCTGCGCGCAAAGTGCTGAAGCATCTGTTCTGTGTGTTCATATGCAAACTGGAATGTCAAAGCAGTGACCTTCATTTCTTCAACTCAGTGTCACAGTTTACCTCTTTATAAAGAAAGGAAGGAGTTCCTGGGAAATACTGCAGGTCCTTCCTGATTTGGGGGGGCGAGGCGGGGGGAAAGGAAAAGGAGTTGAAATATCTGTTCTCCTGCCACCAACTCTTGGCATGTGTTTACCAGCCAAATCATCAATTATGTTAGTGCTGGAAAACTCCCTTACAGTAGGAAGCAAGGATGAACTTTTTGTATTTGAGCCCTTGAGTTTTAATTTGGGCACTGAGTGATGAGGGGGGGGAAACATACTGTCACTGATGTGTAAGAATGCCTTTTCAAAAAAGGTGATGTTTGCCTGGTAGCTTGTTACAGCTGTTACTGTAAGGTACATTCCTTTTACAGGAGACCTACATATTTATATGAAGGTGCTTCAGGTATTTTTTTCTGAGCATAGCCAGGAACTTTGTAAACTGCCTCCTGGATTGGTTGGTCTGAGGCAATAGCATGATGGAGAGAAGCTTGCGTGTTTGGAGGCGGGGTATGTAGACTTCCTTAGTTACTGCTCCGAATCACTAGCAATGCCTGGTCCCTTGGACCCATACTTCTGCAGCTTAGTTGACAGACATTCTCAGATTGTCATAGCCTGAGCAAAAGGGCTACCATAAGTTACATTGGTGCAGGTTGTTAGAACAGTTGGCTTGGGACTTAACTACATGGGTTTCTGTTTCCACTTCATCAGCCTTTCTCAAAGGAAGACTAGTTAGTGTGAAGTAAATGAGCAGATTTTTGAAGTGTCTGATTTGGATGTTGCTTTCAATACTACTATTCTACAATAAGAGCTGATTAGAGTTGTTGATAAAATTGTATTTTCTTGAAATTTGAACAGGAAATAAATAAGAAGGTCCTTGTCACAGCAGCATACACCGGTCTCTAGGACTTGCTAAATCACAGCCTGTTACACAGATGGTTATACACCCACTTGTGTTGTTTTGTATTACAGTGCACTGGGGTTAGGCTTTGTGGAAGAGAAACTTAAAGGGCAGATTTACTTTCTTACACAAACCTTTTGGCTGGGGTGGTGTTTTTGGCAATAAAAGTAAGTTGCAGGAGATACTGTTGTACCAGTACGGTCTAGAACTTCAGAGTTAATGATAAACTCCAAAGAGACTAGAAGAATGACTGTAGGACTGAGCAATCTGTATTCCTTATCCAACGTGCATGGCCAAGCACAATAGTATCAGTTTGTGGAGGGATGCTACTTATCCCTCGTGTAAATTCGTTCTGAATAAAGGTCACTTGTCTCTCTTCCAACTCTAGGAACATTCAAACTTACAATAGAATTCACAGAAGAATATCCAAATAAGCCACCTACTGTTAGATTTGTCTCTAAAATGTTTCATCCAAATGGTAAGTATTTATAAAATGTTGTTTGTTTTGACGTTATAGCTTGCTATAGTGCTGTAGAAAAAGGTCTGTTGATGACAAGAGCTGCTGCTATCTAATATGCTAGCAAAATTCCTTTGTGGCTCCCTGTAGTGGTGGTAAGGATGAATACGTGAGCAGTGCTCAGGCTTGAGTTGAAAGGGGCAATAAAAGGAGCCTCTTTCCTTTCAGGTGTTACAGCACGGTACTGATGAGCTGCTTTTCTCTCTCAAATGCCTGTTGTTAAACCTTACAGAAGGGTATTTTGTCATTAAATAGCAGTGCCTTGGACTTTTGTCTGTGTTTTGTATGTATTGCAGACATAGCATGCAGCCGCTGAATGCAGCTGCCTTTAGCACTTCTTTTCCCCCAAATGCCTGTAAGAATGCTATACCTTGAAACGTAGTGCTTGTTTAATTAATCCCCTTCCTTGGTAATTAAGAGATTGAAGATGTATTCCTTGGCTCCAAACAAATACTAGCTTTGTGAAGAAATACTGGAAACTTTCAAATGTAGCAAGTAAGAGTGTGTGGGTAAAGGGCACTGAGGGAAGGTTCTTGTAAAGCTACTGTGAGAAAGATGACTAGACACTGAATGTTGTGGATAGTTTCAGGGGAAACCTTACATGTAAACAGCTTTTTTGCTTGTGTTCTTTATTTAGTTCACTTGTGGGTAGCTTACTTTTTTTTTTCCTTAAAATCCATTAATGGTTTTCCATAGTGGTAAGTTGCAATGTCACAGAGAAGCTTCCTGTTGAAGAATAAGCAGGAGTTGAGTTTAAATACCTCGGGCAGCTGTCAGTGACAAGCTTCACCTTTTCCTGCCTACAAGGTTGTTTGCTGGATTTCAGTCTGTCAGACACTATTGACTTTTGCAGCGTTTGGCAGTACATAGGTTTTCAGGATCAGGCAATATTGGGGAAAAACAAATGGCTGTACAACTTCTATTTTAAGCTATTCTTCTTGAACCTTTTCTAGTCTATGCAGATGGTAGTATATGTCTGGATATTCTTCAGAATCGCTGGAGTCCTACTTATGATGTCTCCTCCATCTTAACGTCCATACAGGTAAAAAGAACTCTGCATGAAAAGGCCAGATGAAATTAGGATGTTTTGAGAGAAACAGCTCAGGAAACAGTTGTTTTTGTTGTTCTTGCTAGCCAGTAGAGCAGCTGTACCTTAACACATGCTAAAGTGTGAGTACTTCCCAGCTGTGACTAGAGGGTGGCAACAGGTGATCACTGTGATTGCACTGCTGTCAGTTAAACAGTGGCCTGCACTCCAAGAGTAAGACTGATAGCAAAAGCTTCCAGTAGCTTACAGCTGCAATAATGCAAGATTCTGTACCTGTCCTAGATTAACTTCTGCAGTCTTTCTGGTGTGGATAGTTTAAGGTATATGTTGAAGTATGCATATTTTCAAGTGCCTAAGAATGTTTTTCTCTTTGCACAGTCTCTATTGGATGAGCCAAACCCTAACAGCCCAGCAAACAGCCAGGCAGCTCAGCTATACCAGGAGAATAAGCGGGAATATGAAAAACGGGTTTCTGCAATAGTAGAACAGAGCTGGCGTGACTGTTGACCCAGGATGATGCAAATGAACACTCTGTTGATGAGGAAAATAAACAAAGTGTCTGAGTCATCTTTTTCCTCCTAGCATTTACTTTGAAAGCAGAATAGCTGTTGTG
The DNA here is from genome assembly GCA_013399015.1 of Galbula dea. Taxonomy (NCBI): domain Eukaryota; kingdom Metazoa; phylum Chordata; class Aves; order Piciformes; family Galbulidae; genus Galbula; species Galbula dea. The sequence goes on from VWZX01000352.1 coordinate 686,689, forward strand.
CTGTTGCCACCCTCCCTTGCTGAAGCTTCTTCTCCTTGGACAACAGAAAGCACCCACCTTGAAGTCAAATGTTCTGTACTTGGGTTACTTGCAAAAGAGTTACTGATGCTGAATTCATTTTCTGTGGTCCCTCTCCAGTCTTAGGGCAGTATTGTGCATTTCTGTAGTGTACACTAAGCTTTTAACTGTAATTGTGTTATACACAGTGATGCTTATGTGTAGCTTGATAAAAGGGATGTTTATATACATACTTTTTTTTTTTTTTTTTAACTGATATTAACTAAAGTGCTGATGTGTCCAGGCTGGTCATTTACCTCTATTATTGTTTTACACCCCACTGCATTTCTTAAGTTCTGAGTGAAGAAAACCTAGTTTCCCTTTTGTATTGGTTTATCAACTCCTTACTCATGGAAAAAAATAACAACCAAACCCAATTCTTAAATTGATTCCAGTTAAAATCCTCAGTAAGACTGTGGAATGCTGGCTACTCCTGCACTTCACATGCAAGATTTATGTACAGTGATACATAAATCACTACAGTTATGGTACTCTTTGCTTAGGGTGAGAAATAACCCTTTTTTTTTTTTATAATTTTATTTTAAAGGACATGGCTACAGTGACTGTGTCAGTTTCTGTGGTCCTGTCACTGAGGCAATTACTGGACAAAACCAGGTAGAGCTGTGGTACTCCGAGGAAAAGACCTTCTTCCACACTGAGGAAGAAAGTAAAACCTGAAGTGGTCCAGTGATGGAATTACTCTCTCCTTTGGAGTCTCTCTCCCATCCCTTATCTTTAGCTGAAAAAGATAAGTTCTTTGGGATCCAGCTTTGCCTTGTGGGAAGTTTGAATAAAGTACAGGGTAGGCACTTGAGTCTCTGCAGTTTCTGCTCTTTGTAGATTACTCTGTGGTTTGTGTGAGCTACTGCTGCATGCCTGACTTTCCCTCAGTTTTATGAAAGTATTTTTTCAACTCTGAAAAAAAAACATTTGTAAGTCCAGACTCACTTTTTTTGTAAGGCTAAGTTTGTACATTTGGATACAGTACCTTAAGCAGCAGTGTGGGATGAAACCTACAATTGTATTGTCCACTGTTCCAGTGTCTTTTGTGTGCACATTGGTCTGTTAGTTGAGAAGTTTAACTTTGCACAAGTAACCCATGTAAGAAACTGTACATTTTTCAAGACTTGTAAATAAAGTGTAACCTTAGTGCTTATTGTATAAATAGGCAAGAGGTGTATAGCTGTGGTTATTTGAACTGGGAGGGTGGGAAGTGGCTGTGGGCTCTAGATAGACCCTTACAAGCAAGACTGAAGTATTTCCTAGCTTTCTGCATAGCAGTTGTTGACAAACTCTGATAGTTACAGCAAATGAGTGGGCTCAGTAATGAACTGCTAACAACAGGTTATTTTTCTCCTGTCTCAAGAGGGAGAGAGCAGTATTTAAAATAAGTGACATGTAACAAAAGCTGGTTCAGCTCCTTGCCTTTACCATTAAGACAGAAGCTGCTGGACTCGTTTAAAAAAAAAAAATAAAAATCAGGTGTTATACCTGCTGTGATAACAGCTCCTAGCCCTGAACAGCCTTTTACCACTGAACAGTCCCACCTAAGACAGACATGTTCATTTTCCTCAAGGAGTTAACTGCCTCCTTCATGAGGGTTTGATGTGGCAATTGCTTTGGTGTGTGGAGAGAAGGCAGGACAGAATGAGCCTGCCTCAAGTATTATCACTTAAGCATTCCCTGAGCAAGACTCCCAAGTCAGCATGCAGTGAGCACCTGAGGTGCACCCATCAAGTTACAGAACAATGTAAAAACAAATAAAAACCCAACAACAAAAACAAACAAAAACCCCTAAGAGACCCACAAACCACCTCAGCCAACATAACCCCACCACCCACACAGAGGGACAGCTGAAGCCAACCAAGAGTATATTCGCCATTGCCCTGGACCACCTGTACCAGCTTCTGCAAGCAGAACCCTTTCTGAATGGTCCAAGTCATTCTAATAACACAGAAGCCCTCACATCACTTCTATTCATTTGTCTTGCTAGTCACTGAAAATACAATGGCATGGGCACCTAAGGTAACCAGCAACAACAGCAGCAGAGAAATGCAAAAGCGGACACACGCACACGGACGCGCGCACAGATGCGCACACACACACAGACACACGGACGCACAGACACACGGACGCGCACACACACGGACGCGCACACACACGGACGCACACACGGACGCGCACACGGACGCGCACGCACACAGACACGCACGCACACAGACACGCACGCACACAGACACGCACGCACACAGACACGCACGCACACAGACACGCACACACACAGACACGCACACACAGACACACACACAGACACGCACACACAGACACGCACACACAGACACGCACACACAGACACACACAGACACACACAGACACACACAGACACACACACAGACACACACAGACACACACAGACACACACAGACACACACA
>VWZX01000352.1:1289546-1592793 GCA_013399015.1 Galbula dea
ATGCAGAATTCTCTGTCCTAGCCAAATGATTGTTAGCAAGGGATTACAGCATTATAGAAGATACTTTGCCCTTCCTTGTGTGTAAATCAATCTTGTTTATGTCTGGCCAAGCAGCAAAGACAAAAATTCAGTCAACAATTTCTTGAGTTTAGGCTTTGATGCACAGCAGATAATGTCAATAAATATGAAATAATGCAAGAGCATTCAATAACACCTAGTTTTTAGCTAAGATCTGAATATGAAACGATTTGTGAGATAAATCAATACACTCCAATAAGACCAAGGCTATGATAACCTTCAAGTTATTGGTCTTTTCAATTAAAACAAAACTCCCTCACCTGGAATAATCTATAACCTAGTAAGAGATGGGGATTTTTTTCTTTCAAACTCAAAGGCATAGGTTTGAAAGCATATAAGCAAATGAGAAAGCTACATATGGGACTCTCACTTCTTTCACAGTTATCTGAAGAGAGTCTTCTCACATGTTATCAGAGTAGCCGAGATAAAAATAAATAAGTAAATAAATAAATAAATATAGAGTGTCAGGGCAAGGAGAAAGCATGTCACACATACCCTGTTCCTGCTAGGAAACAAAGCAAAGGGGAATAAACTGCCTGGCAGCAGAGTAGTTCTGGAGGGCCAGGTTCAGTGGCAAGAAACAGTTAGCAACTCTTAATCCTGCTCAATTTTTAAAAGGAGTTATCATCTACCTGTCTTCAGGGAAGGTCTTAGGACAGGGATCTTACTGGAATTGAAATACTAAAGCTGTAGTGAGGAACAGGCTATACAGATTTAAGACACACGACCTATCCTCAGCTTAGGCTGGATTCCCTGTTTGTCTAGATGAAGTGACTCTTGCAAGCTGTTGTAGATCATATTCTGCTTAAAGCAAGGTCTAGGCTCTCTTTGGGCACAGTGCATAGGAAAGTCATGCACTGCAGCACCCAAGACCTCTATGCCAAAGACAGCCTGCTGTAAAGTTTTCCCTTTTTAGTGAGGCCAGATCTTCTACCTGATAGCACTCTACATCATTCAAGTGACTAGTTCATTTAGGTTTAAATGGCCCTTCAGCCTGAAGAGAAGTGTTGGCTGTTGTCTTCATCTGTCATGGCCATCTGCTCTACTCTTTTTTTCTTCTCAGCATGACCGAAGCAACTTACATACGAGAACAGATTGTGGGACATACATTAACCTCTTTAGAGACCATAAATAATCCCTAAGGAGTATAGAGTTTACTCTTCAACTCTGATTCCTCTTTCCTTGCAAGAATGCTATCTTCTGCCACTATTCCCACATCTGAGTGTTTCAAGCATCTCAGAATGATTGCGTCTCTAATTTCTTCTTCGGAACACATTCCACCTTTAGGTTTTAGACTTCCCATTGACATCAAGGAAAGCTATGTGCAATATTAAAGGCAACATACTTTTCCCATCAGCTCTGCCTGATTACATTAATACATTTGTTTATATGCTTTTAAATACTTTTTCCATCCCAGTAATTTAGGAATCAATACCTCTGGCATGCAATTTTGTTTAACAACATAGACCAACACTTAATTAGATCCTCATAATCATGTGAAAATCCTGTTAACACAGTAACATAATATGTGTCCTAGATATTTTGTTGCTCTAATCCTGGTCTGGTGAAAAGGAAGCCATAATAACCATATTCTGTAATTAATATACAAATGTAAATAGATTGAGCTTGGAACCTCTCTCTTAGATATAGCTTTTGTGGAAACAATAAATGATAGTTATGTAATTTTCTAGGCCATCAAAATAGAGTCATCCCTAAGGATGTACTGGAGTATATATGTACAAGGTCAGGATTAAAATGTCCTCACTGAGCCTCTCTTTAGCTCTGTTACGTGCAGCTGTGTCTTTGAAACTCTTTGGGCCAGCCGCTGTGTTTTTCCATTTGCTTTTGGAGAGCCTGTAGGAGCGCTGCAAGCTTCATGAGAACTACTCCCAAGGATTTTCCTGCTTTTAGAGAGGTGGCTCCTGGGATTTTCCTACCACCTCATAACAATGATGCTGCCCTGTTTATTTACTAAACTGGGGGGGATCTGCCTTTTGGAAATGGGTGACAGATCACCCAAGAAACTTTAAACAGCTATATTGTGTAAACTGCATTATAGGAACTAGTAAAACTGGCATGCTCTCCATATACACAGAGTGCAGCAGAGTTGACAAAAACAAGTTCAGGATGTGCTGACTTCAGTGTCGTGCAACTTGGAGATCATGTCAAATCAAGTCACTTTTTATGTAGGACCAAATACTTTTTTTATGGTAGCTACTAAAGAAAACCTGGAAATAAACAGAACAAATCTAAATGTATACTTATATTGCCTTAAAAAGAATTTCTGTTTCTTTTTCACTTTGGTATTTAGTTTTATTTTCATAGATGCCAGAACACCATCAAGTTACCCCTGACCTTAACACTGTAGCTCACCATCCTCCTTCTCTAAGGCTGTGCTGCTTTTCTGTAAACTCATCCACTTGCAACATGAAGAAAATTATTTGAAGGTGCAGAAGACATGTACCCTGCTACTGCGTGGGAGGTACACATCTGGATTTGGCTGCAGTGAGATTGGATGTATCTGCACGTTGGCTGGAGGTGCCCTAAGCACCTTTGCCCACACCCTCTGTCGCTTCTGGTCACAGCTGTGAAGGATCCTGTTGCTGGTCTGACAGACCATGTAGAGTCAGATTTTCCAGAGATATCTCTTAGAAGAACTGTAATTATAAAACAAGGAATTCAGCATGGACTACCAAACACCTCAAACTTTGTAAAACATGATTTAAATCTGCTGATTTAGGTGACACTACAGCTTCCTGAAAGCCACCTATAAGCCTCCTTGGTTTAGATAAATCTGAGGGAAAGATTAAGTTGTGGTTCCATTAAGCCATATACATATTCATGCAAGATTTGTTGTTTACTCATTATTTTTTCTGTCACAAGTATTTAAAAAGCAACACCTTTTGTATGCAAATTTCTGCTTAATAATACTTGCCAGCCTTCAAATTAATGAATTGCAAGCATAATTTTGCTCATGACTTTGAATCAGAGAACAAATTAAGATTCAGTCACAAAGATGCCATTTATCTTCAGTTTTGCAGTAGATGATTCTCAATGCCCTGTGCATCAGCATGTAAATATTCAGGCTGGAGATGTGCAGGCTTCTTCAGACAAATTAGTGAAAACTTAACCTACAGATAGTGCTGCTTTTCTTGTGTTAACTTCTGTGCTTTCAGTAACTGCCAAATGCCTTGAGTATTTTCAACAGAAGAGTGTGTGTATATATATTGCACTGATAGAGTATTGAGTTAACACCAAGAACAATGTAAAAGTCCTCCTTCTCATGGACATAAAGATGTTATAAAGATATGTCTGACTTAGCTGTACCCACAAATATCATCCAAATCATAGTGAAATCTAAGCCTTGCACATTCTAATAAGCATGACAAAATTCTTAGTAACTGTGGAAGGCTTTTCTCAAATGTTCCTTTTTCCCAGAGTTCCCTCTATCTTAGCCAGCTGAGCATTTCCACAATTACATAGAACCCACTTCTTTTTGCCTAATTGCCAGGTAAGTCACCCTTCAAACGACCTTGGGGCTTGATGCTGGTATAATTGAAGTCAGAGGTGTAAGAGAGAGACCGGCTAAGGAGTCTTTGATGCTGTAAGAGGAATGCATTTGTGCATGCCAGTCAGGTGTAGCAGCTCAGTGGTTTGGTTGAGTGAGTGATCCCTCAGCCGGGAGAACTGACGTTTAAAAAATGTAATGAAGTAGATATGCATTTACTGAAAGTTACACATTCCTAAATGAAACAATGCTATGATCGAGGGCAGTTCATTTCCTACTTGAAGACAGGTTTCAGGAAGGTCATTATTTCAGTTTCATCAGCTTTAGTTACTGCTTGGTTGGTAAAGAGAGGGGGGAAAAAAAAGTCATCAAGTTGCGCTACAATTAATCCATGATATGACATGGCATGAGCAGTTATTACTCATAGTGAAAAGCAATTTACCAATTCATCCAAAAATAGCAGAGGAAAAATCTTATCAGTAAAAATGATCATCTTAGGCATTATTTCCATTTAGGTATTAGCTCACTGCAGCTACTTATTAACTGTGGGAGCTGTTAGGCACTTCCCTAACGCTCAGTCTCTCAGTAGGATTTCCCACCAGTTGTTTCCGGTACAATGGCACTTCTGAAGAAATGGTTCTTGCTTCTGTCTCATTGCATTGTCCTGCTTTTTCAGTTGTAAACATCTGCTTTACAAACCTTTTTGAACTAATTTAGATCATCCTATGTTTTTAGTGTGTGGTTGGTTGGTTTGTTTCAACATATTTGTGTTTTCAGGAAAGCTGCTCAAATCAGAACGACAGAGACAAAGGTTTCAGAATGCTTTTTCCTTAACCTACAGGAGATTTAAGAATTTGGTCCCATTCTCATTTCTCAGAGCTACTTGCTAGATGTAGGCAGTACCTTGTGATGTTTTTCAACAAACAAGAGCTTTTATTGCACTCTTGTAGGGCTGTTGTCTTCCAACCACAGTAATAACTCCAACAATCTTTCCTCTCCATCACTGTTTAGATAGCCTAATAGCAACACCACTGAGTATCTCCAGTAACAGACCAATGGCAACTGTTTGAGGTTGATACCAAACCTGTACTTAAGGGCCTGGCTGTGAGACACTTATTTCCTGTTATAGTTGTGAGTCTCAAGACTTTATCAGAAAAACACTTTGCTTTTGCCTATTTGCTGTTGTGTTTGGCACACTGACTGTCATGGGCATGGTCTTGTTCCCATCCAGTCAGACTGGGTTTTGTGTCAGCCAAACTGTTTTGCTTTTCAGTCTTGCTCCAGAACAGTCTGGAGAGCACATGAGGTATGGTAAGATGGTAATGGAGTCCATGTGTTTCCTGGCACAGGCAGGATCTGCACATACCTTGTCACTCTAGTTGTTTGTCTTTTTTTTCATTCATGCTAAGATCAGAAAGATCTATTTAAGGTTAATGAGCCAGTTGTTGTTGTAAAAGACACCAGTCACAATGACTGTTTTTCTGCTTCTTATTATGTACATAAATTGATACTGGAGATGGAGAAGTATTGTAGTGTTGCAGTATTGTTCTGTATACAAGCAGACAAAAATTGCTTGCTGGAGATAATTACCCACTCATGTACAATTCAGAAAAACAAATGGCTCTTTCATTAAGTTTGTGATTCAATACACACATTTTCTTGCACTTGGCCCTTAAGCATAGCACAGAGAAGATATATTTGTAAGTTTTGAATCAAATTGAGGCTGAATATCAGTAAAGTGAATTCTGTTAAGTTCCCCAGGACTCATATACAGGTTACTTAGTCATATACAGGTGAAAATCTGAGTCTCTTAACATAACGTACATGCTTAGGCACAGAGAAAATGTAAGTTGTGGCAGGGAATTACCCTTCTGATGATGTAGTTGTAGAGTGAAATACTGGTTTTCTTCAGACTTTTTTCTTGCCTATAGCCAGAGTATCTGCAATTAATTTTTTACTTAAGTTTACAAATTACAACTTTGTTGTTGCCTAGACTACAGAGGTGAAAGCTCTTCTGGAAACTTTCTCTGTTTTGGTTGGTAAGTCTCCCATCCACAGCTAAGGAAAGCATTTTCAGCAGAGTCTCCAACCTAACATCTCTATTTCCATATTTAACCCCTACTGAGGCAACTTCAGTTGCTTGCAGACAGTCTGCAGTAGACTAAATTGTCCTTTTTTATTTCTGAACCTTTTCTTCAGTAGAGAAATAGGATAATCCTGGAGTTATTTTTGGACTGCTTTGTGTGATTCTGAACATGACTTTGGTTAAGTGACTCTTTTCATTGCATTGCTACTTCTCTTCCTATAGTTTTTTATTTATTTTGGCTTTGCCTCATGAGTTACATCATCTGTGGTACCAATCCTCCATCTCTTAGCTATAACATGCATCAGTGAACAGACTTAAGCTGGCCCATAGTCAAAGAAGGTGATTGATGATGACCTCCCTCAGCAAGCAGCAGCTAACAGTAAAAAATCATGTTACAGGGTGTTTCAAATTAGTGCAAGCAACTACCTACCAACTGCAAACAGGCAGAGAGAGGAGCATGATATATAAACAAGGTGAAATGGAGAAGATAGTAGTAGTAGTGCTGTTGCATTTGCTGCCTGAAGCTCATCTTCCTTTGAACTTCAATACTCATTGCAGGGAGAAAGAAACCCCCCTGAAGCAGACACAAACCTCATGTGGTCAGATAAATTAATCTTTGTTTATCATTTCCCTATTCTCACATTGAGTTTTGACCCAAAATTGTTTTTCAGTTCTCTTCTCCCTGCTTCCTGAATAATCCATGTCCACGTTACACTCCCTTTGCAGTTTGTAAAAGACATTCTGACCAATTTGGGGAAGATGTTCTGTATTGTAGAATTTTTTCCCATAAGGATGTTTCTGGGAACTGCCCATGTATATCCAAAGTTTCTACTTTTCAGCACACCTTCTGAGCTTCTTCATTCATTCTTTAATATTTTTTTACCTTTTTGTGATCACCTGATAAAGTGTTCACTAGCATAGATACAGCCCTGCCATCTTGTAATATCCTCAAACCTTTAGTCATCAACTTTGCTGTCTGCAGAAGTCATTTGCTAAGTACAAAGAAGTTTTCACTTGCTTATAACGAGATGACTCAAATGTGATAAAAAATAAGGAAACTGACACTAATGAGAGGGATTCTTATAGCACTGAGGAAGCTGTGATTGCCATTTGTGATTGATATGTGTAGAGCTTCACACCACAGAGTTCTGCTTTCTTCAGTCACTATCCCAATTACTATACTAAAATGTTAATGATACAGTCAGCCACTCACATGCAGTTGCTGATTTATCAAGTTAGTGAAGAAAATTCAGGTAATTCAAAAAGGAGACAATTCTTGGAAGTTAGTTTATCACTGTCTGTCAAGAAATGAGTGAAACCACTCAGATGTGGAAATAGGTTAATTCTGTAATAGCTACAGAAGTTCACTATGATTTGTATCATGAGAATTTTGTTTGAACTGTGGTAGTATCACAGCTAAAAGATTGTTATAAGAATTACTGTATTTTCTGTACTCTTTTAATCTTTGTAGCAGTTATGAGTCATCATAGAATTTCAGTGTTCAGTAGATTACCAGCTTCACCATCATGTCAAAATGCATAACAGAAACTGTGTAAGCTGAATCCATTTTGGTAAAAATTTTAAAGAGAATAAGTACCTGCTTATGATAAATTATGTTTCTAGGGCTGTTCCTGATGCAGCATTTTCTAATCATAGGTATAAGGTAGATTGCCATCGAATTCCAGATAGAAGATATGTGAAATATCATTAAGAGTTTACAATGTGTATAATAAATCATATCATCCATTAAATGTATGCTTGTTAAAGCATTGTGATGGTTAAGTTACCACCTAATTCATGGTAACTGAGATCACACATACAGCTTCAATAGTAATATTGGTTCTGTTTCTGGCCTGTAAGGGGTAAAATAACACAAATAATCAATAGTACACACTTCTGCTGGGCACAGAGGACCTGGTGATGTGTGAAGAGTCCAAATCCTGGAGGCATCAAACTAATCACTAGAAAGAAACTAAGCCAGTCTTATTGCAGATTGCCAGATTAATTCCTGATCTATCTTGACTGAAGTGTACATGGTTACACATCAGGTAAAGTTGGCCCCAAGAAGACAGATGACATCTGCTCACTAGTACAGTCATGCAGATTGCAAGACAAGGTGTCCATTTCCCTACCAGAGCAATGATGATTTATTTCTACTCTTGATAAATTATGTTGATCTCAAAGTGGTGATGTTCAATATGTGTAATTATATTTGTCTCTTGGAGGATGTTCTAATGGAAAACATTCCTATGATAAATACATCCAGTCCAATTTGCCATTATCAGATGATGTGGTGACTGTCAAATCTGCAAAGCAGAGCAGGACATGAATAGCAGGCTTAGGTGGTAACTCACGATTCAAGGCAAAGAGAATCAGGATCAGTAAGCTCCTACAGATGTGCATCTTAATTATTTCTATTGTTTCTCCTTTTTGGTATATTTTGCATAGAACAGAATGTGTTATTTAACTTCATAAATTGCAAGAACATTCTACCCAGTTCAAAAGATCATGCAGTTTTTTCAGTTCTGTAATGAATTAATTTTGTCCTTAATTTCAATCCCAAATTTAAAAGGACAACAGGTTCTTAGAGGTGTTTTAGCACTAACTTTCCTTTATTTTAAGTGTGCCCTAAGTGAGGTCTGGTCATTCTCATTTAAGAATCCTCTCTCTCTGAATTTGGGCATCATGAAAAATCCCTTTTTTTAGGTGGTTTCTGCAAGCCACAAAAAAAAGAGTGAGAAATGATGTGGAGGTTGCCTTAGGAAGCACAGTCTGGATCTGAACTTCTATAACATTATCTTTTCTTGATGTTTGCAATCAGGAGCAAATCTGAATCTTTCCTTTAATATTCTCTTCAGTAGGGATTTAGTCAGGAAAACACTGACCTCATTTCCTAGACATGTTGAGAGCACTCAGAATTTTCCACAGCACTGTTCTTCATTCTTGAGAAGAACTTTAGGCCAAAGAATTTTAGGACATTTAGCTTCTACTTGAGAACCTTACCAGCTCATTCTGTACCATCTACAAATACTACTTTCTGTATTCTGTAGTCAAAGATGCCTAGTTTTACAAGTGGAAGTTGTGTTCAGGGTAATATTTTTAACAGGTTAGTTGAGTCCACATTGAATGCTATCTTCCTCTCAGCCATTACAGTGGGTGTTGGTTTGTCATTGTACATCTCCTGTACCATTTCTCTATTGCCAGCTGGTGATGCTTGTCTGCTTTGTGTAATGACATTCTGAGGTCTTCAGGTGCAGTAGTACCTTTCCTATAGTATTTTGTTAAATTTCTTTCTGTTACAGATACTAACTGCTATCTGTGTAATATTTTTTATCTCCATGTTAGGAAGGTAAAAGCATATTAGGAATTGCAGAACAGTAATCTACAGGGTTTTTTTCAGAATTGCATTTACTCTGCTCATCAGTTCCCTCACATAAACACTTTCATACTTCCCTGAGTCATTATGGCCTAAATTAAAGGCAAAAATCCACACTCCATCACCACTGATAAGAACTGCCATCATTTTCTTGCAGTACCCAAAAACGCAGCTGAAGACTGGAGCCTGGTGTAGCCAGGCTTAGCACAGATCCACAAAAGTACACAGACCTTACCACTTCATGCAGAGTTTGTTACTGTTACTCCTACTGAAAAATTAGGAAATTACCTGCAGAGGAGATTATTTCACAGCACAAATGAAACTGTAAGAGGATCCTCTCTTCTGTCCTTTGAAATTTCAAAGAAGGTCACCCCGAGTGATACTGTCTCATGCTATCAGGGCTGATTATTAAGGGGTGCTGTAGGCTAATGCATGAAGAGAACCACAGCTTTCCTATCACTAGTTTAAATGTTAATGGATATCTTTATTTCATTTCCTTGATGATAGAAAGAAATCCAATCTCATAAAAAACATAAGGCAAAATTTACCACCCATGTTAAGGTGAATTTAAGACTATTGCTAACACCAACTGTGAAGCATATAGCAAAAAAAGAAAATGTTCTATTCAGTGCTGGCACAACTTACCAACAGTGTGTGTCTGTACCAGCAAGAGGAGCCTGCTGTACTGTATCAAAGGATTGGGACAGTCTATAAAAGCATTCCAGGAACTGGGAGAAGCAGCAAACTCTGTTCTCCCCAAGAGAAGCAGCAGCTATGTGCCAGGATATCATACTTCCTGCTATAACAAGTAACAATAGCGAGTATAATTTAAAGAGAGAGAATGAGAAGTGATGGAGAAAGTAGCTGAACAACTTGGAGACAGTAATTTACAAATTGTTTAACTGCTCAGCATACCCAGGTGCCAGCAGGGCTGAATCCAGCACTGAATAGCCCTTCCTGAAAATTGCTGTTGCTCTGCTATAGCTTTGATGAGGAAAAGGTGACAGACAAACAGTATTGGGAAGCTGAGCCTGTATAAAAATGGGGACAGAAGAGAAACCTCATGCAGGACACTGCTACATTCAAGTTGTTTCTGGATAGCCCTCTCTTCACTTGAGCCATGGACTGAGACCAAAGATTCATTTCACATAGGTCAGCTGAGAGCCAGCAGATAGAGGTGACCTTCAGGTACTCTCAATTTGGTTTGTCCCTGTGGGCTGGAACTGAACAGCCTCACACCATGCTGCCAGTTCTCTGACTCACACAGCTCTCTTTTTTTTTGTTTTCCAGACCTTGTGCTTTGATTCTGGAAAACCTCTGCAGTGGTGTCTGGGAAAAAAAAAAGTAAGTCAGCTTCAAACCTAATTTATGTGTTTAGATATATGCATTCAGCAAAGCTCAGAAGGGGAAAAAATCTTCCCTAAAGTATCTGTAACTTCCAGCCAGCAATGAGGCCTGCAAGGAACAACTGAATCTTGAACAGTAGGCAGTGATGCTGAGAAACAAACATAGCCACAGGATGTCACCACATAGATTTACAGGTCCTCCAAAAGGTTCACCCTCCCAGAGTACTGCAGAGCTTCTATTTAAAGTTGCTCTGCCTAATGTGATTGTGCCCATCTAGAAGAAAACAGGAGAAACAGCAGCTGCCCTCTATGGAGAGAAATCCCCTTTCTGGATATGTTGGGATTTCTTCCTTCCTGAACTTGCCAAGAATAACATCTATAAAATAAATATATCTCTCATTGTATGGAGGAGGCAAAAAGGCCTATCAAATCCAGACCCAGCTGTGGGGTACACATGCTAACTTCCATGGCCAGCTGCATAATGCCACAGAACTTAAAGTCTCACTCCGAAAGGATCTGTATTCTCAAGTGTCAGCTTTTGTTTCCAGAGTCACTTCTGTTTTGCTAGGTGGTATTTCAGCTCCTTTAATTTCCTCCCTTTGTCTTCACAGCATTTTTATGACTACCTACAGATACATTCATCCAGGCATTACCTTTTGAGTCCAACAATCTATCAGCCTTATAGAGAATATTTTGATGTATTTGGCCTCCAACAGTTGAACAAAATTCCCTAGCAAATCCGCTACCCTTTTAGAAGAAGGTATAATTGCAGCATGGCTCTTTTTTTTTTTTTACTTATCCAAAGCTGAGTGGGATTTACAATAATGCAAGTAGAAAATCAAGGGAAATAAAACCTATTTGTCAGTTTTTAGCTAGCAAAAAGAGAAGCACCTGCCCACCTTATCCATGTGGGTGTTCTTGGCCTGTTCCAGCAAGGTGCATGCTTTAAAATAAGGTTGGGATAATAAAGCTTGGGGAATCGTTCAGCTGAATTCACCAGCCTGCATACACTTGGCAGATTAAAACTCTGGAAAATTTCAGGCTGACATTTAGAATGGAGTGAAATTGTTTAAACTACATTTAACAGTAACTTTTCCATAGCCCTCTTCTCTTCCATCTTCCTAGTATGAAACCAATGGGCAATTCACTTGGCAGTCTGCAATCTGTCTGACTGAGATGATACCAGTCTAAATCAATAATATATACTGCATTTATACTATGGTGATTCAGTGGGATGCATTAAGACACTTGAGAGAATCTTTGCTGGGGTGAGGCTGTTTAACCTTCTAAAACCATACCTGGAAGGAATTTTGTAGTACCCTATGCTCACTACTGGAAAACAACCTCAGGTGCCTGTCTGGCCAACCACTGTGTTAACCCTTAGCTATGTTAACTCATAGCTTGACAATGGTGCTGCACTGAAAACTGCACAGTTACACTGTGCTTAGTATAAAGTTTGGCTAAGGCTCAGGAGGAAAGTTACTAGATCATTACTGGAACTACAAATCATCTCTTTAGGTCTTCAGAGTGGATGTATCAAACAAGTTGTTGGGTTTGACAGGGGATTACAAAGCAGCCATAAATGCTAACACTTTTTCCACGACTCCACAGTACTTTGGGCAGTAGCAGCAGTTTGCCCAGCTTTGACTAAATTTTGTTTCTGTCCCTTTTTCTATGCTTATAGAATCATAGAATGGTCAGAGTTGGAAAGGACCTCAAAGATCATCGAGTTCCAACCCCCCTGCCTGGCAGGGACACCATCCACTAGATCAGGTTGCCCAGGGCCCCACCAAGCCTTGTCTTAAAATGTCCAAACTTTATTGTTTCAGTGATATGCACCACTTGGAAAGTGGCAGTATAAGGTTCCTTTTCTCATCTTGGCAATGGGTTTCAACCCCCATCTTGGACTGCAGCTTCTATGATTGAAAAGTACTTGCTTAATTTCTGGACAAAAAGATGCTTAATTTTGGGGGTTGTGTTGATATCTTGTGCTGTGTATTTGATTAAGGCATTTACTTACAAAATTATGTAGTTCACTGTAAAATATCCTCACAGTCCATCAAAACCAGGGTTACCTTCCCTTCCCTGGAAAAAATGTTATGCTGATTGAGGAATACTGCAGTGAGAGTGAGAGCAAATGGGAGGAACAGTTTACAAAGAATAGCCTTACCAATATGTGGAGAATACTAGTATTTAATTGGTTGCTTGATTTGCAATATCCTACAGGAAGCCACTGAAGTTGGAACTAGCCTAGACAAGTCTAGCTGCTCTGCACAGCATTAGTTTTCACAGAAGGATTCTGTGCCATGCAAGTGTTTCCATTTCTGTGGTGGGAACAACCAAGAGATGGGGTGGGAGGTGGATACCACCTGGCATTTCATAGCACAGTTGTCATGGGAATGGCAAAATCTACTCAAATGGTGCTGTGGAATTAGCATCCTCCTCCCAGCCACAAACAGAATTTCCAGGAGCTGAAAACAGCTCATAGCCTGAGCATGAATGAATGTACTGCTGTGGCATTTGGGCTGGTCTTACTCTCTGTCACCTTACCCATGCAGCAGCAGGGGACTTGGGCTATGTCTAACAGGGGGAATACTAAGCAATGAGCCCTGGCAGCTGGCTGCACCACAATGTGCCCCTGCCATGGAGTCTAAACATAGCCTTACTGACTGTCACACGCAACTTCTGCTGACCTGCTGAACAATATTGACTTTATTCCACTATATTGAATGAAATGAAATCTCATTCATAAGTTGCCATGAACTGGAGTTTATTTTTAGGATCTTAGACTACTTAGTGTAGGAGAGGTCTGTTGTTCTAGCAACTCCACATGTACCTGTCCTCAACAGTAAACTACTGTATTCAGACCTCTTCAAGCATCAATAATTCATTTTATTTCCTGCTATCATAAGATGCATAAAATAGTCCTTGTCTGCTTTTGCAAACATAACTATATAATCCTTCATCCACTCTTTGTTCTTAGTAGGCAGACTTTTAATGAATATCTGTAACTACAGGCATTTTTTCAGCTCAGAGAAAATGTCAGATAAATAAGGGCATAGCTCACACTCCACCAAACCTGCAGAAAGACTCCTATTGACATCAGTAGAAATTCTACAAGGGTTTAAATTTTTCATTTTTTACTTTTACTCCCTTTTTCCTTGTACTGTTATCTGTAATCTCCTCCATTAAATGCAGTTCATCTCATCCATGATAATAATAATGAATCCCCAAATAAGAGTGAGAAGAATCTATTAATGGATAAAAGCTACTTGATGACAGAAGTCCATTATAGTTTCATAGGATTATGGTGGTATAAAAATCAGTAGATACTCCCCAGAAAGGAGAATTTTGTAAGGAGATTTTCTTCCACTTCAAGCCAGAACACTGTATTCCTTAAAGATAGGAGAGATATTAGGAAACCTCCTGGGCATTGCTTCTTTTAGGGATTTTATCAGGAACAAGCTAAGTAAGTTTGTTTCTTGAAAATCTTACTGGGTTGGATTTTTCTTCCTCTTTTATGCTTTCTTTAAAATTACACAGTGAAATACCCAGGGGATCTCTAGGACCTTTTTTCACATTCATATAGAAAAGCATCACACTAGGTATCAACTTGAGCACATGCTTAAAAAAATATAATGCTCATTTGAAAACATAAATCGATTTTAAGACATTTTCAGATCGATAAGAGCTGCCTCTTTCTTAGAAGACTGTACATAGTAAAAGTAGGAAACCTTCAACATGTCTTAACTTTAGAAACAGGATTATCTCTGATTATCTCTATTTTTGTTTAATCTTTCTCCCTAGCCGTCTGTAGCCCCACTGAGATCTTTGCTTTCCAAAGCCTGGTAAATTCACAAAAGCATGTAGGCTGAGCACCAAAACTGCAGTGGTGGTCTTTGCTGTGCTTTCTCTGGCTACAAAGACACATTAAATAACTCTTATGCTGTACTGTCCCCTCTTTCATTCTGCTTCTTTTCTTTCCACCTTCTCTAGGTTGCTGTCCCATCAGATGTGATAGTTAGTCTATTTGTAGGACCTTGCCTGTAGGACTTAAGAATTATGATTAAGAAGAAACCTTTGCAGGATTTGGATTTTTTTTTCATAGTCTACATCAGAGATCTAGTTTATAGTTTGTTCCCTGAAAGCTGAAATAGTCTTGCATAGAGCTTAACCCCCCCCAATAGTTAGATCAGCCTTAGCCAAGGGGAGCAGCAGTGGCCAAGAGAGGCTGAATGCTTCCAACATTGGCCTTTGCTACCAGCAAGATCCCAGTGTTGTGATACCTACATTAAGAGCATGGGTCCAAAGAGAGTTAACAGAGTAAGTCAGGTATGATATTGCCACCTGCTAGCTGTCCCACAGGACACTCTGATGGGAATGTTCCATGATACAGTAAATGCAAATGGATTTGCCCCATTTCATTAGGAGGGGTGTCACCCTGCAGTGCTTAGTCCTACTTAAGGGCAGACGTATCTCACCATGGGGTGACTTGCATACTATAAATCCAAAGTTGTGCTGTCCTGATCATCTGCCTTATCCTAAGCTCTGTTTAAATCATTTTAAAACCTGATAAGGATCCAGCCATTCCCTTTATTAACTTGAATTCATTTTTGTCTTTTAAATTGAGTTTATTGTGTCTTATTTAAAATCCTCCACACACTTTCTGCAGCTCTCCATACAGTAGAGACTTATCTGCTGCACACACCCTCCAGTGACTGGAAATGCTGTGCTTGGCACTGCCAGTGCAGACAAGCTGAGAAGATAAGGATGCTTCCCCTTCTCCTGCATGCCAGTCTGCAGTGTGCTGAACTTACATTTTCATTGACTCAACTTTAACAAAACTTCTTACAATCCTTCAGGAATAGAACTGCTCCACAGTGTAACTGCTCCGAGCTGCATTGAAGTCAGACAACTGATGCCAATTTCAACCAGCTGAGGTGTGGCCTGAGAACATTGGGTTGTGTCTGATGCCTTAATTCCTCATAAAGCTAGTTTTATTCTAGACTCCTGTCTTTTCTGCATGAGGAGGATTGCACTGTTTCACCAAATATAAGAGGATTAGTGTATTTCTCAGCAGAAGTTTCTGCAGCTATTTCTGCAGAAAGTTCTTTGGAAGTGGTTTTGATTGAGAGGGGGTAGGGAAGGACAACCTCCCTGTTTTCAAATGTAATTTTCTTGCTGAATTATTTATTGCCCCTTGTGCTTCTGTTGCCTCAGGTGTTCTTTCAGGTGAAATGCCCTTAAAGCTGTCACACCAATGCCACTCTGTCTCTTTCCTCTTCCTTTTCTGTAGCACTACATTTCCTTTTTTCTTGCGGTTGTTAAAAGAGATACAGTGTATCATTGGCAGCGCCTACAGCTTAAAAAGATAACATGCTGGACAGCTTTGAGTTTCAGGAATGCCTCATAGGTCTTTCCCTTCTTTTTTGTCTTTTCACAGCACAGAATATTCCCAAGATGCCATGTTGGTTTTCCCTTTTAGCTAGATTACACGATTCTGATTATCAGATAAATTTATAATCTCATTACACCCCCACCACCCCAGTCTCTTTCAATTTAGTGAATGTCATGTTGTTTGACCCATGACTTATCAGTGTGCTTGCATATTATAATTAAAAGTCAAGCTCAGAAACCACCACTATACTTTATACTAAATATTTAACTCATGTCCTTGGCAGGAAGACAAAATCCTAACCATAGGTTTAAAAACAGCCTTCAAAATCAGAAACCATTATCTATAGAAAGGTTTATTCTCAGTTCAGCCATCTATAATTACTGTACAATATCAAGCATCTGTCTATCCTATTTATATTGCCAAGATGAAATTATACCCATGGTTTTATTCTCTTTATTTTTATACTGAGAACTAACATAATCCACATTCTTTGCAAAAATAATCACCCTCATCCATTTAATGGTATTAGCTTTTCATTTTCACTGAAGCCTCAAAATTTCTCTCCATATTCAATTCTCAAATAAAACTATTCTTTTTAGATATAATTATGTGTTGGTCTTCCTTTGTAAATGTAGCAGCAAGAGGAGTACTACTTGCTTGCCATCAGCAGCATTAACACAAGATTTCTACTCTGAAAAGGAAGGAGATAAAGCTCCTGGTAACAAGTATCTTTACCAAGGCCTTACTGAACACAAATGGTTGGAGTGCTTAGCTCAGCCAGTAGCTAGAAACATTCTCTGCATGGTGTCTCAGAGTCTAGCACTAAGCATACATTCCTCATACAAATAATTCCATTGCCACCAGTGAGATAATTTATACAAATAAAATTCATACATAGCTGTATGTTTTCAGGCTCTTATTGTGCAAAATCACATAAGCAAGTCTGTCAAAAAAATGAGAGGAATTCTGGTTTCTGGTCATAGGTTAATTCTGTTGCTTTTTCCAAAATCTCTTGTTCCAGTCTAACCATTTTCTTTTGATTGGTTTGACCTTTGATCCAAGTCTTACATCCATTTCCCTATGTCTTTAATTTCTGAGGCTCAGCCTTGCATCCCTCCATTTCCTAAGTAGTAGCAACCTGGAAGTTAGCTCTTTGACTTTTGGTGCTGAGAAGTCATCATATAGATGACTTCATCCTAGAGCAATTCTATTGGAAGGGACCTTTAAAGGTCCTATCTAGTCCAACCTGTTTTGCCTGTCATACTAATTGGTAAGTGATCTCCCCATCTCTATCCTGACCCGCTTATCTTTCTCCTCATTTCTCCCCCTCTCCCGTTGAGGACAGGGAGTCAGCAAGTGGCTGGATGGCTGTCTGCAGCCAGCCAAGCTACATGCACCAGAGTCTGTCTTTATTTTCCCTCTGGGTGTGTAGAAAGACAGAACGTTCCCTGCCAGCATCAAAAAGAAACACCAGAAACTCTAGTATTTCTAGTAAGTTGGATTTGTTAACTATTTTTCTTCAGTGTTGTCAGCTTTGGGGGGGGGATATTAAAATACAAACCATAGCCATAGCTTATAGGTGCAACAGCATCAGAGGAACTGGTAGCAGAAGCTTATTGACTACTGTTATCAGGATTCTCCATGTGAAATCCAACCACACCGCTGCAATATATTCCTTTCTGAGTCCTAGTAGTCTCAGTGCATTATCTGCTCGTGCCACTTGGCTCTTTGTGGCAGGAATTCAGACAAAATAAAATGTATAATAGACACAAATAACTAAACTGCACTGAGATCTGCACAGATCTCCATGTACGACAAGGCTTAAAGATTTGAAGTTTCTTTGGCTGGGTTTTTCATTGTGGTGACTGAAAGTAAGGAATCAACATCTCTGATTCCAAATACAAACCAATAATTGAAAATTCCAGTTTTAGAACCAGAACTATTTTTTATTTTAATGCCTAGACTTGAAATAGACAAAATGGAGACTAAAACTGGAGAAATTGTTGATAAATTGTTGGTTGGTCTACTCTGTTACAGCAGGCTCAGTACTGAACACTACTAACAGTAGCAGAGTTTTACTGTGGTTTTATTAAGTTACAGTCCTTTGAACTATGCTAGCACACGAGTTTAAGTTAAAGTTAAGGAAACTTTTGAAATAGAAGTATTGCAGCTCACATTCTTTGCTGGTATGTACAGGCCTCTAAGATTTCGAAGTGGAGAGAGAGGTTATTTAGCAGCTCCTTTTCTTTGGTGAATTTCAGGTTTTCACTCTTTTGGAGCCTTGGAAGAGGGCAGATGGTATTGATCTTTTGCCTGCTTCTGTCATTGCTAACCGTTCAGTTTGGAAAGTACCTCTGTAGCCTCTTTGTCATGGAAATGTGCAGATAGGAGTCTTTGAATCAGCCCAGCCCTGTGTGTCCTTTTGTGAACGTCAGTTTTCCTCATTTAGCTGTGGAATGAGCCTGCTATGTTTCATGAACTTGCATATTTTTACATACATATTTTTATATGTGATGTTTTAAGAAAACTTGGAGCATGTGTTGGCTTATAGCAAATTAGTGGTGGAGTACAAAATTAAGCTTACTAATACAGGTGCATAGAGGCTTCACCAGTGCATTTATAGACAGCAGCACAGGCAGTAGAGTGATCTCAGAAACTTCTGTTACACCATTTGCAAAGCTGGTTTTGGCCATTCATAAGAACCTTTAAATATTTATATAGAGTCAGTGTCTCCCTTCACTAAACTAATCAATAATGACTTTTCCTCTGATCCAAAGCCCTTATTGTGTGGTAGAAAATTCCTAGAGATGTAAAACAAAGGAGGCAAACAAGAGTAGAACATAAATTCCGAGAAATGTGTTGTACAAAGTGACCAGTAGTGCTGCTGTGACTGGGGAGGACCTGCTCTGACTGCATATGTTGCACATGGCACCTCTTGCACTGCCTCCTCTTTGGCATGACCAACTGGTTCTTTGATAGGGAACCTCTTACATGCACAAGTGGCCACAGAATGACCTAGCTCCTGAATCCACATGCAGTAGAGTAGAACTGAAGTTCTGGCCCTACCCAGTCCCAGGCTTACCAACTCCCAGAGTACCAGAGCTCTCCTTAGCAGAATGGAAGCAGAGTGTGGGTGAAGGAACAAG
The DNA here is from genome assembly GCA_013399015.1 of Galbula dea. NCBI lineage: Eukaryota > Metazoa > Chordata > Aves > Piciformes > Galbulidae > Galbula > Galbula dea. Next base: position 1,308,485 of record VWZX01000352.1, read on the forward strand.
TCTTCTGCTAAAGCCAGTGTGGAAGGAGCCCTACAGAGGAAAGCAGAGATGCTATGAAGGTCAAAGTTTTGTTTAAATTTTCTGCTCTGTGCACAGTTATTTTATGCTCTTCCTTTTAAAAAGAAACAAACACACAATACCCCACTTGTTCTGAAGACAGAATGACTTCATTCAGGGCAATGCCTCTGAACTTGTTGGGGATATGAGTGAGTCTGTTTTAACTCTCAGCTTTTCTAGGTTTGAATTTCTGCATTAGCTTTGTCTCCTGCATGATGTTTGTGAATCATTAAGCTAAAAAATACAGAGGAAAGTATCATCCATAATAAATAGATTAGACAGCAGTGAGGAACTGGAAGGTACTAATACTGGGAGAGACCTGCTAGAGAAGACAAGCAGCAAATTAGATTTGTGTATGTAATTGATATGGCAGCATGAAAGACAAATGCAATTTGGGGCAGGATATGGAAAGACATCATGTGACAGAGCAGGATGAAATGTAATATTGTAAGTAATTCTGGGCACCAAATAACCAGAAAGGTCAGTTAGGAGTTAATTAGGATGCAGTGTATTCGTTCTTAGAAGCACACTCCCCTGAGGATTCTTCTAACTTTAATGCATTTAGCACCAAAGACATTTTCTGCTTTTTCAATGTTTTAGTCATCCCACAGATTCTGCTTCATTAGAGTCTTTTCCACAACAGAAATGCCCAGCATGATTCTGTATTCGCACTTCTTCCTGCATTCCAGTCTCTCCCTGGAAAAGCAGATGGATGGTGACCACCTCACTATCCTTTTAGGAAATCAGACATCTGTCTGTTCTTTGGGAGCCAAAGATGCATATTCCCAAGTCTTCTAAAGTTTTTCAGTCTTTTCCATAAGCATTTCCCACATAACTTGGATCAATGTTTGAATCACAGCAGAGAAGAAAAAGAGCCCCAGAAGAGTCAGTAACTTAATAATGATGATACTGATTTTGTAATATGTCTCTATCACAATGCCAAAACCATAGCCCTGAACCTCTCTTCTAGTTGAAATCACAGTTTTAAAGTTAAAATCCTTGAAGAAGTCTGCTTACATTAACTGACAAACCTTTGTACCTCCATACTAAACAGTAGCTGTCACCTTGAAATCAGCAAGGAGATAGATAATTTGAAGGTACAGATTGAGTGATTTATGGGCTTCCCCTTTTCATTTCAGTGCTATCACAATCTGACTTGAGATCACTGCTGTAATCTAGATGAATGTTACAAAGGAATTTGACAAAGCAGGCTATGGACTCTGTAATTATATTTTGCTAGCATCTTCAAGAAAGTACTATTTTGCTGAAACTTTAAACCAACCCTACTGGCTGTGAAATTGTAAAGTAGCCACTCAGGGCTCACCTGTCAGTAAGCTGAATAATACAAGGTTCTCTCTCTCTCTCTTTGCTCTTTTATTTATTGTCTCATAGTAAAATCTCTGGAACAAGTATCAGTTTATCTTAATAAAATGTGGTAATCTAGGGTAGCGTATGAGGTGTTGTAATATGGATGAAATGGGCATGTGCACCTATTCCCCACAGCCAAAGTCTGTGTCAGTCTATTACTAAATGTATTGGGATGTTCTAGCTGGGTTATATACAAACACAGATATTTTACATCTCTGTGTACCCAGTTTGCTTATCTAATTTGGTTCATTTTTGTAAGTGTATGCTCTTCTTCTGTAGCCAGAAATACTAATTTACTTTGTACTCAGGAAAGTGGTCTGTTTTCTATTCTGTGTGTCTACTTTGCAATTATTACTTTTTTGTAAAGTTTATTTAGAAACATGCTACACTTAAATTTTTGGTTTGTATTCTTGGGATAGGATATAAACAGGAGCTAAGAAAGTGATTGGAAATCACTTGGGCATGAATCTGTGGCCATGTTATTTAGTCCTCTTAAGATCCTCTCAGGTCTTAGCTGAAATTTCAGGCATATTACTGAGTCTGTAGGTTTAGACAAATTATCTCTCCTTTTCAGAAATCTCCAATTACTGTGAATGAGCACCAGCACTGTAACATTGCATAACCTCTGTGCTTTTTTACTGGCCTTTCTTAAAAGCTGAATACCTAAGGAAATAGAACATTTCCACAGAATGATCAAATCTCCACCTCCACTATTAAAAAGTGCTTCTGAAAAAGTACTTCTGAAAAATTATTTTGATTCAATACTTCATTGTAGTGGAGTTATAACTTCCTGGTGTTTAATAGTCTAACAAGGAGAGAATGAAAAGAGGTTAACAGCTGAACCCAGACCAGCTTCATGACAATGGAATTTCTGCTCTATTTTTCACTTCAATTAGAGGACAGATTCCTAGATCTGTGGAGTTTAATTCATTCATTATTGCAGTTTAAGTGTGATTACATATTTTACATAGCTGTGAAATTATCTTATTTCTAGTTTTAAAAGTTCTTTTATACTAGCCCCTCAATTGAGAAATCTCTACTCTGTCCTGTCTTCTTTTCCTCTTTTCCAAATCTAACTACTTTCAGGTGTAATTGGAAGACCTCTCCACCTTTCTGTTCCTCTGGAAGAAATTTAGAGCAGGAATAAATCTGTCAAAACTCCCATCAGATGAAATAATAATTTTGCTCATTTACTTTTTGGTACCTGTGCTCAGAACATATAGAGTAGAGAGTGTGTTGCATCTCTCCTCTGGAGACAGGCCATTGTAATTATCTTAGCAATACTATTCCATTATAGCTGATCTCATTCATACAAATAAAAATAATCTAAGTAAATTTTGCATTAAAGTAATATTTTTTTTAGAAGAGGCATTAGAATACAACCCTCTAAATGAGTTTTTCTCAAATATAAATGTAAAGCTTCCATGTCTGTATTGAGCTTTAATCTCCCAGGGCTGCATTATCTGATGATCACTTGACACTTGGAAAATACTGCAAGAGATGTTGTTTTGAGATGGTTTTGCATTCATTGCTGGATTAAAATTGCAGAGTACCACAGAAAGGTACTTCTGAAAGATTTTTAAAAGAGAGGAAATATGGATGGGAGAAAGCAAAAAGACTTTGTGTGATCCCTGAGTTTTCCTTCCTTCTTCCCATGCACATGAAGCCGGGAGAAAGATGGCTTTGAAGAGCATGGAGTAGAGAAGAGCAAACAGGGCTTGTGAGAAGGATCACAGATGTCTTTTCCTCAACAGGAGAGAGGGTGCCAGGCATCAGCTGGTGTGTACATTGAGACCATCTGGGATGTGCTTAGGGCCCTGGTTTGATCCCCACATCCCTAACAAAAGGATGAAGAGGGAAGGTCAGTCACTATCAGCTTAAGGAAGCCTGTGACACAGAGTTAGGGGGACAAAATTCTTCCTCGTACCTTGCTCACAAGAGGCCCAGCGTGGAGCACAGACACCTCCCTGTGCCCCACAAAATTCATCAGATTTGAGGGCAAACTTGCTACACATGCAGATTTTCAAACACATGGAGAAACAGTCTGAAGAAGGGAAGAATTTTCAGCTTTCACTACAGCACAGCTAACTCTGTCTTGTCATATGTGCAAGTCATACGTGCTGGTGCATCAGGGAAATCATTTCCTTTCTACAGATTAACAGAAAAGGGAAGACCTCCATCTGACTGGAATTATTGTCATTGGTAGAGATCAAACAACAGCTGCCTAAAAAGCTGGTAAATTTGACCAGACAAGTGCAAAGATGATCGAGACCCCCTATGGTTGCCTACAAGTGCAGAAGTGGTTTCCTGACTGCTGATGGACTCCTGTTGATTCTTCTCAGTTGTCCTTCCCAAAGTTTCCCAGTGGATCAGGTGGTGTATGCTCTGCATCCCAGGAGGCCACAGGATCCGGGGGCAGGGCTTGGGGCTGGATGCAACAGCACAGTTCTTCCCTTGGCCCAAGGTCCCAGTAGGGTGCCTTCAAGGCTGGGCATGCAAGAGGGACTTGCCAGCCTGTGAAAAAGGTGAACTGAGGCATGTAGATCACTGCTCTCCACACCTTTGTAAATACTGTTGTGCCAGTGCACAGTGACAGCACAGAGAAAAAATTGATAGTAACAAGTTATTCTCTTTTTTCAGTGAAAACTGGAGGATGTATTATCCTGTTGCTGGCTATGCAAACACTGTATATTTGCATTAGGTAGAAAACATCCTTGTGCTCTCCTCATGAGGGTGGCCTGTATTGCCAATGTGCTTTTAAAATCAGATATCGCTTTCTCTGCTATGTATCTGTTAGCTAACACAGATGATCAGTTACCAAATGAATACAGTGTCAAATGATTCCTACTGTAATGACAGGCTCTCTTTATACCCTAAAAATTTTACATAAAATTCCCCAAATGACTTGTTGTGTAAATCTGCTGTTTATCAGCTTTTCCCTGATAAGCAACATTAGGAATATGAACAGTAAGGAAGCCTTGGAGCGTATCTGCATTGGAGTGAAAGAGAATCACAAGCTTTCATCTTGGATAGCTGAGCTGAAACAAAAATATCTATATCCCAGCCATAAGGTTTTACACCCTTGTGAGTGTCCCACATTAATTGGCACTTTGTGAAGATACTTTTTTTCTTGTTGTAAACAAAGCATTAGAAATGACTCTTACTGGTGTATGATGTGTAGTAATTAGCAAACTGTAACTCAGTTCTCTTAAAACATGACAGTTTTGCTGAACTGCAGAATTTGCCCTAAGTGCATGTAGTGAGGAGAACCTAGTGAAGAACCAGGACACATTTTTACACAGCTTGCTGATTTCAGGAGAAACCAGGACTCAAAATCAATGAAATCAATAGGAGCCCTTCCTTTGACTGCAGTATTCTTCACTGTGGACCTTCAGTGAAGTTTGTAGTATGCCTGTATTATTGAGATATTATTTGAATTTGCTGCACACATTACTAGATGTGCAATCTCCTGATTAGCCTAAATAAGCTTAGAGTGTTCCTCTGGAAGAAAGAAAGACAGCAAGAAGAAAGATCAAAGGCCAGGAAGCTTGCAGCTGCACTGTTAAATGGGATAAGCAATACAGTACAGAATGATAGGTAAAGACTTAGGGTAACAGAGTCATTGAACTTCTACCATTATGGTGGAAATATTTTATTTGAAATTAGAGAGGAGACCCACTTATTTTGCTGTAATTCCAAATAGGTTAGTAGTGAACCAAACCAAACCACAGCTATACCAATCAGGCAGAGTTCAATGGTATCACTAAAGAAAACAAACAATAGAGTAAGAGTAAGTTCATTACTGCTAAGTAGTCTCAGTGCATTTTTCCCTGTAACAGTCCTCCTGTAGTGGTCAAACTATTCTTCATTAGAGCAGAAACAAAGCATGTTGGACCCAGAATGGCAACAGAGGTCCCCCCAGTACACAAACTGGAATGCAAAATACCCCTCTTCTAATGATAATGCCAGTCATTTCAACAATATAAGGTATGAAGCAGTAGACTATTTTCAGTAAGACACATCTCCTTCCACTAGATCTTTATCTTCCCATCCACATATATCCAGCACAATAAAACACAGGCCATGAATCCTTAATTATAAGTACACACCAGCTCTGTTTTGAAGATGGCAGTGTATTGATTTTCCCTCCTGTTTATCTCAACATTTAATAATAATGAAAAGAAAGACACAATCATTACATCGGCCATGATATTAAAAACACTCCACACTATGCTCTCTTGGTCCCAGAATTTCTGTTCTTTTCTTTAGAATGACCCCAGATCATGATGTGGGAGCCAGGCAGGAGGGAGCTTTTGTTAATCTCTGTATTTGAAACTATTCATTTTGATTTAAGAGCCTGCTTTGTAACAGAAAATTCATTGGGATTTTTGTATGTTCTGGGGCAGATACAGGATTCTGAAAAGTGTCTTGTAGCAATACTCTTATTTCATGTACTAACTCTGTATGTGCAAATGAAGTCAAACATAGTGAAAGAGGAAAATTAACCGAAAGTATCTGTAGGTTAGTCAAACAGAATCTGGAAATTATCTGCTCTGCTAAACATCCCAAAGCCAGACCTGAGACAACAAAGCTGTTACATGTATCAATGCAGTTGTAAATAATATGAAGAACATTTTCTGCAGAGACTGCAGTTGGAAGGATCAACACTTCACAAATGTCATGGCTGGTGGAAGGTGTCCCTCATCTTCACCTCCTTGTCCTCTCAGTGCTCTGAAATTCAGAACCCAGGTGATGACAGGGAGATGAAGAGTGCACTGAAGCTGATTCAGCAGCACTTACTCCTTTGAGTGGTAAATAAAAGATAATCCCTCTGTTTGCACAAGTGCACAAAAGAGATGTGAGCGCTGCAGCCAAAACAGATGTAAAGTGCATCCCTCCCCAGCGACACCTGAGTACCAATGTGCTCCTCTAGTTAATAAGGTCATAGACTACAAGGCCACAAGAAACCTCTGTGCTATTATTACTTAGATGTGTTAAACTATGAATTTATTCTTGTTTGAAGTTCTAAGAAAAACATCACTTTTGATTTTCAAATTACCACTGATAGAATTCTTCACAACCTTGATTAAACTGTTTCAAGATCTAAGAACTCTGGTTGTTAAAACTGTGAATCCTATTTTTAGCTTAAATATATCTGGGATCCATATCTAACCACTGAGCCTTTGTTAAATCTTTGTTTGCAGACTGAGGATACCCTTGTCAGAGTTATGTTCTCCACACTTGTCCTTATATACAGTTGTCCTCTTTCCCCTCTATCTTCTCATTGGTAAACTAAACAGACTATAGTCAGCGCTTCTCTTTTTATATATTCAAAGACCTTACTGATCCATCTGGCATCAGAATTACACTACTGGTTATCTAGGAGGATCATCCAGCTTATTTAGTGTCACTGCTTCCATGTTGATCTTCTATCTTGTAAAAATGGCTTGACTGTATATGTAGGACGTCTGAATGTATTATATTTTTTGTGTATCCTTGGACAACCTAGGATGTGACCAAGCACACTCAGATAAGTAATCTATTTATACTGTATATTAGCAATTTATTTCTAGTTCACTTTTAATAACCATTAGAGTATGGGGTTTTTTATTAGGTCTTAACTGTCCAAAGATGTAGTCCTAGTCCCTGAATATGCTCACTGAAGATACTTCCTAAGGAGTCATAGTTTTCTGAGTTAAGAATTAGGGGACAAGCCTTGTAACAAAATTGATTTGAAGTGTGCAACATTTACTTGATATTTTCTTAATCAAGAAGCAGGGCTGCATGTATTGTGGCCTCATCACCTTTCTGCTCAGTTTCTCACAAGTTTCTATCTTTGTTTTCTAACCCCCGCGTAGAGGTGTCTATTAGTGTCCCGTGCTGCACTCCAACTGGTAGTTCCAGAGGTGAAGGGGAGGGGGGAAAGAGATCTGTGAATATAATTACCTCCTTTCTACTAGTGTGAAGTTATAAGAAATTAGAAGAAGGTGTATTTGTAAGGCTGATCACTGGTCATTGCTGCCTACTAAGTCCTGGATCCCAAAAACTTCGGCTAAAGAAATAACCTCACTACTCACTCTATTACTATCATAAGAAGAGAGAAGAGAAACCACAAGGAAACTGCCCTAAAATTGCCCTAATATCCTCCAAGGATCAGGGCTGACTGCATATTTTCAACTGTACTTTAAAACTTTTAGTCTATAATATTAAGTGATCTGTGCATTGTGGCTTTTTTTTTTTTCATTTCAAGAAAAAAATTCCTGATGTGTAGAGATCACCCCTACCAGTGTGCAGCTCACTGGCACACTGTAACCAAGACTGAGGAAAATATCTTGTCTTTATTTTAGTTACTAGAGTTTGTCCTGTTGATGGTAATCCATAATAGCTTTCTTGACACATCATCTGTTCTTCCCTTTAATGTTAACTCGCTTCCAAGCTATTCTCCTGTAAAGGTTGTTGGCTGGCAACTCTGTTCCTGTAGACTTTTAAACTTGCAGCTGAAAGTCATTCCTATGCAAATAGATGATGCCAAAGATTCAGGTCTTTGCTAATTTCTCATTAGCATTGTGCAAACATCATAACACTATTCTGGATAGTCTGATGAGGAGCTCCTTGGCTATAGACCAAAAAAATTGAGAAATAATACTTTTCTGGTTTGAAAAGTTTTCTAACCATAAATGTTCTTGTCTGCCAACACTTCATGAGGCCAATTGCCAGGATAGGAGGTCAGCTGGGACAAGATCACAGTGTGGAAACAGGGACTTTGAAGTAGGATACAGGAAAGAGGTTTCCCCATTGCACTAGTCCTTCACAGAGTCATGTTCAGCCTCTTCTGCTGCTTAGTTGGCTTTACAAGCCTCGCTTGGTACAAAACAGTTAAATGACCTTTATGTTCAGCAGAGATCTATGTATTGGGGGATGGGAGCAGGTTTCTTCATGGCAGTATGTGATTTAGGGATTATTAAGGCAACAGTGGCAGAGACTCTTAAATCATAGCAGAGCTTTGTGTTAAATTACACAGCACTGAGTTCTGTGCTTCTGGGTAGTTTTTCTTAATTGTGCTTGTTAAAATGTACTTTAGAGTTACATGTCTTGCACAGTGATTTATGGCTATAGATCTTGCTTCTGCTCATAAATAAGAAACTCTGCATCCTTCCTACAGCTGCCTGGCCCACTAAATACCTGTAAAGGTATATCATCCCAAGGAGTCATTCAGCTTATTCCCTGAAGGCCATTACAGATGTTCTTTCAGGCTGTTTTAGGGGTTCTGTCTGATCTGTTGCTCTGTTATCACTCTGATTATCCATAAATTAAATCTGCATGAGGAGGTCTTTAGCCTTTTCTTTTTGGTCAGTTTTTCAGGTGTTCTGCCTCAGGCCAAACCCTAACTGTAGTCAATGAAGTCTATAACAAATTGGATTTGAACCTTGATTCCTGCCTGGTTTTTGGCTTGCCCTTGTGGCTCCATTCAAAGCTTGCCTTCTCCTTGTCACTATCAAAAGTACTCCAACTAGAAACCAGCCTTCATAAATTTAGCATATTAAGTCTGAATTAAGCATCAATCTTAGAGACTTTTCTCCAGCCCAAATGAAAACCACACCCTATTCTCATTTGCTCTGGCAAACTAGGAACAGGTTATAAGAGGAGCTATTTCATATTTCTAGCCAAAATTTCTATCCAGTTTTCTAGTTCAGAATTCAGTTACAAGGCAAAATTTATTCCTTTGCTGTGTTAGTGCAATTAAAATCCCCAGCAGTTTCTCTTTTCTTCCTGTGTGGAATGAATCTTGCTTGCCCTGTGATTTTTCTTAAATACTCAGAACTCCAACAGAAATTTGATACCCATATTTTAAGAAAAATATGTGCTCACTAGGATGTTTGGTGGAACAACTGTACAGTTTTTAGTTACATATTCTACAGGTGCAAGTTTTATAAGCAACATTTGCCTAGTAAGTGTTAATTTTTGCCAGTACAGGAGGAGAATTATATGTTTGCTTGTCCCTTTCTAAGCCACTGTTCCTCAGATGCTAAACAAATTAAGCAAATTAAGCTCTTACCTGTTACTCTTTTTTTGTTTGTTTATTTTAGAAGAACATTTCTTGTCTCTGAGGTGTTTACATGCTAGAGTATTTTACTGCTCCTGGCTATACATGCACACATTCATAGCAGCACACTTTGAAGTGCTGTTGTTCCCAATTTAGATTTAGAGAGCTAAGGCACAGGACATAAAAAGACAACTTTAAGTTGCAAACCAATGTAGAGATACTGGAGATAGCTCCAAGGAAATTTCTAGATCTGCATGGTCCAGTACAGCAGTACAGCAGCACAGGCTCAGGTGCAGATTACAGAACAGAAACCCAACACATTTCAGAGCCAGCTGGTTCAGCAGTGCTCTAGGGTTTCTGCAGGACATTGCATCACCAAATATAGGCATGCTGAATATGATTTCTCTAAGGTTACACAGAAACAAAACCATGTCTCCTGTGATAACAGTAGTCATGAGACTATCCTTCCTCTGTTACTCATCTCCTGGGTGTGCAGATCTCTCTGCAGACCAGGAGGACAGATAATTTCAGACTAAATGTTCTGAAAGCTTCACAAGCTCAGAGCCAGCAGGGAAACAGAGCGAGCCAGTGCAATACAGTATATCAGAGACAAGTGGAAAAAAAGATACCAGTTACCCACTATTGCTGTAAACATTAGACTATGCTGTTTCAAAAATATATGGTTACTGGGTTTGCATCTATTTATAGTTTTTAAATGAGCTTTTCTTAGGTGCAGAACATGTGTATTTTTGACTCTTTTTTCAAAGATCTGTATTCTTCAGATCTAGTAAATGTCTTGAAATATTTCACTTAAATGAAAACTTGCATATAAATATTCAATGAGTTCTGCTGACCAGAATAGATGTGCTCATTTATCCTTCAGGCAGGCATTTTGGAGAGTCAGAAGCAGCTATGCTTACTTGGAGTATGCTCCAGAAAGTACCTACTTCTATCAGTATCAAGTTTTCCTGATGCTCTGAGGCCCAATATCCTCTCAGCCCACCTAATGTTGATTCCAAATATTATAGATGAATCATGTTATATAAACTAATTCTTTTTTCATCCCATTTACTATGCTGAAGAGATTGTCCCTGCTCACTGCAGATGACCTTTCAAGGTCCCTTCAACTCCTTTCAATTCCATCTCATGGTTCCGAACACGGTGTCACGTCTCACTTCCACAAAAGTCTGGTCTCTTCTCTTTCCTCACAAGCTATGTTTTCTAGGTTTGTTTTAGCACCTCTTCTCTAAGAGGACTGGTAAAGGTCTGTAGGGAAGCTCTTCCCAAAAATCCAGGACCCAGCATTGCTCACTGTATATCAGACTATCATTGGGACACTGAACCAACCATTTATACCACACCACCGTGTGTGTAATGGTATTTAATAATGCTGGTATTGGATTATATATATTATCAATGAACATTGACATTTGCTATGATTGTGAACATGGAAGAACAGAGTATTATTTGATGAAGCTGTATATTAGCTGTAGCTAATAAGGACTGGGATTTGGGAAGGTTGTTTACCTTGGTTTTGTAGAAGCAGGCCTGGGATTCCAAGAAAGAACAGTTAATAGCATATGCACTGCAAGGCAAAGATAAACTAAAAAGGGGCTAAGTCAAGTTTATCTCTGACCAGAAGTGAAAACCAGCAGTGGTTGATAGATTTTTTCAGAATATGACACGAAAAAGAAAGAAACCAAGTGACTGTCATTTTTGTATTCAACACCTATAGCTGAAATCACGCTTTACCTCCAACATTTTTCCTGGGTATCTCCATAAACACTGTTATCCTAGATACAATTTGTTTAAATCGGGATTAGTTCCATTGCTAAGGTGATTTCTGACCTCTGTGCTCTGTCTCACTGCCTACAGCATAGCCCTTTCAAACTTATCAACACCTAGGATGGCAAACTTGCCTCCCAAGATGATCAAGTTTTGCAAGTAGTTTTCCTGAGTATGAGACAGCAAACATATTCCATGTTGTTGGAAAGACCTTACACATTTGTGATCAACTCAGCTTTTACAATAGCTCACTAAATTCAGTATTTGCACAGTTAGTCTGAAAATGCTTAACTGTAATGAGCAATGAATATCAATTGATTACTAATGAAAACCTAACCTAGCCTAAGCACAATTAATTTCTACTGAAATCTGACCCCTCAAAATGTAAGTAAATTGACTTGATTCTGTTTTAATGGAAAGAATTTTTTTTAATCTAAATATTTTAACAAGCCATTTGATAAAACAGGGTGTCCAGTTGCAAAGGCTTCCTCTTTCACGTGCAAATGCATACCTCTTGGAAAGTTAATATACCATATGGAAGGAGAAATTTCTGCAAAGTGATTTAGAAGCATAGAGAATTATTTATACCCACAAGCCCCATCCCAAAAGATGAACACACTGATGGCAATACTCTGTAAGTCAAAAGGCCTGATCCTTCAAATTTCTAAAGAAATATGTCAACCGATCTCCTCCAAGATCCAAGATCGCTTTAAGGCAGGAGATTGCAAAGACCACTGCCAAGAACAGAGGACCATTAGGTTCAGTGGCTGTGGAACTGGGTTATTAGTGCTATAAATCCCTCTCAAGTCATGACAAAGGTGGGAGCTGCTTTCCCTGTTGCTTTGTCTAATCTGCCTGCATGGTCCTCTAGAGTACAAAATATGTGAAATACTTGACACAGAATAGGTTTGTTCATTTATCTCAACTGCCAGTGGATGAATTGTGTTTGACTAGGGCTGTTGTACCAAAACATATGAGAAGACCTGGGGCTATTTCTTAGATCAGAACTGAACTTTCAAATGTACTTGCCACACCAATCTCAGTGAAAAAGTTTGCACTAGAAAGTTTCATTTCATTTCCTATCAAGCCATTAAGAGACAAGCAAAGGAGATGAGGCTTTACAGAAGCTACCAGTCAATTTCTGTCTCCTCTATCTGGTAATTCCCCAGTTCCAGCATTTCAAGCTGAATACAGAAGACTTGATTGAAATCCCTCGAAAGGGCCTTAGCCCCAACAGTCTGGATGAATAACCTAATCTCCCAGGTCTGAAGTCTTTTTTGTTTTACTCTTCCAGGTCAGTGAGTAGTGAATAGAGCTCCTCTTCCAGAGGGAGAGCTGAGGATGCTGCTCCAACCCAGCAAACACAGCGCAGTTTAGGACAGATTAGGACAGCAGCCAGGTAGCAACACCCTCCAGGGTCCCATATTGCCAATGTCTTGTACTAACCACTGGACCACTGACTGGTTACTAGCTAGTTGTAAACCTGTGACTTTCATCTTCTTTCAACTTAAGACAATTTGTTGCATGCAAATTAAATTTGCAAATTTTGGTCAGCAGCAGGGGCCAGCATTTCAGGAATGAATAGTAATCCAGGGGTACCTGTTCCAGCATGTTCATTCGTTTTGCACTTGAATTTAACTGATCACTTCACTTTGAAAGGAGCTCTGAAAATCAATACAGTAAATAAATACCATTATTAAGCTCTATACTTGTTTATAATGAAATCCATTGTTTTAAATAAAAAATTCAATACTCACATATATGGCAACGTAGGATCATTGCAAATTTTAACCCTAGATTCACATACTGCATAGTACACCCATAAAAGGTATGAAAGATTGTTAGATGGTTTTATTTGTAGGTTTCTTTATTATAGATTTAAAAGATCTTAGCCAAAAAACAGCTTTTTTCAGTGAGGAAAGCCAGTCAGGAATCTAAGTCTTCAGATACTGATAATAAGCATTATTTTATATGCAGTCTTTAATAATACAGCAAAAGGATATGCAAATATGTCAATTTCATTTACAGAATTGAAATCTGCTTCAATAATTCTTGTGAGATAAGAGAAAATATATGTATTCATTTGCATCAAGAGCCCATTGACAGTCAGCTTTTAAGAATAGCTCTGGTACTTTCTTTGTCCTAACGTACAAGTTGGAATTTTTTTCTAGTAGAAACAGAAAAAACAAATGAAAATGGGTTATTATATACAGGACACTTCCCATACCAATCAGCCTGCACGGGGGTCTAACTAGATGTCTATTATGCATCTTCTTCAAAAGTCTAGAGAAAAGATTTCATCATCAGTTACTATCTATGTAGTCTTTCTTCCACATCTATCAGCTGGTTTGGAAGTAGCAATCTGACTTGAGTTTTTCTCATGAGACTTGTGCCAAGAAAAAAATGAGGTGCAATTAATACTGATGTGGGCTACTGCAATGTAGTGAAGTAAGATGGTCCTTCAAAAATCTGTGACCCCTTCAAGATCATCCTCCCTTTTACATACTTGTAAAGCAGAGACAGTATATAAATTTTAGGGAACTGTGATAAGGATGTCTGGTACATAATGGCCTACAAAACTTCCTGATACTCAACTTAATTGACATGTACTGTTAGCATTCAAAAGGCATTTACCAGCAAAAGCAATAGAGTAACAGTCCTTTTCTTAGAAGCTCGAGGCAGTTCTGCGGCACTGAAGGGGTTTTTGCTGCAGGGAAATGATTCAGTCTACCTTTGCTGGTATAGAGATTAACCAGAGAATGCATAAGGCACCTTGAATTGATCTAGTTCTTCTCCGGAACATACATGTAGCACCATTCTCCTGAGTAACAGCACCAGCTTTGCAAGCTGGTTCTAACAGGAAGATTTCCACTAGTCTTTCCAGCTTGGTCTCCAGGTGTCAGCGCAGCAGTAACACAGGTGGACGTGCGACAACTACCAAATCCTCAGTGCCATTCTTGTAGGTGATGACTGTGAGTCTAGGGCCTCCACTCAGCTGAAGATCAAAGGACAGACAGTGCTTGCTTAGTTGTCAGCTCTGACAGAACCAAAGGAAATGTGCATGTGCTATCTAAGACAGACAAAGGTCCCTAGGCAATAAGCAGGTTTGATTTAGTCTTGCACTTTTTTCTTCTTACAAGCAGAGGACAGTGTTGTTCATTAGCTCTGATCTCTTCTTTTTGAAGGCAAAAAAAAATTTCTGCTGTTATAAAACTGCTAGAAACTGCCTGTACATAGTCATACCAGAGGATTAACAGAGACCAGTCCACCTATCACTGCTGAGCTTTTCATCCACATTACTTTTGTTTCTTTAGCTGTTATAATGGTACAATTTGCTTAAAATTGGTAGCCAGTCATAGAACCCCTAATCTACTTGGTATTTATCATCTAAACTCACAAGTGGGCATTCACTTGTGCTACAATTGGCTCTGACTGTGCTCTTTATCTAGGAAAGGATCCTGAAAGTGATATTTGCTAGGTATTTCCCCGTGAAAGCAAAAGAAACTGCAGGGGGGCAGGAGTAGATTTCAATGCCTTTGTAGGTACTGTCATTTTCATTCTCAAAAAAAAGGCATACCAAGGACAAGAGTGGCTGGAAAAATTACAAGGAAGATGTGAAGTTCAGCAGAGTTTGCCTGGGTTTACTGCTGAAACTGCATGAAATACTTTAAAATACTGTTAAGAGTCCTAGAGGAAAGAACCTCTAACAGTGCTGTTTAAATCTGAGCTTATGGAGAATTAACATCTGGGGGAGGAATGGAAAAAAAAAAGGAAGATTTCAAAAAATCTAAAAAAAAGGAAGATTAATAACTTCTGGGTCTTGACAAATGGGAAATAGATAAGATTTTTACTTGACCTAGTTCTTCCTGAAACCTTTAATTCCCATCCCATTAAAGCTAGGCAGCAGAACAACAGGAGCATTGAGAACAAAGATCTAAGTAAAAACTGACAGTGAGTAAGCTGGGCTTCATCCTGTAGTTAATACAAAATAAGAAAGATGTTCAAATTGGTGCCTTAACTTTCAGTATTCAGCTTGAGACAAAAGTGACCATGTAAGAGGACATTTGCTGAAGTTCCTGACTGGCTGATATTAATAGGGAATTATTTGATTAACGAACTTCCTTTTGCATAGCAAGGATCTTGACTTTGGAGCCTTCAAAACTCAAGTATGCTCTGAATAATGGGAGAAGTCTGACACGTCACTGTAGCAGTTAAAATTCCTGTTGGTTTCTTGTGTGCCATCTCTACCAGTTACCACTTCCTTAGAAAAATAGAGAGGGAGCATCTGTCATGGCCTTGGCCTTGCCAGTGTCTAACCGTGTGTCTTAGATTAACCTTAACACACATGGAAATAGACCAAGTTGGCAGATCTGAACTGGAGTCATTCAAATATGTGCATCATCAGCTGACTACTAGGAGGGTATTATCTGTCAGCAAAGTACCATGAGGGGACTGCTGGGAAAAACAGTTTCTAAACTGATTCAAAAAAATTATTCAGAGCTCATGCCATTGCCTGGCTTAAATACTTAATATTTGTCCCCTAAGTGTTTGATTACCATGTTAGCATTTCAGTCTGTAGAAAGCTTAAATCTTCCCCAGACTCCAACAAACAAAAAGACTCCTGGGAAAACTCCTTGATGGCTCAGCATGTGGTTTTTCTTTTCCCTCTTCTACCTTCCTCCATTGGCAATACACATAAGACCCTTCAAGTGATTTCACAGAGGGATGGTATTCACATAAATATGCCTGCTATTCTATATATATTAATGTCCTATTATATGCACATTTTAAAGGAATATTGCCTGCAGGTGTTACCAGGAATTGAAAATGCACCAATTCGGGCTACAGTTAAGCAATAATAATGGATGGGAGAGGCTGTTTCTTTTCAGCTATGTGTGCCAAGACTTAGCTTATCTGGTAATTAACTGCTGGGAAAGTCCTCCCTGTCAATCATCAGTGCCTAAACAAATATTAGATGGGAGGAGGGGAGAAGGATTGTCATTAATCACTGGGAAATTTCATACAGCTACTTCTGTGCTGTTATAGAACATACAAATATTAAGAAAAACCACCAACAGTTACCTCCCAAGGTATTGCTAGGGACAGGCAGGCATCAACTTCCAGAGATTGGAAAGAACTAAGTCATCAGCCACAGATACAGGCAGTAAGAAGTCAGTTCTGAGCAAGCAGCATGATGCTTATTTGGTATTTCTGTCTGGTATTGTGCTTCATTGCAATGCATAAGTATAATAAATAAATAAGAAATATGACAGCAATTTTAAATGACAAGCAACATAAATGTAGATTCTATGTTTATATAAATATCTTCATCTTTCTAAAATGTATTTAAATATTAAAATAAATTAAGATTATCTGGATGACTATCACTTATATAAATATGACAAAACATAATAAACAAATAAATATAACCTACCACATAAACAAAACATGACAAAACACCTTATATTCCCACATAGGCAAATTAAGCTCAATTCATGATTGTCTAGTGGTCCTTTAGCTCCAGCTTGCACAGAAACAGTTGCATAGATTCATTCTCTTATCTACAGCAAATGCTGTCATACTATGAGTGTTGACTTCTCCAGCTGTAAGCTCCTCTGTAGAGGTACTCCTAAGAGAACAATATGCCAAGATATGGATGTAGTTCAGCCCCTCAGTTATTTTGGTCCTACTGTGAAACCAATATAAGCCATTGGCAACTGATCCCAAGTTACAGCAGCCTAAAAACTCTTCTGCTTGCAGTCAGGTGATTAAAAGGGCCATTGGCTCCATCTATCACTCTGTGTACATTGGTCTGTCTCAGGAAGGTAGAAGACTGAACCCTATCTTTCCACATGACAGTACATGTGGATGTTCACTGCTGTGTCAAGGGAGGCTCCTAGTTTCTGCCTGGAAACTACTAGGGAAGTGATACCAGTTCAAATGCTTTCACATTAGGATCCAGCAGAGGCTTTTTTTCATCTTACCAAGAGGGTGTTTTATGCCACTTTCCCCTTTCTAGCAGCAATATTCAGTACCAAGAACCTTCAAAACAATTCCCTAGTACGGTTTGCCATGGCTGTTATAAATATTACTTGCTTTGCATGCTGGTGCACATATGGACTGAAATCCTAGCCCCATTGAGACGGGTGGGAGCTTTGCCAGTCACTACACTCTGATCAAGATTTCACACACTGTACCTTAAAATGTAAAATACCACCATCTGTGATGAGCACAGAACCCTGCCTACCTGCTGTACCTTTGGCAGGTAGTCTATATAACAATATTAAGATCATTTCTATGTGACTTGGTTTTTTGAAATCATGTAATTTCAACAGAGTTATGTGTATTGATGATACCCAGACACGAGTAGCTGCTTCTAGATATATTACCAAGTGTATCTAGTTTAAATCTTAAGATTTCAGACCAAGACATCTAATAAGGCTTATCAGAGAATATAATAGCATAGCAGTCTGCCCTGGGGCAAGTAAGAACATCATCACAGTGTTGGTATTTCAGCCCAGAGACAAAGCAGGCTTCATAATTTGATGCAGACATATTCCCCTCTGCAATAAGGGTGATGAGGTTGCCTATGATACAGCATTTTTACACAGCTTATTACATAGCTCCCTTCTGAGAAGCTCAGCCAGGTTGTGGGCCCACTGAGTAACACCCACAGACAGGATTGTTGCCTGCCTGGGAGAACTCCTAGCAAGAAGGCAGGAACAGGAGAAAGTTTAGGGGAAACGCAGCCTGCTTCAGGTAAAGGGGGAGATGGGATCAGTGATTTAGAACTTTGTTTTCCAACGCCAAAGACTGATCCTAAGTCAAGTAGAACAAAAGAGTGCATTGGTTGATGGTACACATGCATTGGAAGCCATACTTTTTTTCTGGTAACTGCAAATTGTAATTTAGGGTTAGTGGGAAGAGAGGGAAAGGGGCACTCTCACTGAGAAAGTTCATGTGGTGTCAATATTAGTTGCAAGTGTGTGAGTTTCTAAATGACTTTAAACTTTTTTTTCTTAATGACTTTTACCAGTCATATATATTAATGTTACAAATTATTAGAATAATGTTTCACCCTAATTTTAGGACTGTCTTGGATTAGGATTCAGGCAGATGAGCTCTTTACTGTCAACTACTTTCTCCATTGTTTTGGCCAAGTCCACTTTTCTGTCTCAGCTTTTCACCCGTAAAACGGTTAGAGCAGTGATCATACCTCTGCTTGTCTCAGCTATTCATCCCTCTCACATACACACAGGCTTCTGGTTTTTAATTAAAAATAATAATAAACAGTAAGATATGTGCCTTGGTACCTTCTTTGAGGAAGTATTTGTTTTCTTTCTGGATGTGCTGTAGATCCACTCTCCTGGATCTCATATGGCCATACTGCTATTATATAGATGTTAAATAATGATGTTGATAACTGGATAGAGTCAGAGTGCAAATGAGTCTTTAATAAATATGTCCAAAAAAGGAAAGTTGTTTTCTGAGGGGAAGTTAAAGCTTAAAGAAGTACAGTAAGCCAAGCTTATGTTTCAGCACTGCAGAAGAATCTGTGTCTAAAATGTACTTCTGCATATGTCTATAAATTATGCATTTCTCTGGTATCTGGTTTACCTGTTTATCACCTTGTCTTGAAAATTTCTAGTTCTTTCCAGTTATTAGATTCTAATTTGAACTAGGAATTCATTTGAAATTATATCAGCCATTTCTTCATGCTGCAGTTGTATAGTCGTGGTTTTTTCTCATTAAAAAACTCTTATTTTTTCTGTGTGGTAGGAGAACATTATGGATAGCTGTTCTGGATTGTCCAGAAAAAACACAGAAAAGGATATGCTGCAGCTATATGTAAACTTATGATTTTAGAGCTCTTTAGTAAAAGGAAATTGGAATAAAAATGCCTGGTTCAAAGCAGAATGGTTAAATGAAATGGTCTGTGTTCAGTTTCAGTTATCCCCTAGATATAATCACATCATTTATCATTTTATCTTTACTATAAGCATAGTTAAAACAAGAGGTACCAGAGAAAGTACCACTGGAAATTTTTGGTTATTTTTTTATCAGCTTTGCTGCAAAAGCCTTTCAGGTATTAAGAGTTAGGGGGGTTTTTGTCATTTACCAAAGGCCTTCAGACACTAAGACTAATTTTGTTGGTTTTGTCAGGCAAGTGTTTAGAACTCAGTTTAGGAAGGAACTGGTTTGTTGTAAAGCTGAGCAAGATCGAAGTCCTGCTGGTGGTCACCAGAAAGCACTGTGATGGATGTGTGGTGCTGCCTCGGTGGGGGGAAGGCACAGAGTCTAAAACTAAACTAAAGCTAAAAATGAAACTAAAAAAATAAAACTAATGAGAATAATAACAATAAAATTAAATATACAGAAATACATGCAAACCCAATCCCCTGATGGTAATTACACCACTGACAGCACTGATGCTGTGTCAGAAGTCCCAGACTGGACTCCGTAGCAGATGGGAACTAGATTCAGGAGCTGGATTCAGGAACACACGACTTGGAATCAAAAGCTGAATGGACAGAGTTCTTCTTGGACACTGGCCTTTGAAGGAGAGAGAAGGAGAGCTTGACCCTCGTGATCCCTCAGCTTTCTATTGCTATGACATCCATGGAATAGAATACCTTGATGGTCAGTTAAGGGTCACAGGTCCTCTCCGCTCCTCCCTGCAGCTGTGGCCTTTTGCCCTTCACCCCAAGGTGGTACACAACAGTTAGCAGTGACCTTGGTCTGCACACCAATCCTTGGTACTAACTAGAAACATCAAGTGTTATCTTTACTAGAAGCAGACACTGTCTGCCAAAACATGATGTTAATTTCAGAAAGTGAGTTATTTAGATGAGACTTAGCTGCAAAGTAAAATCACTGAGCAGAATTAGTTCTGTTCTAACTCAATCCAGGACAGAACCACACTGGACAGGTCAGCTGGGAGCTCAGGAGCCTGTTTGCTTAGCTGCTAGTGCTGCTGTTTTGCACTCCAGCTTCTGTTGGTGACATTCACTACTATCTCCACTTCTGCACCTGATGGGCCATGACATGAAAGCACTGGTTCCTTTGTGGGTTCAGCAAGGGGGGTACATCAGAGAGTCAGTCATCAGCTCAACCCTAGACCACAGTGCAGCACCTCTAGCATCAGAAGACCATATCTGTGTATTTTGCTTGTTGTTATTCCTAAAGCAGCTTCAAATTGCCTGAGAATGTCACAATAAGCAAATGAAAGACAAATGAACTCAATTAAGGATAAAGAGGGAAGGAGGAGTTGTATTTTCAAAACTGCTGATATGATTTAGAGCCATACCTCCTGTCATAACTCTCAATTCACTGGGAATTCACTGTCTAAATTTTTCAAGCTCTTTTGAAATTAACCACCCAATAATTTTTCCCTGGACAGGTATCACTAGCTTTTGCTTTTCCCCAGTGAGGTAAGTGTATCATAAATAACATTCAGCAAAATAACTCCATAATACACACTTTTTTATACACTTTTTATACACTTTCACAAGGGTAAAATACTGTCTGCATAAAAAGTTAAAATGGTTTAGTTCTGCCATGGATTAATACATATTTAAACTGTAAAATGCTGATTCCTTGCCAAATCTCATCTTGGGTAGTGCTTTCCAAGTCTGTCTTCCATTTCACTTTGGTTTAAAGGATCAAAGAAGTTCCATTACCTAATAAGCTAAATAAATCAGGGTAACTGAAATCTTAGATTCAAAATTAAGTGTATCTAAATGCTAAAAAAATATTGTATTATGTTAGAGGCAGGTAAATACTGTAAAAATGCATTCACCTCACTGAAATGAAAACTCCAGCCCACTTCTGTGGCCCACAAAGTTTAATTTTCAGTGCACTTGAACAAGGAGCTTCTTTAGTTCCAAGCCAAGATGGATCTCACTGACTGTTCCAAGAAGTGTCAGCTCCGGTGTGTGCAGCCCACACTGAGAACGTGGGTGAGCTCCCCTCTCGTAGTGCAGAGCAGTTCCTGGAAGTGATTTGCCTCAGGCAAGGCTGCAGCACAGTGTGCAGTTCTCAGCCAGACCCACTTCCCTGGCAAGAGTATGGAAGAAATAGCATTAGATATAACATCTTCTCTTGGAAGATCCTGTTCTTTGGTTGGACTATTTGAAATTACTGAGTGGGAAAAAAACCCAAAACCTACAAACAAAAACCACCAGCAACAAAGACAATGAAAACTGAACTGTAAAGAATATCTGCTCCAGGCTATTGGGGACCTTTCCACTAAAACAGTATGAGTGAGTCTCAAAGAAGCAGAATAGGAGAGGAAAATGAGTTAGTTTGCTACAGTAAACATATTTATAGCCATTTTGTTGAGAAACACTACTAATTCTGTACTTTGGGGAAGATACTTACTATGGGGTTCATCTGACTTGACTTTATCCATCAAGAAATAAGTTATCCAGTCTAAACTCATATAGACTTTTATATGGCCAAGACATATCTCTTAATTTACTGCAATATGATGGCCTACTGGTGGTACCTATCTCCTGGCAATGAATAGAGCAGAGCATCAGATAATTTAGCTTCAACTAGTGCTGATCTTTAGATATCTAACACTAAGTGAGATGAATTCCAGCTTTAACATTTGCCCTGAGAGATGGCCTACAGGCTGGGAATTGCTTTCTGCCATTCTCACTGCTTTGCACATTCCATAGGGACTACTTGTGATATTAAAGTGTCCAAAGAATCCATGTCTGTATGTCCTCCCTACTACTTAAACAGTTGCTTCACCTTCTCTAAACACCACCTGTGCCTGTCCCATCCAGGCAGCCCTGGATCTGAGCACAATCACTTTTTGTGCTCAGAAGAGCTGCCATATAGAGGCACAGAATGGCTCAGAAGAGGCAGACAATGTGCAATGTGCACTAGGGATCACGATCTTCCTGGTCCTTTCAGATGCGTTGGTCACGTCAGATTACATCACATCCAATTTTACTTACTATCTCTATGAAGAGCAGTTCATCTCACAAGGCAGGGAGGAAGGAGAAGACTCAAAATGTTTTGAAGAGTCAGATGCTGTCTAGTCTAACATTCAGCATATACATGTTTCCATGTGTATAGAGTTTTCACATGTAAGAGTTTCCATATCCTAGACAACCTGGAGGCTAACATATGGTGCAGCACCTTAGGAAAGGTAACAGAAATAAATTGTATCCTTGAGGAAGTATCTAATCTTGTTTTGAAGGCTCCAGAGATACTGAGGTTACTACTTGTTCAACTATTTAATTAGCCCTGTAATGAGAGAGGGGTTAAGGGTTTGGTGTTCTCATCCCATGGACTCACTTCACTTTCTTGAGTAGTTTTAACCTTTCTGTATCCTTTCTCAAGTGTAGATGCCAGGCTCTAATACTGTTCTTGCCATTGCTGTTAAGAAGGTTAAGATAGTTTGATAATTCCTCCTCCTTTTATTCATTTCAGGATCATATTGGATGGTACTGCTGCAGAACAGCAGCAAGAGCTCATTTGAGGTAACTCAAGAGCTTCTCTGCATCAGATGGATAGAGATTAAATTCCTAATCCTTAGATATCACTTTCTCATCCATGTTCTGGATAGATTGCTGCATATTTGTCTAAAATGAAAAATATTGTGTTCACTTGTGGTAATTTTATCAGGTGACTCAGCTCACACTGTAACAGAAACCTCTCCTTACTACTAATTTTAGTACTAATAAAAATACCAGAGTTTGTGGGATCCCAAATTAGTCCTTAGGTGTTATTGATAGGAACAAAAAAGTTGATATCCCCTTAGTGACAACTATATTCTGTGATCTGTGAGTGGGCCAGTAATCCATTCAAACTGTCCCATTTATGTTGCTGTTATAAGCTTTAAAATAAAAATATTATGTGGGGCTAAGCCAAAGGCCTGAAGAACTCAGCATCCCACCTCAAGTGAGCTGCCATTATCAACCAGGCACACACTCCTGCCAAAATAACGAGACCTGCCTTCCAGGAATACTGACTGGCTTTCACTATGTTTTTAGGTTCAGATGCTTTGTTGACACAGTCATAAAGGAACTGTTTATTGTTTCAGCCAGTTTTGATACCAGACTAACCAATCTGTTATTCTCTACATCATCCTTCTAATATGTTTGGATCATGTTGGCAGTCACCAGCTGTTTGATGTTTTTTCGGATTGCCAAAGTGAGTTACACTTAATATTATTGGTTGTGAGAGACCTCGTTCACTTTAAGACTCCTGGGATGGAGTTATCTGCATATGGTGGTCTGAAAACATTCCTGGGTTGAAGGTTTAACAGATGTGGTTTCACATTTTGGTTTGTTTCATTTGATAAACTTTCCTGAACATTTCTGCTTTTGAAGCATATGGAGTTACTGCTCTCTTCCTTGGTACCAGAGGATGTGTTTTAAGTCCTTCCATAAGAAATCCTGTAATCCTGCACTTTGTTTGCCTTTCTCCTTGGGTTAATTGCATTTAAGTGAAATGGGAGCATAAATATCTGAAGCATTTGATCAAGACTTCAGGTTGTAGTTCCAGAACAAATAGCATCCAGTTAGAAAAGTTGGAAGTGGTTTATCATAGACACAGGGCTTTGATCTGATATCATCCTTATACAGATGGGTTATAATTTTAGTATCTGATCTTCCTTGGATCTGAATACATTGGAGCAAGGCCAAGTTTTCATTTCTACTAACAACAAAGACCTTACTGGCTCTCTGTTCTTACCTACTCTGCAGGAAGAAGAGTGTATCTAGATACATATATATGTATGTACTGAATATATAGTACTGAACATAGTACTTCAGAAACTAAAGCAACAAAGCCAAGAGGTAGACAGAAGCACTGGCCAAAATAAATTGTATCATTCTAGGGGTGTTCAGAAATTTTAGAAAGATAAATGGGACATGAATCAAAATTCCATCCTACATCTGGGCATATTTACAGAATAAATAGCCCAACAACTCTGGCCAAAACCCAAAACAGGTGGTTTGAGGAAGTAGGAATGTTCTTATGTTCTCAGAGTAGATGCAGATTTCTCATGTGTCATCCTTATTGCTCCTCAGCCTTAGCAGAAGCTGGTATTTTAGGGAGGAAGCAGAGAGATCAGAAATAAGAGCATTCCAGCTTGAACATAACAATTGCCAAATGATATTGTAAGATTTACATGTGCAGGATAACATAACAAATAGGTCCACTTAATCATGAGAAAAAAATATTAGACAGGTTGATATATTGTTGTTGTTATAAAATACAGAGTGAAAATACATCTGAAAGTAATTTTTTTCCCATTTCACTCTAGTTTACAATGGGCACACTCAATACTGGCCATTAGCTCTGTAAACTGTGATAGAATGGCTTCCTAGTTAACCCTAAGCAGTGCCATTATAAGCAATTTTAGCGTATTTTATTGGGTCAGTGACAATTTTATTCTCTGAAAGATTGTAAAAGAATTGCTTTATGAAAAATACAGCACAGTACCATGTGCAGTTTGGAGAGCTAACCAGTGAGATTCCCTGGCTTTAATAACAAAACTGAGTTTGGAAGCCAGGTGCTTCTCCTCTGGCTGTCCTGCATGCAGCAGCCAGGGATTGCCATCTCTAGTAATGGTCAGATCTGTTCCAAAACTCAGGGACTCTAGGACTCACAAGACACTCCAATTCTTCTGCAATCGAGTATTTTTCAAGTAGGTTAACTTGGTAGCTGCTACTAGGTAAACTGCTATTTGGTGGCAGGTATTTTCCTGTCTGGTACCTCCATCAGAAGAAGGAGGGAAACAAGTACTAAGAAGAGTTTACATCCTCTCCATTTGAAGACTCAAGACGTGGGAGTTTTTATCTTCCTAGATATAACAAGGAGAAGGGACATGAGGATGTTCATGGCAGATTGAGGGGCTGTGCTATGGGTGTGCTGCTCTGAAATCTATGCAAGGCTTCTCTGACTGTGGCATCTCATGGTGTGGCAAGCCTGGAGGTACACACTGCTGGGTCTTGTCTACTCCACATTACACTACTTGAGGTGAGAAGCAGTAACCAGATACGTAAGCTGATGCGTCTCAGGGTGTTATAAATTACAAGCTTGATTGTGGTAACCTGTATACATTCAGTTTTAGGCTTTTTCAGTACAGAGCCATAAACACTTTCCAGAGGAAGAAGTTATTTGTGTAAAGTTAGAGGGTTTTTGTTTGGTTGGTTTTTTTTTTTAGTTACCTTTCCTGGATCCCTTATAGGTCACTACCCTCTGGAGCTCACAAACCCTAGGCTGAAAACCACTGCTGTAAACACACATACACACAAATCAAGCAGTGGCACTAATACTGTTTGTAGGCTGTCCTTCCATTTGTGTTGTCTCTCTGTATTGCAGGCTTTTCAGGGCAGGAACTACCATCTTCCACGTGTAGTGCTCAGCACAGCCAGGACTTGGTTTCACGTGACAGTACTGGAACCCCAAAAATGAATAGCAAACATGAATGAACACAGTGATTGTCATCTGGTGTCAGGAAGTGACACAGAAACCTGGCAAATCAGAGACCTGATTGCAATGAGGCAGAGAAGGAGGTGAAGGAAGTTTTCCCTCCAACTGCTGACTCAGTCATTTACTTATTTTTGCAACTGTTGTCTCAGTGCAATAGGACAAAGATGTTGGGTGTAATGTACATTTGTTCCTCCAGCTACTGGACTTGCAAAAAAAGTGCAGTATAAAATGTTGCAACCATGTCTGCTCTCTTACATGGGGCTGTCTAAATACTGACACAAATATTGTACCCATGCTGTTCATTCCAGAAATCTGACATTTCTCAAGATGAGGCCAAATGTGTTTACAGATAGATTTCTCAGTTTATTCAAGCTGAAAGGTACTTCTCATCTTTTGAAATGTCAGACTGCCGCTCCAAGAAAAATGAGTACAAGAGATAGGGCCACTGTTGCACAGCTCCATTTTTAAATGAATGCTGGGATCTTCAATCAGATATTGCTCATACAGCTCACTGTTTTGCTATGATATATTGGCTGCACTGGCAGACTCTAGGTACTTGAGCCCACTGAATATTTCCTCAACTGAATGCCCACAGCAGTCCCAAAATCCTCGTACCTTTTACAACCCTTACATCCATTTCAACATCTGTAATATCACCTAAGAGGCTGTACTTTTTAAATGAGTGATTTAATAAGCTAGAGGACATGGACTTGCTATAGAGCTGCTCTGTAGATAGGTAAAAAGAGGCACAAAGAGAGTACAATGTAGTTAGAAGTGTCACTGTGAATCTGCAGTGAGCAGGCTACCTGCGTGTTGTGAGAGCAGATTGGGAGCAGCAGTACTGAGTACGTCAGAAAAATTGTCTCCTGCTTCAACTCCCAGTACCTATAGCTTTTGTAAAACTTCTCTGCATCTCCTCTACACTTCAGAGTTGTTTGTAAAATCTAAGCCCTCATACCATACTGCTCATGGTTTTTCTGCGCACATGCTGGCCGCAGATGTTTTCAAACAGGAAGCATCTACAGACAGTATGGAATGTGTCATTTTATTTTCATCCTAGATGGACTCAATAGTTTTGACTATTTGCCTCAAAATTGCTTGGATATGGAGAATGCACCACCTCAGAAAATGAAACAGAAGAGCAGGGCATTAAAAATAGTTAATAAATCATTTGACTGTTAACAAAACCCCAGTTTGGTTCCTCTGGTACTACTGGAATCATGTTAAAAGCTGGCTGCAAGGTAGTAAAGTGGATTTAGAACCTCTGTGCCAGAATACAAATTACCTAGCCTACACTTAGAAGTGGAAGCAATTTGGCCCAGCTCTGCTAGAGCAAGAAGACTTTAGTTTAATATTTTTCAGTATAAAATTAAAGGTTAGATTATCTGTAACAGCTGCAAGGTTTAAGTATGGCAAAAGCACTGTGAAGGTTTGGGTCACCTAGCTTCCATTAAAAGAAATAAAAAGTGAAGTAGCTTGGAAAATCTGCCTGTAATTTTTTGGTGTTTATCTTTTAGGTTTCCCTTTCCCTCAGTGAAGGTGTCTGTCGTTGGCATATTGCTTATTACAAACCCCAGTGTTTGACATAAGCTGTTTTATTTTCGCTTGTCTCTTCAAATAATTTCATCATAGTCTCTCTTCTTTCTTTCCCATATGGCACCCTTCTGTGAGAACAAATATCAACATTAGATATTTTCTGCTTGTATGGAGAAGAGAGGTATCACAGTACTCCAGTAACTTTTAAATAAAGCAAGTACTGCTGCTTCAGATGAGGCAACATTATGTGGACTTTGTCCTAAAGAATCTATTCTGGGGAGAAGTTTCTCAGATAAGGTTTGTATGAACAGGCTGTAAATAATATGTAGCTGTAAATAATAACAGTCCCTAAATAGCACTTTACTTAGAGCACTGTATGAAAAAATTACCAGAGCAGGCCAAATCAAAGAGAGTAAGGTCCATGAGAAATCTCTGGACATCCCCAGTAGACATGGGAGAAGAAACCCAACTTGCAGTCACTCTGCTGTGGTGGTGGATCTCAGTGAAGACCTGAATCCTTCCAGCATCTTGTACATATCTGACTTCACTTCTTCCTTCTAGAGACACCCATGAAAATCACTGGAAAGTTTAGCTTTGGGTTACATGCTGGTTTAAAGAGACACCAGAGATAGCAAAAACATTGTTCCTTTCTCTCCCTTGGTTTTACAAAGGCTGTTACAGAGTTAGGAGATGCTGCCTCTTAGTCCAATAATTTTCTGTCCAAAGGAGCAAATAACATTCTCTCTAATGAACAGCTGAGACAATAATGGGTGCTCAGTACTTCCCACAAGTCTCCAGACACTGGTGCCAGACCTATCACAAACCTAGGCAGGAAAATCCAGGCCTTCCAACCTCCTTCTGGTTAATGCAGCCAAATGTTTAACTGGTTCAGATGACATTTATTAGTGTGTGCTTGTGGTCTTGTCTTCAAATAGTTATCAAAATTGCTAAATATGAAAAACTGATTAAAGAACAGTGTAGGAGAAAGGGATTAAATTGCATCTTCTCAGTGAGTATCAATGCCTAATAATATTTTTCTAGTGCATTTCCTGTTAATAGAAACTATGATGGTTCCATGTAAGATGGAATATATTTCCTAAATATGTGAAGTTGATACTAGGTAAGATTTGGCTACACACAACTGTGTGTGGCGGACTAAGTTTATAGTTGCTGCTGCAGCAAACAAACATTTACACCTAATGATGAGAAGTGTGTCCTCTTTATGCCATAAACAATGAAATTTCAAGCAAAGATAAGACAATTATATATTATGTATTCCATCTGTAGAACTAATTAACTCCTTTGATTTAGCTGAGAAAGGTGACGTTTTCTGAGCTGAGCTTTACTGAAAATTGACCTTTCCATCTACAAACATACCATTTAATTTACAAGAGAAACAAAACCTTCGGAATTGTATTTACTCAGTAACTTTAATAAAGGTCAACCCTTTTCAGAAACAATTGTAAATGTGGCATTTAGCCTTTCATATTTTGGGAAGTGTTACTTGAATCTCCACATGCATGTAGAACACTGTATTAAAAACAACTAAATAAATAAGAACAAAAAAATTCTATGGAATTGTCTAGGTCTAAGGTGTTGTAATTAACCCTGAGCTTTTATACTTCCCTGGGACTATTTCTCTGAGTCTCCTATGACTAAGGTCACTTCATGTTCAGTACCTATAGTACATATACTAAGAATGAATATATGTTTTTAAAAGCCCTCCAAGTTCAGCAGGAAATAGAACAGGTTTTTTTCTTTGACCTTTAGGAAGGAGACTTGGCAAAATCATTGAAGAAAAGCGTATTCATCCAAGATATGGGGGCCCCAGTCCAGCAAAGCACTTTAGTATATGATTGACTTTAAGTGTGAGTGTGACCCACTGCAGCCAATGGGTCTAGTTCTGAGCTCAAAGGCAAGCAGCACTAGTTATTTATTACATGTTCTGTAGCTGAGCCTTGGGAGCACAGCCCTGCTGTGCAATGAACTGAACAAAAATCAGACAATGGAATATACTATAAAGCTGACAATTTCAGTATTGGATGTTTGGGAGTTTTTTTTAAAATTAAAATGTTTCTAAGATCAAATAATCTCATGTACAGAAAGTGCCATCCAGACAGAATTTCCCTGTTCCTTCTGTCTCTCATGCTCACCTGTATAGATGGTTGGACTGAGTCTTTCAATCTGCCCATTCCCCAGTAAAAACCACTACAACAAATGAAAACCCTTTGGGTGAGAACCCCTTGAAGTTTGTATAACCTAAGGAGGAGATAACCCAATGAGGGATCTAAGACAAGCAGGCATTTAAACCTCTTCTTTTCCCTCCTGGTTTTTCCTCTGAAAGTTCATTCTTTCCTAAGAGTAGACAGTGCTAAAGACAGTGCTCAGGTAGAAAGCTTGCTGCAATCTCATCTGATGCTGTAATAGGAAAAAGGGGTTGCAAGTCTGCACTGGACCTTTAGATGTTCTAAAGCTCGGACTTTCTGAAGAAAAGCCAGTCTCTTACAAGGTATTTGTGATGCTTTTCAGAGCGTGGATCCTATAAGCAACTGCAGAAACCCTTCCAACAGCTTGAGTGAGGAAAGGATTTACATAAATCCAATAAAAAAGCTTACATTTGTCATCATATGATAACATTTCAAACTAGTACGTGGAAAATTCTGCCTAATGGAATTAAGCAGAGAATTGGATAGCTCAGGACATTTCAGTCAGATTAATACTAATCTTACAATGATTTACAGTGTGAGGAAAGATTCTCTACAGAATAAACATACTGTAGTCAGTTCAAAAATGTTAGGACTGTTGACTTCAATGGTGTTACACCTGGGATGTGTTAAAATTGTCCTCCCAAAAGACCTTTTCTACAATTTTTAACCAATATTCATTCCCATTACCTTGAAGTACCTAAAATAATTGTTAATGGACTCCAAATTAGTATTTCTTTGGTCTTCTTTGGAGTTGTATCCTAGTCCTGTGTTCAGTGGACCGAGTGCTATAGGCTAAAATTTAACTTTAGGAGCTGCTGGAGCAAGAAATTGTTTTTGCAGAGGCATCATAAAAAATCCTCTAAAACAAACTGTATACAATCTATAACAGGGCTAAGCCTGTAACTGTTGATGCAGAAACTGTTCTGAACTACTGAAGTTCCTTGCAGGTTCAGTAACAGGTTCAAAATGCTTCTTGACTGTTAAAAGGTTTATCAACAGTGAAACAGCTTCCAGCATCGCTCATTCAAGACTATCATCGTAGTCCTCAACCTTGCCACCAGCATCTGACCTAATCTTCTACATACTTGAATCTCATGAAACATCTCAGTTAAGAACCAGTTTCAACCCTACAAGTGCAGTGCATTATTTTGTGTTCAAAATTGCACACTTTTTGTACCATGTATTTTATGTTCTCATTTCAGGTTACGTAAGTGAGATTCAATTGTTTCCTAAATGTGGTTCCTAAAATGTCTGTGAGCCCTCACCAACTACAGAAAGTCTCACTAGGTTACCAATAATTGTGTTAATTATGGTGGGACCTCCAGGACCAAATAGACATAAGGTCTCCTTTTGCTAGCCCATTGAAAACAGAGACACATGAGAGTAGATAAGTTGGTAGAAAGTGAAGGCAAAACACATAAAGTGAACAATGTCAAGGCAAAACCAGTGGGTTAGTAAGTGTTGTTTTGTTTGGCTGGGGTAAAGGTACAGGCTATGAAGTAAGGAAAGAAGGCACCATGTAAATCTAAGTATTAAGCCATCACCAAATGACCAAATGTCCTTTCCTTCATCTGCTCTATACCTGCTTTATTTAGTTGAAGTTTCCAGAGAATCTCTTTCACAGTTTTTGACAAAAGCTACTTGCAAAGAAGGGTATTTGCTGCATTTTATCCAACTCTAACTCTGTATAGTTTTGCACACAGAAGATTTTTAAGTCTTGGTTTGTATTCAAATTTTGCATTTGTTAGTATACTAAGAGAGTATCAATTGTAGTATGTCAGTACTGCTGGAAACTGCCATCACTGAAGCCATGAAAGGTGCTTGATTCTATATGAACTACTGGCTACAATAACAAAAAGGACTAGCTGAAGTACTTGACAGACTTTCCCCTGTAGTAGAGACTAATATTTTGGCCATATGAACTACTTACCTAAGTACCAAAAGAGCCTAAATTCTGTCTTATTGTGAAATGGTTCTAAAAATATGGGTTAATGATACAAGTTCAGTTATTCTTTCCCACACTCACAGTAATGCATGCTTCACCTCCATAAACTCACTGCATTCTTTCAAAACTTGCAGAGTCCTTTGCAGTGTTGTCACTAAAAATGCAATCTCACTCAACACAGCAATAAATCTCAAAGCTAGCTAGAGAAGTCTCTGTAATGTATTTTAAGTGACACTTCTGTCTTGTCATGTGTCATTTGGACACTAATTAAATGGCATTGGTTGGCATGAGGCTAGGAGGACCAAACTGTATGTACTGGATCAGATAACATATACAGCTTTGTTATAGGAAAAAAACATGCCTTTTTAGCTAGGAAAAAAAATCTTATTTTTGTGGAAACTATGAACTACAATGATAATAATAAGGCAGACAGATCAGCCTGAACCAGTCAAGTTCCCTGAGTCCTTTAGCATATCCTTTCCCTTTTCCAGAACAAATTCTCTTCTAGGCTTAAATGGTGAACTCATGGTGTTTGAAAGCCTCATTGCTTCAGAGATGAAGTACAGGGAAATAAGAAAAAAAGTGTGAATTTGGAATGTGGGTTAAAAAAAGCTAAATATTAAGTCAATACATTCAGTTGTCTAAAATAAACACTAATGAATGCATTGTTACTTTCTAACTCTGAAAACAAATATTTATAGCTTTCGTTGCCAATGATAAAGATTAAGATAACATATTTAGTAATAAGTGCTGTCTTGAACCAAGAAATAAAAGCAATCTGAGAGTGAATACAAGAAGGTTCTTTTACTAGTGAAGGAATCTCCTTAACATGAAATTCCAAAAGGCAAACACATCCACTGTCAAGCACCAGCTGTGCTAGAGTTTCATGCTTATCTTATAGAGACTGCAGATGCTAAAAATGTGCCCTTCACCCTTTCAGACTCAGCATAAATATTTCAGTGAAGAAAATTCTAAACATAATTCATTCCATTTTTTGTAAAGAGGAATAAGAAAAATTTTGTGTATTTGTGTGAATAGGCTTAAATATTGCAACAATATTTGTTATTTGTAATGGGATTTGTCAGTGGGATTTGTCTTTGAAAACTTACAAGGGACTGCAGATATTGCACTTGCAAATGTGGTGCTTCTGGCTGCAGTTCCAACATTCTAGCAGCATGCCAAGGGGCTGATTGGGAAGTGTTTGGCACACAGCATTATCTAGCTCTCTTCACACTCCCTCATATTCTCCTCCTTTACTCTCTTCCTCCCTGTTTGATACAACTTTCCATGAGCCATTTAGAAACTGAAGAGAAAAAAGACCATGTTTCCATGTATCCCATGCATAAATACTCTGAATATTTATTCAGAAGTCCTACTGATCACAGTGGGAAGTTTGCATATGAAAGGATGACAAGGTTGGGTTGAAACCAGAATTTGTATTTGAAAAATGGCAAAAGCTTATGCTGTAAGCTTTAGAAATGGTTAGAATGCAGCAATCCCATGTGTCTGTTCAGTTGCTATTCTAATCAAGGCAGCTGGACAGCATATAGATACGTAAAATAGACCAAAAGTTTCCTATTTTAACTGCAGTCTTGCTTAGGGAGTATTTCTTTGTTCTTTCTTTTCATATTGGTTCAGAAGAACTAAGCAATAAAGAGAGCATCTCACCTAAGAAAAGCATGCGAAGGGCAAGAAAAAATGAAGTTAATCACTGTTGTCTTGGTGATGTCATATTTCAGTGCCCCAGTGTTTTGTATCCCAGTTGTGGCTTCTACATTGCTTCAACCTCCTTGCTAACATTTGATTAAGACATCACACAGTGTCTTGAAGGTGAGATGGCAGCTGCCCCCAGGCAATTTGGAACAAAAAATAGAGGTGTGAGTGCGCCCACACACATATGGACTGTATTGACTTATACAGAACTGGTCTTCTGAGGCTGGTGACAGATAGCCGATGAGTCTAGGTCTTGGGCTGTGATCTGCAAAACACTGTTCTGACTGTAGCTTTTGCTGACTTGTTTGCAGCAGTGTATTAACTCTCCCATAAACTGCCTGCACACATTTCTCTATTTTAAATGCGGTTCATTCTTTCATGGGTTTGTGAGCCTCTGTTTGATGACAAAGTAGCTCTTCGCTTGTCAAAGGCTGAATGCCACTTCTGTACAGCGCTGGAGCTTTTTGTGCCTAGCTATCAGTGCATGCCAGTGTTCAACAGCAAAGTGATGAATTCATAAAATGTACTCGCTGCTCAGCATTAAAAATTCTGCACCACTAGGATGTGATAATCGTGCTGACTTTTGAGAAAATGTTTTGGGGCTTGGGATTACAAAAGGTCTTTGTGTCTGGGAGTTGATGCTCTAACCCCTACGAGTATGAGCAGACTTCTGCAGCATTCCCCCCACTCCTCCTCTAAACAGTGTACTTGCTGATGTGCTCAGCTTTGGTCTAGAAGTGCCAGTGAAGGCTTCCTTTCCCTTTTTACACATGCTGGTGACAGAATAAATTGCCTTTCTCCCAAGACTTTTTTTAGTACGTATGATATCGCAAGGATTTGAGCAAATAAGCATTCTCACTGGAAGTATTCACAAAGCTGTTTTGAAAGAGCTGAGGTGTTTGTAAACCATCTAGGTATGGATCAGAAACAATGGTATGTGACTGAAGTGACCAGTAACACTTTAAAACCTAGGGAGCCAATACTTCAACCATTCAATATGTAAGGAAGATGAAGAGTGCTATTGCCTTTAATTCCTCTGGAGGGTTTTTCACATGAATATGTATATGCAGGCCCTGCTGTTCTGTTTATAGATTAAGTTTTGGAAAACTGAAAGAGTTTTGTATCAATGCTGAAGCTAGAAGGGATAAATGCAGCCATTAACTACATGTGGTTACAAAGCATGCATTTAATTACATGCAGTCATTGACTTGCTTACACCTCTGAACGCAGTGGTAAGCAGTTGCTCTTAGCAAAGTGTCCCACGTTTATATGAGCATGCCATTTAAGAGATGAGCTCCTGGAGGCAGATGAAGGAATGTCAGTGAAACAAGAAGAGTTGCTCTAGGTATACTGTAGTTGAAATTCTCTAATCTAGACTTGCCTACATATGGGCTCCTGCATCTGTATTTCACCACAGAGTAACCAGGCTTCTCAGAGTTATAAAGCTTCTGCTGCTTTCACTGATTTATATTGTTTTCTAGTAGCTAAATTAGAGACTTGATTTCAGAAGGTATTATTCACAGTTTGAATGTAATGCAAAGTGCAGCTACTCAGTGCGGTTATTCTGTCTGCTTTTAAACTGTGTTCAGATGTGGAGTCAGCTGCCTAACTGAGGAATCAGTTTGTTTTTCACCTCTCTGTTTCAGTTTCCTTGCATCAGTCAGTCAGTCAGTCATCCCTGGCTCTGCAAACACAAAACTGGTAAGCCTGTTTTAAAAAAACAAGTATCACATTATGTGTTCTTTGAGTGTTTGAGCCTGTGCTCATTGAGGTCAATGACAAAGCTTCTATTGACTTCAGTGATACAGAATCAGGCCCTGAGGCTCAAAGAATTGGTGCATTGTTAATCCCTTGGTGTTAACAGGCAAAAGGGGCTTGTAAATGCACATCCCACTCTCAATAAACGGATGCCAAGCAGTTAGCATCTCTTGCACCCAAAGCATATGCACCTCATATCCATATAGGTTTTCAGAAATCTCAGTGAAGTACAGTCCTTCCCGATGTTCCCAGAGCTAACTTTTCGACTTTCAGAGTAAAGCATCATTAATTAGCAACCCAAATTTTGCTGAATTGATAAGACCAAACAGAATTCCAGCATAGTTCTGTATAGAACAGAGGTATAGCCTGCTCGTAGTCTGCTTGTTTTATTCTCTCCTCTGTTATCGATCATGTAACATGTACATGCTACAGAGTAAAGTTTTGAAATGATTAACTGCCTGGCTCCCCCATAGCACTTGGTGCATTTGATCGATTTCTAGTCATTGCATTCAGCCCTGACCTTGCTGTGTTACAGCCATTTCTATAGCTCCAAATCCAGTTAATCTGTTTGCTGTCTGAATTTGTAGCTGAACAACCAAAATATTTAAATATTAACTAACCTTTATTTGTGTCTGTATTCTTTTTGGCTTCCTAAACTGTTATGGTATGATTTCACTACTCTGCATACAAACCGTAGGGCCAGATCCTGAGGTCAGTAATCCTTTCTTCGGCAGAAAAATCTACTGAAAAGGGAAGTACACTCCCAAAATGTGCAAGGTTATTTGGCTCAACTTCCTCCTCTATTTTTTTTGGAAAACAGCCTGTTTACAGAATACCTATTGATGTCTTTGAAACACTGAAAAACATTAGGCAAGGGGGGTGAGGGTTGAGGAGAGTATAAACAGTTTTCTAATAATCTGAATCCAGAGGCTGGGATCATTATTATGTTTGTGTAAAAGAGCTGTCTTTTCTGTGCTGCTTCTGGAGTAACAGAGCTACTTTTGTCATCAAACTACCCTAATCTAAATCTCCCCTCTTTCAGTTTAAAACCATTAGCCCTTGTCCTATCACTATCTAGCTGTGTAAAAAGTCTCTTTTTTATAAGCTACTTTTAAGTACAGGAAGGCCACAATAAGGTCTGTCCAGAACACTCTCTTCTTCAGACTGAAGAACTCTAACTGTCTCAGCCTGTTTTCATAGGGGAGGTACCCCAGCCCTCTGATCATCTTCCTGGCCTCCTCTGGACCCACTCTAAAAGGTCTATGTCTTTCTTGTGCTGAGATTTCCTCCTCCTTTTTGCATTTGTGATCTAATGACTTGGAGTCCAGCCTGATGTCCACTGATATCAGTGAGAGTTTCTTATTCACTTTACATGGGACCAGAACTTTATCGCAAGGTTACTTCTTCATATTTCTAGACTTAATGGTGTGGCATAATGGCCTAGTTTCAACTGTGAAAGGAATGCAGGCTGATTTAGTGTGTCTGATGACCTTGAGGCAGTTTGTGAACTTTGGAAACTGCTGTTGCTATCAGGAGCTGCCATTCAGCTTCCCTTTGGCTTGAGCAGCCTAACCAGTCTTGCATATTCCGAAACCTCAGTAATTCAGCAAAAGCCTTTTGATGAACACCAACTAAACTGAGAGTAGATCTTCCCTGATGAACCACTTTTGGAAATTTGAGTTATGTTTTGTCATCAAAAATGAATGTTGCTGACGGATGTTAGAAGTGCTGTCAGCTGATCTTTGCGTTTTTAGCTTGCAGCTATAGTTCTGAGAAAATTATTTTCATGTATCTATTTTAGAAGATCACTATCAGCTTATTTGAAATGTATCATAATCAAGGCATATGTGAATGTAAAGTTATGGGGACTCTGCTATTTGACCAAATTACTGCAAATATGAGAACTACAGCAATAATCTCTTACCAAAAAGCTGGTAAAAATATTGCATACTGAATATGTGCAGAAATTAGTTGACTTTCAGTTCATTATTGTGCAAAGTATGGAAGAAGCATTCACTGAGAACAAGTAAAACAGCTGGATTCTAGTCTTGCTTTAAATACAAATCTCAGCACTTACTAAGTTCCCAATGTCATCTCCAATGTGGAATAGCTGTTCTAGTTTCAGCAAAGCTCATGCTGCATTTGAGGAGGCTGTGGCCTGAGCAAAATCAGCAGAATATATCTGGAGTACATGACTATACTTTCACAGTTCTGTGCCTCTGTGGAGGCATGTCCACCATGGCCTGACATTTACTTGTGTTTGTCAATAGGTATGCAGGGGTATTTTCCAGGCTGTTAATTGTCGCTGACTTGAGTTTATATATTGACTCATAGGAGCGTTCTAGAGCAATTTCTGCCTTTTTAGAGTTAGAGTCATCCTCTGAATTACAGTGTCATCCCCAAGCCTCTTTTTCCTAGTCAGGCACTGTCCTCCCCCAAAAATCACATGTGAATTGACTTGTTAGAGCAACATGACTGGGCTGGTAATTCTAATTTAACTGTGCACCTATTTGCTGTTGACTGCTGACTGAACAGGAGATGAGAGGGCTCCTGGCACTACAAGGCACATTTTAAAGCTGTCCATTGCTGTATTTACAACAACGCAGCCTCCTGAGGTGACATCTTTCAGTGCTCTGCAAAAAGTGACAGAGCATGTGGAATGAAGGGTCAAATGCTGAGTACAGGTATATAAATTGGCAGGTAGCTCCTAGCAAGAGGCAAGTGGGAGACAAACGATTCAGAAACTACAGAGTTCAGGAGATGCAAATCTTTGAAAACTGTGATCATTATGGTCTAATTCATACAGAATTAGAATAATATCTTGTCTCCTTCTTGCTTGCCATAGATATTTTATTCACTTTTCATGCTCCTAATACATTAGTAAGTCCATAAAAGTGGTATTTGTCCTCCAAACTGAATCCATAATCCAAACAGATGTATATAGCAAACACATGACTTCATGTGTGCCTTAAAGCCAAACTCCTCACTGAAAACTTTAGGAGTGTTGATCTACTTAGAAGTTGAGTTCAGCTCAAACAACACAGACAGGTTCAAAGTTCACACATATCTAGGAATAAGGGATTGTGTGATGCAGGGTGGAATGGGATGGCCCTAGAGCTACGAATAAGCTTGCAGTGAAAGGATACCCTTTGGTGCTGCTGCCACTGGACTTCACCTTTGACAGCAGAATGGTTCCCTAAAGAATAACAGAAACAAGTGCTTTCGAAGAGAATTCCAGCATGTCACTTTTCATATGTACTTAATACTTCAAAACCTTTTAACAGCACTTGAGAAACTTACAGCACCAAGGAGCCCTATTTAGCAACACCGTTCCATTAATCTGCTTTTTTCTTCTTCAACAACATAATTATGTTAGAAATAAGGAAAGCAACTGTGTATTCATGGTCCAATTTAATAGGCTCCAATACTTTGCTAAAGCACTGCAGTGGATCAGTTGGAGTTAATTATTATACAAGATTATATTGCAAATAACAACAGTATGTCAAAGTAATGTGTAAGGTGTGCTTTGCAACACAAAAGCAAGGAATTTTAAAGTTAAGTCAAAAATTAAGTGTTTGCATTTCCTCCTTAACTCACTACATCACATTTAAAGTATTACAGCCCCAAAGAAACCTTGTGTAAGACTGGCCACTTCTTAGCTAACCCTTCTGATAACTGTGCACAGCTGATTAACAAGAAGGTGTTAAGGACAATGGTGAATTGTCTTGCTTTTGGAGATTTAATTAACTGTTTAATCACCATGAAAATAATTGTGGAGTTGGAAGCTGCTTAGTGTCAATGTCATAAACTAAGCACAGGAGGAAGAGCTACTGTTTCTGAAAAAGAAACTCTGAAAAAGAGTGATTTTTATGTAAACAGGTTTCAAGTAGAACTGTAAGGTGACCTCTCTGCCACCTTCTTTTTAAAAAAAAAAAATCAATTCATGCTCTTTTATTTTATACTTTCTGATATATGAAGAACAAATAGCTTATATTTTAAATAAAAAAATTCTAGTCCTGCTTTTTCTGTTGTTCCCTAGTGTCCCTTGCACCTCAACACTGTGGATATGTAGCAACAAAATAGGCTATTAGCTTTATTCAAAGACCATTGAAGTCAATAGAATGGTGCTTAATGAATGTAATGGGTTTTAGATTAAACTCTAGGCTACTGCATCACAAGTACCAAGGAAATAGCATCTGACTCATGGAAAGGAAGGATTTGACTTGATTTACATTTATTATTTTGCATTTGTTAAGACACACAAATTATTATCTGAGATTGAGCATCCTGTTATGGTTTGATGTTTTAAACAGTTCTCTGTAGTATCAGAGAGGCCTCCAGTAGAAAGGGGTACAATCACATTTGACATCCCTGATATTCAGAAAGCAATTTAAAAGGTAAAGTAATAATTTAAGAGTAAAAAAAGATTATTTTTGAGATTTCTTTTCATAATCTGAAGCAAGAAAAATCACAGTGCTTCTTTTTTCATGCTAATTTTTCACCCTTGAAACATGATTCTTCAGGGGGTACACATGCACCTAAGCCAAACAGCAAAACCAAGTTTTAAATTCAAGATTATAGAATCACTTTTAAATGAAAGGAAATTTCTGCCTAAACTTTAGTCTTAAGGGATGCCCAGGAGAATTGTGGGGTCTGCTACCTAGTTCCTAAACAATACACATGGAAGAGTGAAAAGAGTGAAATCAAATATATAGATCATTCAGTGGTGTGCAGGCCTTGACCAGAATCTTTGTGCCATGCAAAATATGACAACTGCATTTACACTGCAGAAAATAGAGACCATTTATCCTACTCCACAGTAGAATTTACTTAATTGATCTAAGGTGCTTTACACTGGATGAGGATTTTTTCCAGTGTATTTTGAAAAGCAACAGTAAGAACTGTGGGATAGTGAACACCAGACAGATAGGTGCCTCTTCCTTGACTCTGAGTCAGTCATGCTGTGAAGTCTGCTTTGTCATCAAAAGCAGGATGTTTTAGCAACATCATGGGTTAGACGAAGTTCCCAAAACCAGACATTCAATGACAGAAATGATCTTACCTTCATGTTAGTTCTTGAGTGCTTAGATATTGAGTGCTTATGAGGACATAACAGAACTCAAAACAGGTCTGTGGACTCCTGTCACATACTAGTTCTGAAGACTCTGCAAAAGGTAATGAAGAGTAAATCTATTGTCAGTCATCTTCAATTTCATAGAATTCATAGAATGGCCCAGGTTGGAAGGGACCTTAAAGATCACCTAGCTCCAACCCTTCTGCCATGGGCAGGGATGCCACTAGACCAGGTTCCCCAGGGCTATGCCCAGCCTGGCCTTGAACAATTTGCTACATAAGGCCACTGCAGATCTATTGGAAAGTACTTAAGACTCTTCAAATTGATATAAGGTGAGGTTACAAATCCCTTCTCTAATTGTTTTTTCACTTCTCATGCTTTGTGTTGTGCTGAAGAGCAACCAAATAGTTTTATACAGTAATCATCAAGATCCAGTGCAAGGTGTGACTTACAAAGCCAAACAACTTTTAATTAGGAATAGAAGTTTCATAAGGCATAAGAACACTTCTGTTAACATTGGCTATATTGTTAATATCAGATCTTTTCAAATAAGCTGTCAGGTTTCAGAAGGATTTGCTTGTCTCCCAAACACTGCAGATTATCAGAACCACATTGTGTTATTCACATCAATGTAAGTGCACAACTGTAGCCATCTTTGTACTCTCAGTTAATCCTGCTGAAATCAATAAAACAAATCATGTTAGATGAAATTCATCTCTCTGCAGACAGGCAATGCAAGTCCTTCACAATATGACAAAATCTGATTTAAAGACTGCATATTGGATCTCTCAGTATACAGGGATCAAAATCTCCAGCCTGTGGCTTAGACTGGGATGTTTGAATAGGATATCTCTCTCTGCCTATGATTTTTCTCTGTTGCCTTCTCAGATTCTGGACTATTTTGTCAGTTCCTTATAATGACAGTTTGCTAGCATCCTCGGTGCTTTTCTTCCATTTATTGTCTTGTTAGACCTTGAGATGCTGATGGCATTGGATGGTAGGTTAGGTAAGTCTCTAAGTGAGAGAAAAGAAAAAGGTCTTAAAGTACCGGAGCTGCTCATTCTTACCATGTATGCTATATGCACCTCTTTCTTCTAAGGAAGTGCTTTCTTCTCATGGAAGTTGCATAGGGGAATCTTTTCACATTCAAGGCGACATTTCTTGAGTAGTGACAAAGCAAGTGAGAGACCAACGCTCCACAGACAACATGACTAAGGGAGACACAACTTAAAGTTCCTTTTCTTTCTAATTTCCTTCCCATATTAACTAATACCTTATTTATATGAATTGAAAGAACTCTAAGAAAATAAAGTGAGCTGATTCTATACCCTAATGCTGGAAAAGCTCACTCCAAGAGGTAAAACAGATTCTTTGGAATTAGTGCAGAACTGAATGTTAGTTTTCTGCACTACCCTTAAAACTTTGTAAGTATCAGCCTGCTGGCTTAGGGGAAGGTAAGAATGTCTGTCTGATCAAGTGGAACAGAATGAAACTGAAATCCTTAAAACTTCAGTGAAAAATGTAAATTCTGTTTGTCTAAACATCCACTGAGTGCTGTTTTCCAAAGACATTTTGATTAAAAGACACTAACTGCAAATTTGAACTGAAATGAGGTGAGTTATAGTAACATGTAAACACTGGAGGAAAATCGACTTTTGATTGGCAAGTGACTATTCACTCCTTAAAGCTAAAAGAGATTGTCTTTTAGAAGAATATATTTCAGTAATTACATACAGAAATTAGAAAATGAGTGGTCAGATCTTGCACAGTTGAACTGGGTATGAACTGGGTATAAATAGATAAGAAATAGAAAGAGAGAGGGGATTCAGTTTATTAACAGTATATAGGGGATACCATTAATTCTTTATTTGATTTACTCTTTCCTTAAGTAATAAATATAGATGAGCACAGCAAAAGTACAGGTTTAAATAAGAATTGCAGGGCTGTGTTATGCCAGCAATGCCTAGTGTACAGTTAATCAGAAAGCAGAAGGTAACATATATTGTTTCTGACATTATGGGACTATAATAACACTACATTTCCACCAGCCCGTAGCTCTTGGAAGAATTAGAAGTATGTATCCTGAAGATACCACAAAACCAAGAAAAATGAAGACATTTGTACATTCTGACTGTTTCCACATTTGTGGCTTAGTTGTGAAATTGTAATATATATATATAGGTTATTGCTGTAACAGTCCATGTTCAGTTCTGATAAAAGTTGCTCCATGAATTTGCTTCTGCTACCTAAGGTTGAATTAGACTCCAGTAATGGAGTAATGACTTTTATTTATCAATAAGTTTCCTCTTTGACCCTGTTCCTATACAAATCTTAACCGCCCTTCTGCGTACTAGAACAAATTCCTATATGCCAGACCATGTAATTCTGCCAGGATGTATTGGGTAAAATCCTAGCTCCAATGACTGGGGTAATAAACCTACCATACATTTCCATGGTTCCAGGATTTCACCTGTTAACTGTTTCTAGAAAAAATGAGTAACAACCAGTCAATGATTCAGGTAGTCTCCTATCCTGTCTCTAATACTGACCAGTACAAAAATGCTCAGAGAACACTAGACACACTCTAAACTCTCATCATGCATAAGAATAGGTCTTTCTTGAGGCATCCAAGAGGTACTTTTTGCTATGAATTCTGAACATTAATCCTAACAGCTTTTTACTAGTCTAATGCATTTACTCTACTAATTCACATAAAATTTGAAACTTTAAAAAACATTTCTGCCAAGAATACTGTGTGGAAGACAGCTTTATAGATTAGCTATAAACTGCATAGCAGAATATTTCTGTTAAACTGTCTCTCGTCTGCTGCCTTTTAATTTCATTTTATGTCTCTGTTATTGCATGGTAATGAAAGGTAAACAGGAGAGCTTCAGTAGTTTGTTCTATTCCCACTTGTAATATAATCATACCTTAACTAGATGTCCTTTTGACCTGTTTTCCAAAATGTATGAAGCTGTAATGTCTGTATTCATTTCCCCTCTTTTGACACTGTACTTTCCCCTTGACTCCTTCTATCTGTAGTTTCATCTGTTCTGAGTCCCTTTTATCTTTGCTTCTGTCTCTCCCCACTATCACTCTATCTGCTGTCTATTGTAAAATTAATCAGTTCAGCTAATCAAAATGCTGACATTAACATAAAGTTCAGTAAATTGTCTCTTTTGGTTTTGTGAAGAAATAACCAGCTTAAAACAACAAAAAAAAGGCTGTAAGACACAATCAGCAATGCATTTATTGCCAATCATAACCTGATATGGCTGGTACTGGGAGAAGCACAACCATTTCTAGAAACTTGCTCCCTGAACTCTTGCAAGTTCAAGTAGGAATGACAAAAGTGGTAAAGTCAGCTAGTGTATTTAGGGTGAAGCTTGAGCCACAGAATCCTGGTATAGATTTTGCCATGACTTTATGCTAACACTATGAGTTCAGCCTAGTAACATCAGAAAGTTCAGTGAGAACGCTGTGTCCCAAATTCCACAGCATTTTTCTAATCCACTGCTAGATATTAGAATGAGAACACATCAGCTAATTATAAATTATTACCTCCTCCTGCTCAGGCAAATAGTACTCAGAATCCCCTAGCATCCCAGAACACTAAATCATCTAAACATGAATCTCTGATTATCCTGCAAAATCTTGGTTCTGTTTAGTTAGGGAAGGTTTGGGAAAGCATCTGGTATGACCTTGGTTACCATGGAACTTATTAACTCGAGTCACTGAGCATCTCTAGCAAAGTATATGAACTATTTGCATGGCATTAATATCCACATGAAGCCAACTAATCCCCTACTATTTTGTCCTAGGACACACTGGATTCACTGTAAGAAAGATAAACTGGTATCCCAGGTCCCTTTGGGTTTCTCCAAAATCTGTATGGGATGGCTGCTGTGCCATTTACTATGAGACTGACTGCCTAAGCAAAAAAGCCAAGTGCATATGGAAAATGCTAGTAAGAATAACAACAACATGTATATTAGGGGCTTCAGGAGAAAAAACGTGGGTGATACTTAAAATTTATTT
The DNA here is from genome assembly GCA_013399015.1 of Galbula dea. NCBI lineage: Eukaryota > Metazoa > Chordata > Aves > Piciformes > Galbulidae > Galbula > Galbula dea. Next base: position 1,352,467 of record VWZX01000352.1, read on the forward strand.
GTCCCTTAGCACAGACGTATTTTGGATTATAACAAGACTCTCCGTTTTGAGACAAGGTTGTGAAGTACCATTTTATTTGAGATGAGGTACCCACTCCACTGGCTGTGTATGAAAATGAGATTCTGACACATCACCTTCGTTCATGGCTATTTTATCTCCTCTCTTATTCTAACATCTATAATGTTAAACATAATTTCTTTCAGATTTTTTTCAGTACAATATCAGCTGTCAGTGTGGCAGGTGGCAGTCAGCCTGGAACACACAGCTGCAGGGATGGAGAGAAGAACTTTGTGAGAACAAGTGAATAGGAAGAAAGTAGGAAAGGAGACAAAAAAGAGTACAGCAGGACTTTGTGGAGAATGCTTTAGAAATGGGCTGGAGATGGGTAGAATAGAGAAAGAGAAGTAGTTTGCAAACAGAAAGAGATATTATTTGCCTATAAGAACACATGTTTCACAACTATCTGGAATGTCAAAACTTCGCACACCTGTTTGTAGCTTTCAGATCTGCTAGGCTTACCAAAGGACATTTGATAGAAGTGCTCTACAGCAAAGTCAGGCTGTTGCTCGTGATCTTAATTCTGTGTCTGAAATTTCCTGCTTTGATAAACTGGGCCAGTTGCTTTCCTTGATTTTCAAGTTTTCACGTGTGTAAGAGAAGAATATAACCATGTTTCATGGGGATGTTTACAGGAATTCATAGGTAATATTTGTAGAGAGCTTTGAGCTTGAGGCATGCTGTAAACTTTATACCCCATCTATCCATACCAATTACCATTTCTTTAAATAGAGAGATAAAGTGGCAACTGCCATCTCAATCTAAACAGGGAACATTACCATCCACCCTACAGCCTGACCCCTACCTCTGGCTGAACTGGAATAGACTGCATCTTCTGGCAATGATTCTCATAAAGGAACACCCAACATTTAGCAACCAATGTATGCACCTAGGAGTAAGTGGAAGTGGCATATGTGCTGCTAAAGGCATATGTTATGCACCTGCATCATGGATGCAATGCCCTGTTCTTCACCTGTGCCTTTGGCTTCTTTTAATAGTGTTTTGTATCGCTGATGTTATTTATTAGCATATGTGCAGTAATCTGCTATCATCTTACATCTCCAGTACTTACATGAAGCTACAGCCAGTGACACTGGTTGACTATTTTGCAAATACAAAGCCAACTGCTTTTGCTGTTATCCCTAGCTCAACTGAGCATCGACCAAAAGAACACCATCTGAGATTAATAATGCAAAAGAAAAGCAAGCAGAGGAGTACCAAGGGAAAGTGACCTGCTGAAATTAGAGGAAAAGGAAACATTAAGTGAAGAACAGTCATCCCTGGGCCTATGAGATGGGCTAGGTGATCTAATAGTTCTTTTCTTTCTCTATTTCATACAGTTTTGTGAGCCTCAAAGCAGCAAAAAGAGAAAAGATCTGCAGGATCCACATAGTGAGGTGTCAAAGAGACAGGTGCAAGATCAGCCCCTCAGAGAACCAAGCTTCAAGCAAAAGCACTGCAGCTCCAGGGGCATAACCAGCACTGATGCTCAGTCAAGAGGTGGGTAGCTGAGAAGTGCACAAGGATGTCCAATGCCCACCTGCCTGCTCCCCCGTGGCCATCGGCTAGGCCATGCTGTGTGCTTCGTGCCGGGGCAACCAGATCTGGCAGAGATTATGTCCCCTGTCTTTTTCCAGCAAAAAGGATGAAACAGGGAGACCTTGCTGGATTTCCTTCCTTTAGAGGAGGTTGAGAAGGACAGCACCCCAGCAGCACCGCGCTCTCGCCCCCCTCCCTCCTTCCTTCCCCGGCTTGCCTCCGGCTCGGCTCCCCGCCCTTCCCCCGCCCGCAGACCGGCGCACGCACCGCACTCTCACTCTCTCTCCTCTCTCTCTATCTTTCTCTCTCTCACACACACACACGCACACACACACGCCGAGGCGATGCAGCTTTAAAGGGGCCAGCTGCAGCCCGGGGGCCGGCCCACGTGAGACCGGTGAGCTCCTGCCGACCGCAGCCCCCAGCGCTGCTGCTACCGCCGCGGCTGGGAGACGCCAGCGCCGGGGCTGAGCTGTGAGCGGCTNCAGCATCACTGCAACCACCACCACTGAGACTACTCTGAGCCTCCAGTTGCGCCCATGCCTGTGCCGCTAGTTTCGCTTTAGGGGCTGAACCGCGCAGGGGCTGAAGAAAATGGGGCAGAGCGCGCCCCGGACCCTCCTGCTGCTGCTGCTGGCGGGGCTGCTGGGGGAGGCTCTGGCGGGATTCCCCAACACCATCAGTATAGGTAAGCGCTCGCCGCGGCACCGCGACCCGCTCCTGCGCCCGGTGGCGGCCGGGGGGAAGTTGTGCGGCAGAGGTCGTGGGGCGAGCCCCGGCGGCTCTCGGGAGCCAGCCCCGCTCCGGAGCCTTCCCGCCGTTGGGAGCGAGAGGGTAGGAACCCGTGGCCGGGGCTAGGCTGGCGGGCTGCTCTCGGGGAGCGGAGCCCGGGCTGCTGCGTGGTCTGTCCGCCTCCGGCACGGCAAAGGGTTTGGTCCACGCTCATGCGGGATAAAGCCCTGAAGCAACGCATCCCGCGTAGCGATTAATGCGAAAGGGTGACGGCGTGGGTCTGTAAGGACGTGCCCTGCGCCCGGAGCCGAAGGAGCAGTGAGGGATGAGGGCGTTCGAGTGGAGCTCGGGCTTTTCCTGTTTCTCCCTCGGAGCAGCTCGGCGGTGCCTGCTCTCCGCCCAGCACGGCACGTTGGCCATGCCGGTCGCCAGCCCTGTCCCTAGCGCAGCACTCCCAGAGGCGTCCTTTGGGGTAGTCTGGAGAGAATTTAGGAGCCGCGGTTCCCCAAGTTTGGACTTTTTAGATCTCTGTATGGGCATCTGTCTGTTAGTGGCCTGGTGTTCAAGGTGCACCTGCAAGCTTCCCCTGACTCCCGATCGCTCAGGGGGCACCTGGATGTGCTGTGTGGCTTTAAAAGCCTAACTTTAGACTCGGAGTGTCTATTTCATGTACACTCTCGGTCAGAATTATGTGAATTAAGCTCAGCCTGCTCCTGTTTGTTCTTTCCTGAGATGTGGAGTATGCAAATGTAACTTATTGCCACTGTTTCTCCTCAAAATCATTCTGAAACACCTTTTCTCTCTATTTTTCTTTTTTTCCATCCCAGGTGGACTTTTCATGAGGAACACTGTTCAGGAGCACAGTGCATTTCGATTTGCTGTGCAGTTATACAACACAAACCAAAATACTACAGAAAAGCCTTTCCATTTGAACTATCATGTAGATCACTTGGACTCTTCCAACAGTTTTTCAGTGACAAATGCTTGTAAGTAGATACATGCTTTTCTAAAAATATATTTATTTGCTATCTGTCCTTAACGTTCAGTTCCTTCCTGGTAGAGTTTTTGTTCGTACAATATAATGCAACAAATGTGTGTACTGATGTGAGGCTTAGTAGATTTGCAGCATTTTATGGTTAAAGAATACCTTACAGGAAGTTCTAGCATCACTTCTTTTCACCCCTTTTGTTTTGTTTTCCAGAAAAACAAACATGTCATTTATATAGCAGTGCTGTGTAGCTGTGATCAGTGACTTGCCACTGAAGAAACATCCCTTTTCTGTTGAGGCTACAACCTAACTGTGTGAAACAGCATCTCTTGCAAATAATACCATGTAGGAATAAAACAAAGCCAGCTGTTTACAAGTGACCTTGAGGGGACAAGGCTAGAGGGGCTTACTTGCTGCTTCTGCTCTGAAATACTGGGTTGTTTTCTTACAGGGAAAGTCCTGTTAAAAGCTGAGGAGACTGTAAACTGACACATACCGTTAGAGCTGGGAGGAGAGAAAATGGAATCAGAATGCTTAGCGTTCTGAGAAATAGCTCTGCACAAGCTGTGCATGTGTATAATTTGAGCCTTTATTATAAACAGAAGAAGTAAAATAGAACTTGGAGTAGTGTTAATGTAGTGTCAAAATGCGAAGTCTCTTTCAGAAAGATTAGTGCATGTTCTGCATTTTAAAAAAGCATTCCTTTACCAGTAGTAGTTCATGAATATTTGTTTTACTGTTGTGTCCACATTCAGTTTTATAGTTTTTATTGTAAACCTTTGAAAATGAATGGAGCCTGCTTGGAAGGTAGTTGCATGCACTTTGCAGTATACAGAAATATGTCTTGTACACGATCTAAAGGACATCTGAATGCAATGTACTAACTTTGCATTAGGAACGGTTCATATACTCATGGTATAAAATGCTCAACGAGGAAACAATGTACTAAAACAATGAAGTACAGAAAATTAGCATCTCTCACTTTAAATCAATTACATATTTTGAATAGATTTTTTTTTTTTTGAGATGGGATAGTTCTTATCTTCCTGTCCCGTGCTGTATAACTGGAAGCTTGGACAAGTGGATGCTTTGTTCTTTTCAGATTTCAGATGTTTTCTGAGAAAGTTGATGGTTAGAAAATATACAACAAGGAAATATTTGGACAAATTTTTGATTGATACTCTAACATATCCCCCATGTGACTGCTTCTTGTTAGTGCAGCATTATGCTTCTTAAAGGGCTTTGAATTAGGACCTTTAAAACTTTTGCAGGGGGGTCATGTAATATCTAGTAAAAATATTTGGTAAAGTGGAAAAGATGGTAAATGAAAGCGTGCCTGTACTTTACAGCTTATTTTACTACTCCTGTCCAACCTCAATAGCTCTTACAGCAAACATCAGACTATTAATCCTTAATCAGTGTAATCCCTTCAAGAAGCTGTATCTCAAACATAGTTTCCTAAATATCAATTATATGGATTTAAACTAAATACATTAAACTGTTTGAATGATTAATTATTAATTGTTTTTTAAAAGTTTTACCAGCACTTCTTTATAGGTCCCACCAAGACAAGTGAACCACATGCTCATTCAAAGGCAGCCAATGCATTATTTAGTCAGTGTGCTTCTCATATTCTGGCATCTAAAGATTTTTGTCATTGCTTAGTGAAAGCTGTGGCAATTTTAGTAAGAGGAGATGTTTTTCTGTAGTATAGGGTTGCATGTTGCAACACGCATATTACCAGTGTAGTAGTGTAGTAAAATTGGGAGAACTTAAATCTCTGGAGAAACCATAGACAGAGGATACCAACCTGCAATAACCTATTTAAAAATAGATGATGTAAAAAAAAAGAAACAGAAGACAGAAAATGAAAAGGTGACCTTGTCCATAGCTATGTCAACCATCTAACAGTACTGTTGGTAGGAAAAGAATACATCGAGTCCAATTCACTAGTCATATAGGTCTCAGAAGCTCAAAATTTAAAGAATTGAAGAACAGTTTTCTTTTTGGATCTGGAAGCTATTATCTTAGAAAGTCAGAATGCTCATATCAGTGCGTTAGGATGAACTGGTAGCTCCTCACACTACTTGGCTAACATGAAAGGTATTCTGGCCTGAGATGTCTAAGTACCCTTAATCATATCCTGACTTCCCAGCAGGATGGCAGATGATTTCAGGGTGCTGCTGTATCCATGAAGGAGTTCTTTCCACAACATTTTTACTTCTCTTAGAGATAAGCATGAATTGTTTCTAGTGCTGTCACACAGGCATTTGATCAATGTTTGCAATTGGCAGGGATCCACAGGAGAGAAACCTGCAGTGACTCTGACTGCCTTGACTAGACTGACTTTGTGGTGGGATAGGTAAAGGAACTGAAGGGAAATCAGAAAAAGTAGCATGTGTATAGCTTTAGCCTAGTGACTGTGCTAGTCAGTATCCATAAAATAATACTTTTCATTCTCCTTTGATTTGATTTATATGACAGTGGCTGTAGTAAATGTTTCTGTGTGCAGGTATTAAGGGGAGCTCTGCTCACAAAAGACTTATGTTCTTACTGTACAGCTGCACACCCTACTTGGTGCAATCTGGTGCATTCCAGAGGCAGGAGGAAAAAAATCTACTCTGAAGAATCCTCATGAGACAGAGATAAAAAGCCCACCTCTGGTAGGGCTGACTTGGCAGTATCCCAGCATGGGAACAAACTTGTTTAGATGCAAAAGAAAATTCCTGCCCTAAGCCCCTCCCTCTCATTCCTTTTTCAGTTAAGTGATGCATAGTCTGATTTATGTACATGTATTCCTTGCTTCAGTGCGAGCACCGAGCCCCTCTCTGTATATTTAAAGCACACACATGCATACAGTATTCATGCACTCTGTATTTATCTGCCCACCTATTTAGTTAGCTGTGTGATCTCTTAATAGAAGCAAATGCAAACACAGGTGAAAATTTTGGTGTATTTAAAGGTGAATTGAAGTTTATTGGTTGGCTTTAGGGGGATTTACTACATCTTTTAAAAGAGGCAGCTTTTCAACATCATTAAAAAAACAGAAAGGAAGAAAGTTAATTTGACCTATGAGTAAATAAAATCAAGTGAAACATGGGTGTTATATTTTCTTCCAAAAGGTTCATGTAGGAGTGAGCTGGCTTTTTCGGAATACTATGAATATAACAACTCAGATGTATAAATTTATCATTGAAATATCTTCCATGCTTTTCTATAACCTCTGATGAAGGATGTCAGCATTAATGTTGAATTATGCCTGCTGTTCTGTAGATCATATTCCCTAGAAATAACCCACGTATGTCTTTCTGCTCTGCACTTGTAGTGCACTATACTAACACTGCTCTAGCCTCTGCAGTGTCAGCTCATTAGCACACAGATCTCATATTCCCTCTCTGCACTGTCATTGCAAAAAATTGCTGTTGTACACCTTTACAGCCAACAAATGGGCACTTGCGTTAGGTGCCATTTCCAAGAAATATTTAGAGAAGTAAACTCAACCTTGTAGCTAATCCCCATGGAATTGCTCAAAAGAAAGCATTAGTTTTCATTAAAATCTGTTGATCATGTAATGATAGTGGTGGGATGTGTATGGGAGAAAAGAGGCTGTGATTCCAGAGTCTAATTGATTTACAGGCAAACTCCCTCTCTCAGCTAAACCTAACCTATCAGCTGCAAATTCTTGTCCCATTAATTTTTCTGAGTCATTTCTCAAATATCTTCTTGAGCCAAGAAAGCTTTTTATATTTTACCAAATGCTGATGTGTAGTGTGCTTTCCCCAAGCATTCATTCTTTAAGAGATCAAAAAAAAAAAACAACCCACCAAAAAAAAGGAAGGTACAATGACATGCTTACCTTAAGTTGCTAAAATCCTGTCAGTGATTGTATGAATACTTTCTGAGAGGGATCTGAATTCAGACTTGCTTAGAGAATGTTTCTGTAATATCCTGGCAGTCCTTGTCTTTGGTCTTTAAAATTCAACTTGGAATATTTTAATGGAAAAAGTGCCTGTTTATTGTTGTGGGAGCATTGCAGAAAATGATAGCACAGGACTAGTAGCAGACAGTTTTTCCAGTTCAACTGTATCACCTCCTTTCCCAAAGCACGGGTGCATATATATATATATACATATATATAAAATCACATGTATAGTCACTTGCACACGTGCACACACACACTTTTTCCTTAGGTGCTGCTCAGCGCTTCTTTTTGCCAGTGGGCAGATAATTTGATTCCCTTGCATCTGTGTACTCTTTGGCCAGCTGGCAAAGGATGCTGATGCTGAAAGTGGTCAGCTCCCTTCTGCCAAAAGCATAAGCATGTCTCACTGGAAGTCTTGCCAAGTTTGGGCTGTGTACTGGTGGTTTTGCGTGAGTAGAGACCACAGGGTAGATGCCTGATTCTCCCAGTAAGGAATGCACTGTTGTTTCTCCTAGCATTCTGTGGTACAGCACCTGGACATGTGCTTTCTGCAAAGCTGTACTCATTTCAGATCCCTGAAAGTGCCTTTAATGCTGCGCGATGTGCTCAAATATTGTGTGTTACTGCTGTGTGACCAAGAAAATCAGCTGGCTTTAGCTTAGAGGTCAAAGCTTGTGCAGTATTGGGCTAGGTCGAAAGGTGAAGTCTGTGTCCCAGCTAAAGTTTATTTCCACTTCATGGCATTTGATTTGTCATTGAGTTGAATGTGATTTCAGAGTTAGCAGAAGGAACTACACTGCTTTCAAGTGTGTTTCATTATTCCTTAAATTAATTTTAAAATAAGTTGACTCTTTTCCCTCCCCCTCTGCTCTGTGCACAACATTTACATACTGCTTAGATATTAGGGTTCCATTTAACTCACTCTGGAGAGATAGAAAAAAACTCCTATATTCATGGACACTTGAGAAACTCTCAATTGACCAACCAAATGAATGAAGAATAAAGCATGATGAAGAGTGCCATTTATCTGTTCGGTTTTGGAAAGATTTTGTGCAGATACACAGAGATGAAATTGTTCACTTCTATACAGCATGGAGGACCCATGAGACTTTTGGCATGGGTTGGAGAGCTACTGATTAACTAGACATTCCAATAAAATGTGTAACAGCTGTAGTTTTATCTCTGGGAGGAAATGGAGATGCCATGATGGGAAACAAGCATGTGACAGTAGCTTTTAACAAAAAGAAAAAAATCACAGTTTTGTTGAAGGCTGACTTGGGAGCTTGTCCAAGAGGCACAGAAAACACTGGGTTTCTTTCCTCTGGGTTCACTGTGTTCAGTGTCTGGGAGGTGGGAGGCTGTCCTACTGCAGCAAGTGTAGGACTGTTATGCAAGAAGGTGTGAAATGAGGGAACTGATGTATCTTTAATGATTCTTTATTGTCACAATCCAGTCATTTAACATTTTCCCACTTAGAGTACATATTTTGTCATTACCGATTTGGGAATGCTAATTTTGAATTAGTTGGGCATCCTTAAAATGTTTCAGAATATGTTATTTTTAAAGCAGCAACAGTTTGGTTGCATAGTTGAGTTTCAAACCAAGCCAAACCATATAATTGAAAACTTGTGTTCCTTTATTGTGAGAAAAATGTTAGTGTTGAATTCATGTTTGGCATTTAAGTTACAGCCTGAGATCAGTACTTTCTGTGTCACTGTAAAGTACAGATCACTGGAAGGCCACAGGCCCCCTTCTGAGGGAGCCTAAAAACTCCATAGCTGTCGTTGTGAGGTTTGCTGTGCGGGGGCTTGGACCTCCACTGGTACCTTGTGGTGTTCTGAAAATAGAAATATAATAATGACTGATGCAGTAACTGCGTAAGGATCACTGCAGTGAAGCCATTTCCAGATTTCATCCACGGGGATTCTTTTCCTTCTAAGTGTGTATGTGTGTGTTTCCTGGCAGAGGCATGCTTCCCTCTGTTACATCACCTGCTTTATAGTATTATTGATCTGCAGAGTATCAGATGGCCTGGAAACCTCAAACTTGAAATCATTGTGGAGTTTTTTGTGTGCTGTCATCTGATGAAGACTCCAAAGTAGACACTCCTGTTGGGCTGTTTGTAGTCATTGCAGTGTGGACACTAATAGCTATCACACAGCTTTGCAGTATGGACTCTGGCCCAACGGTATTGAGGAGTCTGGAGATACTTCTGTAGCACTAGAAATGCAGAGTTCATTTATCAGCACATAGCTATACGTGAAACATTCAAAGGCGGTGTGTGCCTTGTCAGTTGATGTCACCAAGGTGTAATTATTAGGGGTGAAGCTATGGTATATACACAGAGCAAGACAGAAACAGGTGGTAAGATTTCTGTGTAAAGAGGAAGAGTGAATGGAGGAACGAGTTATGTCAATGAATGCACCTAGTAGTTGTTCCACTGTGACCTCCTCATGGTGTCTGAGGTGCTTGATCTGTTAAATCATCTTACCTACTTCTAAAATAGCAAGTGGCAATGTGCAGCCCTCACACATACATTGCAGAGGAGGCACAGAAGCCCTTATGCATGAGGATCAACCTGCATGGACACCACACTATGGATAACTTGCCCAGGCACTTGTGAGAAGGGTGAATAGCTCTCCTAGAATTGGATAATAGCTCAGGTGAGCACTCTTCTGCTGGAGTTGACTGACCTGCCTGGTCACTTGTATGTAGTTATTTTGGTAGAGTGTTTAGACATTTCAAATATACTGAAAGGAACGTTTTTCCTTTAGTGTGGGGTTTTTTTTCAAACACAGACCCACTTTTAGAGCACTTGTAAATTACATAATTGTGTTTGGATGCTTGGTCCAGCCCTTGTGTTGGGCTGACATTTGTTGGAGTTCATTCAATAATGATTGAAATTCTGATCAAGGATTTTAAAAAAATAGTGCAGGGCTGCATGGTGACTTTGAGTCCTTTTTAATATGAGAAATGTCTTCAAAATGGTAGGCAGGCATACCTGCTCTGTGATGGGACGTAGCCGGTGCATATTGACTTCATTCCATGTATATGTCTGTATTTTCACACCTCCTGGACAGATGTATGTAATGGTGCTTGCTGATTTTGCCATCAGTGGTTTTGTAATATACAAATATCAAGCACTTTGGCCTAGTCCATGTGGTAAAGGGACTGAACTTGGGAAACTGTGGAGTCTTCTGATGGCTCTTCACATGATTTGGAGTAAATCAGTTAGTACTTCTGGTAGCACAGTTTTGTTATCTCTTATACAAGGGTAATACAATTTACCTATCTCAGACAGGTGTTGCAGGGCTGTTTGCAGTAAAAAAGCTTGGAGAGTTTTGGCTAACAGTGCCTTTTTCTTTTTGTTAATCACTTCTTCCATTTCCCTTCCTAAAAATAAAACCAAAATCAACCAAACAAAAAAAGCAACATCCAAACCCAGCCTACTCTTCGTGCTTCTGAAACATAAATGGAAATTAGCACTTAGTAATTTGCTGTCCTTGCCAGAAGACAATGTACATGGACCTAGGAGAACACGCGTCGCAGGTGTACAGCAAGGCAATTTGTCACTTGACAAAGGAGAAATTTTTAGCTCTTTACTTGAAATAAGCAAAGCTGTTGGAAAGAAAGCAAGTTTACTGTCAGAAAGTTGTCTTCTACACACCCTGGATTTTTATTATAGGTATGGTCCATACTTCTACAGCACAGCATGTGCCCAATTCTTGCCTACCTGACCTGCACTTAGACTGCTTATTTCAGTGGTGGGAGGAAGAACCATCTTTGCTAGAAGCAGTGTAGCCTGTGGATTCCTTGCTGTGAGGTCTGTAGAACATGCTGTAATCAGTATCTCACAGCTGCCAGCTTTTCCAGGAACTGTGCAGCAGAGCATTTCAGGGGTTGGTGCCTTCCCTGATTTCTTTGTCTGATTTCCATTTCAAAGATCTTAGTCCAAGATAGAGAGGTGCAGCTCACTTAGTGAAAATGGATCAGGTCTTGTGAATCACAGGGTTGCTGCATCATGACACACATCTTGATTGGTCCTTGTCCTCTGCTGTGTATACTGAATTCCTTAAAACTTTTTGGTGGTTCTCGTTGTTTGTGCTTTTCTTCTGAGGTGGAGGTATAGGGGGAGAGATGGCTTAGGGAGAAATGGTAATTAATAAGTTTTTTTAGATGATGAACTTTCCATAGCCTCTCTACAGGGGAACACAGTAAAACATTGTATTTGCCAATTACAGGGGGTTTGTCTTCTTAGGCTTTACCACTTGTGTGACCAAGTTTGGCTTCTAATGAAGTCTGATGGTCAGAAAACTCAAGTTCATGTGCATTCTTTTTTCCCAGGAGTTAGATGAGAGCTAATTAGTATCCATTGATTTGCAAAAGACTGACCCAGGGTCTAACCCTGCATTGAATTGAAACTGTTAGGAGAATTATAAATTGTCTAGCAAGCTTAATGTACTTCACCATCTTTCTCCAAAGGATTTGTGCAGTAGTCATGTAGCATCTCCAGAGTGGCTTCACTATCATCATGGAGTATGTCAGAAAGAGTTGGACCTAAAGAAATGCTGGATGAGTGAGCAGTCAGAATAATATTTTCTATCCTACTATGAATTTTCTTTTTAAAACATTGGGGTTTGTGCATATTTATTTATAACTTCTTTCTGAGTATAAAATCTCAATAAAGGGAGAAAATGTACATGGTCATCCTGTGCCAGCTAATCCTATTTCTTTCCAGTTTTGACCATGTGAGCAGTCATTCTTGTGACTAATGGTAGTTTTCATATGTTGATATTGAATGCCTCAGCCATCTCAGACCAAGTTTCCCCATAGAACCATTATCCCACTGTTGTTCTATGCATCCCAGAAACTGATTGTATATCCCAAAACATCATGATGCATGACTTCAAAACACATATGATTGGAAATTACAGGAGCTGTGTGACTTGCTAGTCTTTCATCTCAGATGTAGTTCCAAAAAGGTTTTAAGATTAGATTGGGATCAACCAGAAAATTAGAGAATGAAAAATAAAAGCTTTTTAAATAGTTTCAGACTTAAGATTTTCTCAGTTTCAGTTGGAGCCAAATGTTTTGTTTTGGAAATAATGATTTCTGGGGGTTTTTACATTCTTTTTCTTGACTGAAGCAATTTGTTGAAGCCTATCTGAGCTAGATGTTTCTCCAGATAACAGTCTGCCTTTTTCAGTATAAAAAGACCTGCTCTGTCCAATGTATGTAGTGACATATAGATGATGGATGTGAAAAAAAATTGTGTGTGTTTTGGAAGAAGCTGTCTGCTTTTTTCAGGTATGCAGTTCAAGCTGCTTGTGATGGATTTTATGGATAGACAATTTTTGTCAGCTAAAGTATGTATGGCCTGTCTTTCCATACCATCTACGCACAACTGCAGAGGCAGTGAGATAAGCCCAAAACTGATGAAAATAAGACCAGTGAACCCTCATGAAGTTTTCCACTGCTCCAGTTTGGTGCTCCAGGTGTGGAAGTTGCCTTGTTTAAAGCATGAATCAGTATAACTTTACTACTTGCAGCGTGTAGTAAATGTAGTGATGGTTTCTACAACCACAATGTCCTGTTTCAAAGATGTGCATTCACACGGATCAGATGTGCTTTACTGCTTGTTGTTTTGTGCTATATAACAGAAAAAGAAATTGCAAGCAGTGATGCTTAGTTGTTCATGTCTGCAGTGACCACTGGGACCCAAATGTTTTAATGCTTCATTGTTCTACCCTAACAGAAAGGAAAAAAAAAAGAAGCATCTTTATCCCATTTGATAAATAAGGGCAGTCAAGATAGATAATGGAGTCTTCCTCTGTTCTCGTTTACAAAGGGATAAGTTTGGAGTAGCTCTGCAGGAGTTGGAGTGAGAGAGGCCAGTAAAGAGTAAAAACAAAGTGGTCCCTCATGGAGTATTCCTGGCTTTAAGCCTCTGGATAAGTGTGGGATGTGGGTCCAGGACAGCCAATGGATTCTTCGAGGGAGACGCAGAGTATCTTAATCAGTAGTGCACTGCTCCTCTAGGACTATGAAGGTTGTCCAGGCTCTTGACTTCAACAACTCACTGAATACACCCTTGTGTAGCATTGCACATATTTCCTCTTGGAACTTCGGGAAATTTAACAAAATGTTCACGTTCAGCAGTAATAAGTGTCCCTTTATAAATGATGCTGGGTATCTCAGAAGTATCTATAATGGGCTGTGTACAGCAGAATCTGCCAAGGAAAGATTTTGTTTTTCTGTTGAAACAAAATAGTGTAAATCAAATAGTCTCCAGTGGAAAGTGCTGACCTTCCTTTTAGCAGGAGTCACTTACACCATCTCTACTTTCAGATTTTCATTTTTCTTTTTTCCTCTTTCCCCCCATATGTATATTTTTGCAGTTGTGAGCCTTTTACAACTTTTCTCTTGCTCTCTGTATCAGTTTATGGATTCCTTAGTTCTTGCGTGAATAGGGACTGCATGACATTAAAGACCATAGATTCTTCTGTGACATTTAACTCATCATGTCTCTCATATGTTTGCATGAATAGTGATTGAAAAACATGGCACCTTTTCTGAGTTGCTTTAGAGGTAATTCAAAAACAGGGCAAACCCAAGGTTTTTTGACTGAAGCATAAAGCTAATATTTTAAGCTTTTCTTCTGTGAAAATATTCTGTTACTTTTCACGAATAGTGAACCTATTGTGGGTAGTGATGCTGCTAACTTACTTCACCCTGGGCAGCTTGCAGCTTGGATCATTATCAACGTAAATCAGTTATTCTCCTGGAAGCTTTATTCAGATAAATTATCTGCACTTCCTGTCTTAAATTCTTATTGTGTTGTTCTGCAGTGCTAGCCCCTGTTTCACATAAGATGCATTTGAGATTTGAGGCAATCTGCGTACACAGGAGGATATGGTTTCATATTAAAGTATGTTTTCCTTGTGGGCTTTTCTGAAAAGAATCTATGCTTCCTTGGTAATGTCTGGAGATTCCCTGTGTTAATAAGAATAGTTTTGTTAATTGATTCCAGAATCTGCTATTCTGGAATAGTCTGCCTTAATCAGGATCTTCACATGAATTTAAAAATGGCATATTTCTGGAGAAAATTGCAAGCAGGATTAATCTGATTCCTCCTTTCTGCTATGTGGTGTCTCAAAATGCTTGTATCAGCAGTATTGTATGCCTCCTGTATGCTGGGTTGGATTCAATCTTTTGCAACGTCCTCTGTAGGAGGATTAAAATCTTCTTGGAAATAACTTCATCAAAATTGATTATTAATTGTTTTCAAGAAGTCTGGGTGAAGCTATGTGTGAAACATGAATCTTATCATTTTGGTTTTCCAGAAATTCAGCTGTGTAATTCAGTGTGTGTTGAGTGCATTCACAAAGAGTGTGGGCATGCTCCAAAGACAGGAGACCTCCTCCTGCAATATGGGTGTGGGAAGGGCAATAGCAGTTTTAAGATTCTCCCCTGCAATCCTGCCTGCCTCATTCCTCGATGAAAGGTACTATAGAAGTGTAAAATGTTAAGATCAAACCTTCTGGATAATCAGGACTATGACTTTGTTCTGCATGACAGAGAAGGGCCTGCAGTTCAGACACTACTGACTGCCTTCTCTGCTACCCTGCCAGCAAAAGGGTCAATTAGTGCCAACTCCAGGAGCGCAGCTCTCTTACAAAGGCCTGCGTCCAATTAGAACTGTTCATTTAAGCTCTTATTAGGGACTTGAGGTTAATGGCAGTGTACACTGCCACCTACTTATTTACCTGAAGCTGAGAGACTTTATTTAACCAGTTTAGCCAACATCCTACCGGGTTTCTTTGGAGTGTTTTTTTGTGACTGACTTTAAATCTCTTAAGAGAAGTGTACCATGTTGTGCTGTGATGGTTACAGAGAAGTGTACCATGTTGTGCTGTGATGGATACAGTTCAAGCATGTACAGATTTATGGCCAATACAGAAGAAAAAGTAGCCACTTTAAAATATTGATGATCAAAGCAATAAAGATATGCAGCTTGATAAATTCACCCACTCTTAAAAGCTGGCTTTTCTCTATCAGTGTCCTGCAGACAATTTTACTTTTTCAGTGTAATGAATGCTTTCATTTTAAAACAGCCACTGACTTCTTTGTTTGCAAAGGTAACTTCCACAGGACAGCCAGTCTTACTTCTTAGAGGTGTGGAGGCACCAGCTGGGTGATGAGCTTCCCTGGGTTTTCTAGGGGAAAGTGAGTGTTCTTTCTGAAGAAGTTGGTGTCATTAATCTTTTGGCTTTTGGCCATGGTGCTAGAAGCATCCCACTGAAAAGCATTCTCGGTGTGGCTGGGTGTGCTGATTGTCCTTTGTACTGTACTAGCAATAAGCTTGTAAATTGTATAATGCTACAACTTGAAGATTATTTTAATTGCCAGGCTATAAATTTTCCAAGCAACAGGCTTTAAGACTGAGAAGTGATAGTTTATGGCTGCAGATGGAGAAATGTGATTATTTTTTTAATTTTTTTTTTTTTTTAAACTTGGTCCAGACGTGGTTTGGTTGCCTGGGTGGGTGCCCATCTATTGTTGCTTCCTGCTCAGCAGTCTTGGGGATTTCTGCAGAGCTCATCTGGTGGAGTTTCTTTGGAGCATTACATTCTGTGTGAAGGAGCTGAGGTGATGACTTTGGCTCCCATTCATGGTATCTGCAAGAAAGAAATGACTGCAGTCCGGTGGTGTATTGAGCTCTCTGCAGTGAGGTCTCATGGCAGCACAAGTCCTGCCTGGAAGCAGATGAGTGCCAACCTCTAGATCCTTGGGAGAGCTGATTATTCCTCTCTGTTTTCCCTATAGCACACAACAGGCATCTTGTGCTTCCTGAGTGGTCAGACAGAGTGGAAACCCTATAATTCACAATGGCTAGGAGATCTTCCTGCAGAGGCAGGAGATGTGTTTGGAGCCTCAGGGCTGGTGACCCACAGATCTGCAGGCTTGCAGGCTTGGCAGCAGTGGTGGTGCTGTGGTAGCCCACAGCCCAGCACAGCTGCCAGGGAGAAAGAGTCACGTCAACCACAGCAACTGGATCTTCCCTCACTTCAGGGTTTTGGAAGTTCTTTGAGATCTGTATTCCACAGAGATGTGTTTTTTCACTTTAGTCAACTGTCTTTATTCCTTTCCCTCTGTTCTCTGTTCTTGCCTTGCTTTGATAGATAGGAGCAGATAGACCATAATTAAAAAACAAGAGGAGCTACTTCACTTTTCAGAGACAGTGAACATGCCTGTGAATGGTGCCTTCTGTTCCCTGTCTGCCTGAGTTCACCTCGCACCCATCAGCCTCAGCATCAGGCTCCCTCACATGTAGCTGCTAGGTTTGTTGCACTCTCAAACTGTTTTGAGGGTGGGCAGGTTTCACACTGAAGTAGTTAGAAATCCCAGACTTGCTCACATTTCCTCAAAGGGTGACCTTAGTTATTCCCAAGGTAGGTTTACTCAGATCATTGAGCTTTCTCTGAATCTGTTTTGACTTTTGAGATGGTTACAGATCCTTCAGACGGTGTGAGTTTGCTGCAGAGCTGGAGCTGCTAGAACACTGGAGGGATCCTCACAGTTTTGGTGGAGTCTGTATGTAAATACACTAACAAAGTGTGTGAAAATCCAGTGTAATTCTTCAGCATTTCTTTAGTTCCTTGAAGCCTGCCAGGCCTTTTGCACTGACATGAGGCTTCTGCAGCTCCCAGTGATGAACCCCCTGAAACAAATGACCGAGATTAGTATTATTTATAGACAGCCACAGAGATCATTCATTCCTCTCAAGCTGTTTATTTTTGGGCAGCCCAGTGAAACTGATGAAATTGCCAGTTGTCTGAAATGCTGCTGCCAGTTGTTTGAATGAACAGTATTGATTATAGTTACAGGACTATTCATCTCCTACTGGCACGCATACAATACATGTATTATAAAAATGTTGTCTCTGTTGACAGCTGGGTTATGAAATGATGCACTGAATTATATGTCCTTATAGGCAGTATATACATAGACTTTTCTTAATCCTGATTCAAAGTATTAAAAGTTACTTACAAGAATACAGAATGGAGTATCAGACACTCACAAGTATTATAATACCTTTGTTAGAAACAATGAGTTAAATTTCTGTTGAATTAAGGTGACATGATGAAACCCAACTGATCTAAGCAGTCTTCTGCTGTGGAGGTGGAGAAGAATCTATTTTATGAAATGAGTAAAGGATGTCTTAGAAGATACAGGTGTAAAAGAGACCATTATAAATCTACTCTGTTACTACAGTTTTGTTTTAATATGAAAAAAAACCCTGAGGAGAGCCCTGTTTGCAGTGCATACAGTAGTAATATATCAAAGACCTTTATCTTTTGGGTTTGGTTTACTATTTTTTTAATTAAAAAATGCAGTGATGTAGGCATTGTGTTTGTCTACACTTACCCTCAAAAATTTCCCATCCTTCATTCTGTGGCTGACTTAATGGTGTGGGTCCCAGTCACTTAGGTTGCTGCATCGCTTTGGCTTTTGCTGAGAGATTCGCTCTATTGAAGCTCAGCAGATGGCCCTTGGGCTACAGGTTCTGTTCCTTTTCTGGAACAATCTGTTGTTCTAACTCAAAATGGGTTAGAACAAACCCCAAAAGTTGAACTAAACTCCCCTCTCATGTTTTAGAGGATGTGATCTTTTAATGGTACATTGCTGGGTATTTGAAGGGTTCGTATTTTGAAAAACTATGATTGTTAAGTATGATTAGATAGATTTTAAGTACTGTGCTTGAAAATTTCCATTGTATTGCTCTGCAGTCATGAGTGATCAAATATTAAGGCTCAGAGCATTTTTTTAAGTTTTATGAATATTTACCTGATTATATCTGAAGTAAGCCCATTGTCTCCATTGTTTGATCTGAGAGCAAACTTTCCCCATATTTACCTGAGCTAATTGGTAACTTGAACATAACTTGAATTGCACACAGTGGGGACAGATGTAACTGTAGAGTGCTTGTGTGTGTTTTTAACATATATTTGCAACTGTAGCAAATTTCTTAACTAGCTGGATATAAAGTTTCATAAAATATTAAGTCCAGATCACAGCTGGAGCGGTTGACTTAGGATGCATGATGTAAGTGGATGGAAGCAGATTTGTATCACCATGATTCTTAAAATGGTGTTTAATGTTCTTTTTGGCAGTATAGTGGATAGAGAACTTTACAAATTTGTGTGCTATTGAGTTGCCAAAGGATCATATTCTTCTTCAGATTGCATTACCTGTGAAAGCTTTCAAATGGAATATTTTTGGATCATAATTCAATTTTCCACAGCATAAATGATCAGTTTCCTGAATAGGAAAATAAATTCTTTCTCTTGTTCTTTCTTCTGTTTTCTTCCTAGTCTGAGATTTTTCTTTACCAATAAGTAATATATTTATACCCAGGAAAAAGCTTCATTTGAGCATCTCTTTTCTTTGGTTTTTCATATCCTAGCAAGCCACTTTTTATTTGTCTGCTTCCTTTTGCTCAACTCTTCTGCTTTCTTTTCCCTTGTATCAGTCTCTGCAATGAAGCTGTTGCAATGCAACCACGTTAATTGGTGGTGTTTTATTTTTAAATTATTCCCCAAAAAATTCAATCTCCTGTTATAAGACAGGATATTTACATGCTCATCCTCTATAAAAGTGGATGAGTTAACAGAATAAATATCCTACACATTTATGGGAAAACAGACACTCCCACCCCCATGCTGTCAGTGTAGACAGAGATGGATTCTGTTGATAATTTGTGTGGTGCAGTGGCTGACAAGGTACCAGAGCAAGGATAAAACACTAGCTACTGCACTTGGCAAGATTTAGGGGTCTCTTCAGCTGTGAATAGCTCTGCTTAATTGTTACTGAAGCCTTCCCTGCTGAACAGTTGTGATGGCTGAGCTTGCTCCTGCTGCTCATGAACCAGAAACACTGTAAGTGCAAACAGTAGGTGCTCCCCTTGTCTCTAATTAAAGTATGAATGCAAGTTTGGCTGTCCAGCTGCAGTATCAGGTTACTCAGCAAGCTAACTTGGTAGTTGAAAAGCAGGTATTTTTGCTTGATACGTATTCTCAACACCTCGGCTTTTCTGGCTTCCTCAGCAGAAAGGGTGGCTTCTTGAGGGTGAAGGAATAGTGTAGAGTTGTGAATATGTTTGGGGTTTTGTTGTTGTTGTAATTATGGAAAACTGTGATAGTTTCTACTGCTCACTTTGAAGCAAAGAGGAGCATTTCTTGGCAATCCAAGGGGCAGGTGCTCTTCCCTAAGTGGTGTTTTATCATTTTTCTGTGTAGCTGTAGTATGACTGATTCTGTCCTGCTTGTCTTTTAAAGGTACAAGATCAGTTATGGTAACAAGGACTACATGTGATGGTTATCTGGATTCTTAAGGAAACCGTGGCAGAGGAGGAAGTAGGGAGGACAGTGTTGTCATTTGAGAGGATGCTTGTGTATGGCTCGTACCTAAAAGTCTTTATGTATGATATTCTACACTATTCTCTGCACTTCTCATAAGCACATTAACAGCTTAATAGAGAGTTCAGATGTTGAAACTGGACACTCTTATGTCCAAACTTGCCTTTCAGCAGTCTACTCTGCTGTATAAAATACTGGGTGGGTATCTTAGCTAAGGCCCCTACCTTTGTCTTCGTTAGTAGCAATACCCGTTGCAAGAGCTGATGTGCCAGTGTAGTCTCCACCTTGATCTTCCATTAGATGTCAGCCAAATCTCTGCTTCAGGATGGTTTTTTTTGGTCTGTCAAGAGAGTGAGAACATGTGGGCCTGCCTAGCTTAAAAAACTGGTGGTTTTTTCAGATCTAGTTAATTACAAGCCCAAGTTCTTCACCTGACAATCTTTCCAGTGTCACCTATTCAAGTAGTTTTTTCTAATCTTAGGCAACAATTTAACTTTTTTAACACAGAAACCCTGGTTATGCTGCTTTAGAGCTGTTTACGTTCTCAATTACGTTCCTTTAGTGGTTGATTTTTTCCTTATTTTTAAAAAGTCCTAATTTTTTATTTTGGATCAAACTTGGGGTTTTTTTTTTCTTTTCCACTGCATCTGTATCATGGATGAAATGCACATCTCCTGTTCTTGCAGGCAGCATTTGCTTATATCAAGGACAACGTTTTTTAAATTAGGTGTACAACAACATCATTGTGTAATACTACTGTAATCAGTAATGTTTCTTAACATGCTACACAACAATATGATTCCTGAGAAGAGTCTCACAAAGGTTAAGTTTTGCAGGGTGAGACAAATTTCTCACTTGCTCTCCCAGTCTCCCAGGATATTCAGGAATAAATCTTTTAGGAGAAGAATTTAATTATCTTGCATTTCCCACATCATTGGCTCTAATTAACTGACTGTGCTTTGGATTCTCTCCATCATTTGGGAAGTTTGAATGGACTCTGAAGATGCACTGGTTTTAGAAAGAGGCTTCAGAATGCAGCTTGTCAGAAGACTACAGCTCTGTGCAGAGTGATTAGTTTCACTTGCTGGCTTGACCTGGTGCATTCATTCTGCTTAGCTGAAGTCATGAAAATCCTGATACTGTACTTATTTATATTTGTCTGAACCATCCTTTTGGTAAAAGAGAATATTTTTATGGCAACCATTTGGTGGTTTCTCTTCATTCCCTAGTCACTGTTATGTTTGTAGTCAAAGTTAATTGTGTGATAGCAGGGTGGTTTTATTTGAGAATAAATAAAAGGGGAGGGAGGAAGGAGAGGACTAAGTAAGTGAAGGGAAGCCACATCTTAGAAAAGGTTCCAGAGCCAAGAGAGTTAAATTGCGCTGCTTTCTAAGATGGAAATTGCTTGAAAGTCCTCCCTTCTAGGGCACAGCCTCTGTGTGTTTGCTGGTGCTGTTTTCAAATATTCTATTGCTGTACCATGTGTAGATTTTATGGATGTGAAGTTTTCTTTCTGAAGAACGGAAATTAAATCACACTTGCTTCTTTTGGAGCTAATGTGAATGTGTATCCATATATTCATGGTCACTGAATTATCCCGCTTCTGTCAATCTCTTTCTGTGCCCATAGTCCCTCAAAAAAAATAAGAGGATGGAATATTTTGATTCCTCCGGAGTAGAGAGGAAGCCACCATCTGAATCCATGTAAAGCTTGAGAGTTTTGAAGGGATGAAAGATTTTTTTATTGAACATAGATTTCAACAGAATAAAATCCCAGAATTTCTGTGCTTGAAGAGACACTGTGAATTTGTGGATTACATATACTCTGTGTCAAATTGTCTTTCCTGCTTTCCATGCTCACAGCACCAACAGGATTGTCAGTGGAAGAAACATTTCTTCTTTTTCTCATTTGTTTTTGCAAGTAGCAGTCATTTCTGACTTGTTGCAGGCTCACATCCATGGGTTAGTCTCATCACTTTCTGTATTCATTTTTTTATACAATAACAAGAAAAGGAGGAGGAACTGCATATAAAAGCATGCTGTTAAATCCATTACAAATTTGAGTGAGCTGAGTTGTGTGCGGGGCCTGAAACTGCCTTGAAAATGATCTTTAAAATCTCACTTTGTAGCCAACTGAGGATGGAACAAATACATTGAAGAGGATGAGAAAAAGAAGCTGGGGTAGTGCAAATTTACTACTTAAACAATATAAAATAAACTGTTCCAATACAGTAATTCAGATCCTGGTTGCTTTCCTTAAGAGAATGGCTTCAAGAGGATTTAATTTAGGACTAGTTGCAGTAAACTGTGGAAGAATGAAGAGCCAGGAAGGGATGGTTTTGTTTGTGTATTTCATTTCTTACATTATTTTGATGAATACAAAATAATCTGTGAATTTTCAGTTAATGGAGTTTGTTGTTTGGTTTGTTTGATGTGGTTTCTGTGGGTCCCAAGAGTTCCTGAGATGTTGGACTGATGGAGCTTAACTGAAGTTGGTGACAGCCTAACTGCATGGGCATTTCTGACCTGGTTTTTGCAGACTTTTCTTGGTTTATTGGAAAACTGTAAAGGTCCATACAGTAACTTCAGGGTTCACAACTGTGCTTCTAACCAGAAAGGGTGTTACAAGGGTATTACTCTAATAAGAAAGATTAGAAACAAATCAGAATACTTGTAAATGTTTCACATTTGCTTGCTGCAGATTCAACAGTGAGTTTAGCCCTGGAGGCAAAGAACAGTGTAAGAGAGGGACTTGAATGCCTGTTTTTCTTTTGTAGGTGATCTCGGTAGAACAGGAGGTAAGAAATATTGTCTGGGCTTCTTTGGGAACCTTGGAAGGGCTGATGAATTCATCAGTCCTTTTTATGTAGCTCTATGGGAGGATTTAAATCTTCATGTCTTCAATTTATTAAATTATTATGAGAAAGTCATTCTATTGTTATCAAATTCATTTTTCTTTTGCTAGTTTCTTTGCTATTTTTGTTATAGAAAGGTATTGTCTCACTGATGACATTGCCAGTGGGAAGGAGGGCTCGGACTGGCTCATGTAAATGGAAAATATACAGGAAAAATCAGAGTACAAAGAAGTCTTCTGTGCCTATAACTGACACTTCTTGGAAAATGAGGTCTCTTATGCCTTCTATTATAGTCTGGAGAGACACTTCACTTAGTCCATTAATCTATCTGAAAAGCTTTACTACCTGAGTTCACCAAATAAATCTATTTCCAAGGCCTACAGAACTTTCAAGTCCAAAAATAATCAGTTGATGGGCCACTTGGAGAAGCCTGAGACTGTCAGGGAGTCTGTTTGAAAATCAGACCAGGAAAACAATAGCTGAGCATTAGCTGCATATGATCTGTTAGTTTAAACAAATACAAACCCACATTATCATAGTCCTTTCTGCTGTCTGCTGTTTTGATAGGTAATATAGAATTACATGAGATGTGTATGTCTGCCTCTGTGTGTGTAGAGAGGTTTCCTGTTTGGAGCCTAAGTTTGTGATGAGCTGAATGACTGGAATGCTTCTCTAGATGACTGTTACATTGAATTTAACAAAAGGAAAATATTTATTTTAAATACAAACTGAATTTGGCTTTGACATTTGCAAGTTAAAGTTCAGAGTCATTAGTCTATAAACCTGGAAGATACTGTGAATTTATTTAGAAGAAATTAATAAAGCAGAAATTGAATGTGTTTATATTTGGGAGGATGGGTATGCTTAATTTAAACTAAGGTGTTATTTACAGTATCTAACTGGAGTCACATACCAGTTTCTGTTCTCTTCTGCATAGCAAGTTGGGGGTTTTTAAAGCTTATTTGAAAGGGAGCTGAAAAATTAATCGAGTTCATTGAGCTCATGAGGCAGTCCCTCCCATGGTTATGTCTGTGCATGCTGTGACTACGGGCTTCCCTGTCGACAGAGCCTAGTCACGTCATCCAGATCTGGCAGTGTTTCTCTCCAGTTTGTCATCTCCTGGTAAGATCCTTCCCATCCTTAGCACATTTTTCTTCAGTGGTTGACCTCCCAGAACAGGTGGTGCTGCAAACAAGGGATAACCAGCAATGGGGACAGGTCTTCAGGGTGGCAGTGCTCTTCTGGAAAGAGCTTATCCTGCAGCTTACCCCAGAGCTTCAGCAGCAGTGCAGCTGTGTGAGAACTTTCTTTAAGACAGAGAAATGTGTTGCCACCTAGCATCCAAGCTGCTATAGCTAAGCTGTTAGGTGCTGGTAGTTTGGTGATATTCCCCCAACTTTCTACTGATCTGGGTATTGTACAGTTGTGTTTGAGGCACTGGTGAGACTCATCTGCTTGTTTGTCAGTCCCCCCTGAGAGCTGTGGAAGGTTCCCTGAAGTGACTTACTGAGGGCAGGATCCACAATGCATTACTCTTTAGACATTCATACTTATTCTCTGCCATAGGAATTAGAGGGTTGGGTTTTTGTCCCTAAACCAGAAAAGACTTGGATAGTGTTGTGGTTCCTTTGTTGTTTTGGATTTCCTTGTACCGCAGTTTTCCTTTCCCTCCAAATTTTGCACAGGGCTTTTACAAGATGCTTGAATGAATTTGTTGCTGTATACAAGCAAGTTGTTAGCAGATCTAATGATTCTTGTGAAGAACTAGAGGAGATTTTTTTAGATACTTATAATAAATGCTACTGTTACAGAAGGATTTGGAAGCTAATGCATCTCCTGGGATGGAGCATATCTGTGACCCAGGAGACTAAGGAATGAGTTGGAAAGTAGGCCTGATACAGATGATTAAAGAGTAGGTTGAAAAAGTATTTATTTCAATGGCAACAAAGTTGTTCAAATATGTATTTTATGGACATGCAGAGAAACTTTGTATAAAAACAGGCCTATGTTTGAAATACAGCACAAATTATTAAATCCAGTCACATACTAGAAACTCATAATGTGAAAATACTAAGAAGTTTGCAGTGAGCAGGCTGGATGACTGTACATACAAACCAACAGCAGATCATGACATCACTGACATTACCCTTTGTGAGTGTTTGATATGCAGCACAGAGTCTCACCGATCAATTCCACTTTTTCAATCAAAAGAACTGCCAGCGACCTCAGATGGTGTTTGCAGTATAAATTAAAATAAAAAAGGGCCAGTGAAGATCTTTTCTGAATAAAACTTCTCTTCCTTAAGTCACTTTAGACTTTTCAAGGGGCACCAAGAATTCAAGAGTCTCTTGGATAGGAGGATGTGAGTGCAAAGCATGCATCGTAACCCACTGATGATAAGCCAAGGTGTGAACAATGTGTGTAGATTGGTAACTTTAGGAAGTGTCAGGGTGTTCTCAGAGGAAAGGTGATGTTTGTTAACCATGTTTCCAATGTGGAGGAGCTGTAATGGTGACAACATAATCCAGAATTTAAAAAAAATATCTGTGGTTCTGCATTCATCTGTATTCATGTTGGTGAAACCACCAACATGTTGAGATCACAGCAATATTCTCTGGCCTCTGTGGTGGTTGTGAATAAGAGAGCTTCTAACTCATAGCAGTGGAAGTCTCAGGAGTCTTCTCATTTTTTGTTAACTCAACTAGAAGTTTGAGGGTGGGGAATGAGGGGTGGATGAGGAAGGGCTGTTCTTTGAAGTCATAGATTTCTAGGTGTTCTATGAGGTGTTAGTGGAAAGAGACTAGGGAAGTGTGGAAGTCTAAATCAGTCTAAATCATCTGAACACCTTTAGTACATCTAGATTGTAATGCATCAGTGAAAGAGGACCTCCTACCAGAGTGAATCTCTTGGCAATTTGACCCTCAGCTCTGATTCAGCATCTGGAGTACGTTATACTTCAATTTGTGTCTGTTCATCAGAACACCTAAGTGTGTGCTTAAATTTGTGCACGCATCTTTGGGAACTAGGACATTTAATAAAACCTTGCATATGTCTGTGAAGCAATTCTGTGCATGCAGAATAAGGTTGACCAAGCTGTGGTTCTTCAGGTATGTGCAGTTCTAGAGAAAGTCAAGTGCTGCCCCAGACTGCCACTGGCATGCTATGTTTCTGACGAGGACTTCTAGCACCGCTTTAGTAGAGGCAAAGGGCTGCTGGTCTGGCTTTGGTAGGAGGTATTTAGCTCTTATCTGTCAAGAGAAAATGTGGGAAGACTCCTACTTCTCTATCACCACCATACTTACCCCAGCAGGCCACAGTCTCATGCTGGTACTGATGATTAATGAGATTGTTCTCTGCTTATGAATGTAGCAGGGTCTCACTGAGCACAGAAAAGCAATGGATTTGCACCAGTTAGCATCTCAGTATAGAGCTGGCTGAGAGTAGGCTTTGAACCAATATTTAAAGCTACAACAATCTGTCCAAACCCTCTGAAATTAACAAATAATTTTAAATTAGGGCTGTCTCACTTGGCCACCCCGTCTTCCTCAGGAAGGGCAGCACTCAGTTAAGAATTAATGTGTAGCAATGTGACTTTTCTTTCAGAATCAGGCCTTTGCTGTACCATTTCCATCAATTTTGGCTTCTACATTATTCAGCTGTGCACCAGACAAGTCTTTTGTTATGTGCCAATTAACCCAGCTTGATAAATAGTGATTATGCATAATTTATACAGAATAATATTCTTGTTTTCTCTGTAAATAATGCACTGGCTTAGCTCAGGGTAACTGGTCTGTGAATTACTGGCAGATGTGATCGTGAAGGTCCAGGAGGCTGGTAGCAAGAAGGACTCTTTGGACTGTAAGGCAGATAGAAATGATACCAAGAATAAAACTAGATGGGGGAGGGTGGCGGTTTAGTTTCTGTAACGGGAGGTGAAATTTTGGGTTTGCAGTTCCATAGTTTGCTTTTCCAATGTACTGAACAGGCCTCTCAGTTCTAGCCCAGCTCTCACTGAAGTCCATGGGAGCTTCTCCAATGACATTGGTGGGTACTTGATTGGATCCCCCTAAGGAGCATTTTCAAATGATTTCCCTGGCTGCTGAAGCCAGGTTTTCACTGCCATTCTGTTTTCTCTTCTGCACTGACTGATATGAAGTCTCTCAAACTGATGAGCTGACAGTAGTGGGACACGAGGGGCGTGGGTGAGGATGGTGTAACCCCATGAACCTTGAGTAAATGGGGAGGAGATACGGGAATGTGAAATCCAGTCTGCTGGTCCAAGATGTATTCACAGTGACAGCACTTGCTGGAATACTATTGCGGAGCCTCCGGGAAAGTGTTAGGGACTGTTGCTTTGGGTAAACTGGGCTGTCTGTCAGCCAGCACCATGCTCTGCATACATAGAGCCAACTGGAAACCCTCCAGAGATGGAAGCTGCTTGCACAGCTGCTGTTTTGGCGATCACATCCCCTTTCTCCTTGGACAACCTCAATCCTGGCCTTTACCTCGTGGTGAATTTTACCCAGCTCAGTGATTCCAGGTGTCTTTGCCATTTTGCCTCTTCTGTCTCATCCACTGTAATATAACCCCACAGGCCCATAAATGGCACCACCTCAGCAGGCTCAGCTCATCTTTCAACACGCTGCCAGAGCCTTGTTTTGATTTATTGCCTTTCACCACAGTGGCCCAGAATGAAGTCAACTTTTGAAATCACTTAAGGGAGGATCTGCTGAACAAGCATGCATTTAATAATATGCCTCTGCCTTTTTACTTCCTCCATACTGGGATGTTCCAATGAAATAAGAAATCCCTCAGAGTATCAGAGATGCTGGAGATGGCTGCTGCTGATTCATGGCTCTGAGGCACAGCATTGCCTTTAACTGCTGTGCTTCAAATCAGCCCTAGCTTCTGCCTAACATGCCCAGCTGAGAAATGCCCACGTTTTTCTGGTGAATGTGACTTACTTTTTTCTTCATACCACAGAGCACTTGCTTTTCTCTTAGCCTGTTTTTTAAAGTATTGACAAAATACATGAGGTAGATCGTGTCTGAAGATCGTAACAATAGGTGCTTGGGTACTCACT
Source organism: Galbula dea (assembly GCA_013399015.1). NCBI lineage: Eukaryota > Metazoa > Chordata > Aves > Piciformes > Galbulidae > Galbula > Galbula dea. The sequence goes on from VWZX01000352.1 coordinate 1,380,061, forward strand.
GGTCTTCCACGTCTCGTCAAATTCACATTCAAAACACTTTTTTGAACATGTCTTTTTGTTCCAAGGCTGAGTGCTTAATGGCTTGTGGAACTCTTATTACTTTGAATAAAATTACAGAAACAGTCATGACTTCATGTTAACCTTTTAAATGTTACTATGTGTTTATTAGAATATGCATTTTAGTAGAGTATGTTGTCTGCCTGTAAGTAAATTTCCTTGTGTTGTATAACTGAATAACTTTTGAAGGAAAAGGGTTTTTCTTGTGTTTCCTCTGACCTACAGTTTTAGAAAAATTGCTTCAGAAAAGAAGAGGTACAGTTGCAGTCCAAGTGCTCACAGCATACTAATGCAACATACTAGCTTAAAATGAAAAGCATTTCAAATGGTGCAACAGATGGAAACAAGTTAGTTAACTCTTGTGTCTGTTGCATATTTGTGTTGCATGCGCTGTCCATGTTTCTGCAGAGATTGGTCATGAAACAGGACCTGGAGTCTTGGGGGTGAAAACCACAAATGATCCTTGTTTGCTCTGAGTATGTTCAGGCTCTCCTGGGGAAAACTATCAGGTTCTTTGGCTCTCTCACACAGGTGCTAGCTCATCTTCCATGCTTCAGGGAGAAAGGAGTGTGTGGTTATGTGTATAGGGTAGGCTAAGCCATTTTGGAAAGGGCAAAATCTCAACAAACTTCTTTACATCCACATGTAAGTCTCTCTACCACTCCTTAAACTTGAGGCCAGTATCTGAACGCTAAGCATCCAGGATCGTGGAGCTGCCCATCAGGAGCAGAGTGTTGGCATTGCACAAACTGCTGTTGTTAAGGCTTTGGTTGTCCTAGAGAAACTGAGCAGAAACCTCTCTTCTTCAAAGCATAAAAGGCAGATACTGATTTCCCTCCATCAGTGAGTTTAAGGGTCTATGAAGAGAAGCCTTCTGCTGCTCCTCTTGCAGGTATCTCCTCTGGTGTCAGGACCAGCATAGGCTCACAAATAACACAGGTCTACAGCATTTAAACCTGAGTTCTGCAACAGTATTATAAAGTCTTCTTTATAAGAGCTTTTTGTTTTAAACTGTGGTGTATATATTTGATGTCTTCCCTTTAAAATTAAAAGGAGTTCTCCCTTGTGAGCAGCTTGTGGGGATGGTGGGATCAGGAGGGAAAGTGGTCTGTTAACAGTAGATCATGAATTGCCAGGCTGAGTTTAAAAATAGAAAACTTGGTTATAAGTTGTGGTGCCTGAATCAAGAGCTTAAACTCCATCTTGTAAAGACACAAATAAGATAATGTAATATTCTGATAAACACATATTTAAGTACAGTCCTCAAATATGTAGCATGTGTCTTAAATCATCCTCAAAAAAAAGTAATTGGTTGATTTGTATGTCATGTGTATGTCCCTTACCTGTAATCCATTTTAAGCTTTAAACCCCTGGTTTGCCTCACTCAAATCCCACTATATTATACTTCAAATTGAGCCATGATTATTTGATTCATAGCCTTTTAAAAGGAATGTTCTCACAGAACTCCAAATCCATGATATTTTTAAAAGTTTGTGATGCTGTTTAAAATCGCTTTATAATTTGGCCTTACTGATGAGAACTGACACTTTTCATGGAAACTGGGTGGATTAAGTTCTGGGTTTCTTCACCATAAGTAATGTGTTGTAAATACAGAGATTCTGAATGGTGAATGATTTTAATTTTACTGTTATTACTATTATTGTCAAGTGAAACATAACATTATAGTATGGTAGGCTTGCAGGACAAGACACATTTCGTGCTTGAGTTTGATCAAGGTTCTATAAATTACTAACTTATTTTTAGCTATGTGGCCAGTAACCTGAAAACAGAGGTAGCTCAGGCTCTACATAATCTTAGGTGTGGAAGCAGCTTGGGAACTGAACAGTAAGCAGACAGGTAATAGCACAAGTAGCGTAGCCTGTTCCAAGACACTCAGGCCACCTGCAGTATGTTCTCTGGCTAGATGAAGAACACTCAGAAAGCTCAGCACAGCTTTCTCAGGGCAATCAAGGTTGTGTTCAGTCTTACAGTTCAGTGCTCAAGGATGTCCTTGTTATTGACATTTTAAATATTTTAGCTAGGTTTTTTTAAATACCAAAACTTTTATTTGCATATGCATCAAATTGGCAGTTTGGGGACAGAGAGATTCCAGTCCTGGTTTACCTTTATCTGGGTGAAGAAAACACTGATAGATGAGGTACAGCAGACCTGAATGAACCTCAGCTACCTTTCTCTTGAGTGCTTGCAGAAACTGTGCCTTTCATCTGCTTTTCTGTCTAGAAGGATCTGACTACAGATAATGCACTTCTTTCTCATGAACAATTATACCAGATTTGAACAGGAACACATTGGCATCATGGTGTGCACAAGACCTTGTGCTGCTGGTGTTCCTAACTAACACTGTTGCAGCCTAAGTGGCCTATTTTTATTGTTGCAAGCTGGCATTTTTCATATGCTCATAAAATTCACACAAATATTTCAGTGTGAAGAGAAGATCAGGATGCAGCAAGTTAATGTACATTGTTAGGGTTTTATTTGACTGTAGTAGTTTATATAAAGCCCAAAATGTGTAAAGTTTAATGAGTCAAGTCATAGATGTCATAAATAATTGGACATACTGAAGGAAACCAAGATTGTGGTAACGTATTTGTGCAGCATCCAGGACCTGTACTTGTGATCAGAGTTCCCAAGTCATCCTGAAAAACAGGTAGGAAATAAAAAGACTTATTGCATAGTGGAGATGTGATACATTGACAGGTCATCTTGAACAGGATCTTGACCAGAGAGTGTTTCGGGGTGCTTGGGTCTGGACATTTGGTTTGGATTGCTTTACAGTAAATGACTTGTAAAATATGAATGGATTATTCCTTATGTAAGGGCATATTCTTTGTTAGGTAGGATGAGAAGTGATCTTACAGCCAGTATTTCAGGAGGAATTGTGTCTAATTCCAAGTCGTAGCTTCCTTGGTTCCCTCCCAGCACCAAAAACATTCACTATTAACTACTTCAGAAATTGATGTTTTCAAAAATATTTTCTTTATGACAGAATTCAGTTTCTTAACAATTTAAATGTAAAAGCTACTTGTATTGGCCATGGGTAAATGCAGTTCACTTCATTTTTAATTTTTAATACGATGAGTTTATCTTTAAAGGATGCTCTCAAGTCTGATTGCCTGGAGCCCCCCAAAAGTAGGTAGTTCTGCATGCCAGGGCGCTGCTGTGCTGATCCCCTCAGGGCTCAAAGTAGAGAGAGTGTGCCTTTGCATTCAATGCATTAAAACAAAAGGGAAAGAAAGCAGTATAGAGGCATTGTCGATCTCTCTAAGAGCCTGTATGCTTACTGGATGAAGTGATGTTAACGATAACACTTGCATTACTACAGCAAGGAGGTCACAGGATGGAACCTTAGATAGAAAATAGCAACTGCTCTCAGATTGCTGCATATTATTCCATTATAAAGTAGTGCCATTAGTCTGTTGGCAGAAGCTAGCAGTGAGAATTGTCTGGAATCCAAGACCATTGGCAGAAGAGTGAAGGGAATAAAATCATTTCACAGCTGAGGGAAACAGAGAACACAAAAGCAAGGAACTGGTATGAGCAGCACGCAATCATGTCAGTTGTGATCATGCTGCTACAGTGCCATTCATCCCTAAGAGCTGTGTGGTGGTGTCCATCCCTAAGAGCTGTGTAGGGCAGGCCTTGCAGTGTCCCCTGGACACAGGCTTGTTTTGTCAGATGTGCTCTGTAAGAAATTGTTGTGAAGAAAGGGGAAATTACTTGTCTGTACAAACAGTAACAGAGAAAGAATAGTATCTAAGGGATTGTAACTGTTGTAAGTAGTTGGAGAGATCTCCAACTTCAACTCTACAACTACCAGGCTGTTACACCCTGGGCAGAAGTTCACTGTGTGCCATGCCTGGGAGCATCCTGCCAACTTTCACAAGTGCTTTGTTAATGATAGCATCTAGTGGAAATGATGTGTTAAGATCCACCCATTAAGATATTTCTTTTGTTGACTTTATACATCTTTTCTTTAAGCAAGCAAAATCTAAACCTACTTGTAAATGTTCCTAGTAATGCTTCACTTGTTTGTAGTAAGAGAAAAAAAAAAAAAGGTGTTGGAGAATTTTTGACTTTTGCTTCCAGGCAGTAGACAGTAGAAATGTCAGAGCCTATACAACTGTGCTGTGTCAGGAATACTCACAGTCACTTAAAAGGTAGGAGAACTAAATGCTATTAGAAAGCAAAAAATAAATTTTAAAAAGACACAAAACATCTGATAACTAGGTGAACTGGGACAGCTTTTGAGATTCTGGCCTGGAGCCTTCCTGAGGTCTGAGTGAAAAAAATAATCGCATCTGATTAATCTTAGGAAGTTTCTACAGTGGGTCTGGGGTTGGGGGTTTTTTTGTTGTTGTTTGGTTTTGGTTTGTTTTTTTCCCATCGAATTCTGCTTACCACACCGCTGTGATCACTGTAGCTCTGAACATTTCCCTTTCTTGGCAGGAAACACCAGTCTGTCATGACCTGAAAGTTCCTTATCTTCTCTTGATGTGCTTGAGAATTCACAGGCTTCTGTCATACCATCCCTTCCTCTCCTGAAAATGATGGCATGTGGCAGCTAACTTACTCTGAAAACAAGCCCAGAGTTAAGTCTCTGTTAATAAATACTCACCTTGCACCTAATCCCCAAATAATGGCTTATTATGATCCCCTGTTGGATTGCTGCTGCTTGGGAACTCTGGCCCTTGTTTGTGGAGGTTGCAGCTTTTCAGATCAGGTTATAGAGCAACTCGGTTATGTGCTGTCCTTGGAAGCAGAAGCACATCCACAGTATTAATAATTAAAAGCAGTTTCATAAAGGCATAGCTCAGCAAAATAAAATTACTCTTTTTTTTTTTTTTTGAGGAATTAAGTCACAACAGGATTTGTCCAAATCTCTTCCTTAACAGCCAAAATATGTGTTTGACCATCTGCATTTTTGAAATAGGGGAAAAACAAACATAAATCAACTGTGATTAATTAAGAAAAAATACCAAAATTCTTACTCAAACATAGGGATTGTTCTGATTGTCAACAGAAAGTTGTCTGTAAAAAGAGCTAAGGTTTAGTTAGCCTTTTTTTTATAGTTTTGCCTATGGCTCAGTGATGTTAGAACAATATTGTAATTAAAATGAATGTAATTACATGTTTGGTTTTTGGAAGACAAGTAACAATATGGCTCTGGGTTCAAGGATGTTCAGTGAGTTCACCTGATTGTAGGAGCTAATCAGTATTCTTCATTGTAGTCCTACACTTCACTAGCATGGTAGGCTTTCTTGAGCCCCCCTCTGACTGTTTTTTCAGATTCTGTGTCCCTGTAAATCTGAAGAGATTTCAGTGGAGACACAGTTCAAAAGTATTCCTGAGCCTTACACCATATACCTGATGAGAAATAATGGGTGAGCCCAGGATCCTTTGAAATACAGGTTTTTAGGGTCAGGAGAGAGTAGGGAAGATGCTTGTTTGCATTGCAAGACAGGATGTTTCCTGGAATACTTGGTTTTCTCTGCAGTACAGAAGCTACATAAAAACTTGTAAACTAGGCCATTAATAAATATGGAAAAGCAGCCTGATCTGTGAGGTACTGACTCAGTGCCTGTGAGGACACTCAGCTCTGCTAGCCCCACTTCAGTGATATTCCCATGGAATTAAAGGGCTTGCACACTATTGAACTGATTTGGAGACTGCCAGACTTTCTAATGCAGTCTTTATTTTCCCCTTTTCTTACCTGTAAGCTAACGTCTTTTATTTGTTACTTCAGCAGATAATTTTTATAGTAGATTTTCTACTTTATATCCCACTGCTATATAATTTAACAAAATGACTTTTGAAACAACTGTATTTAATTCCTCAGTCATGCCTCTGGGAATATGTTCTTGCTGTGTTATAACTTTTTTCATGTCTTTTCTTTACTCTAGTTGAGAACTTCCACAAACTTTTCTTTCAGGAATCACTACTTCTTATTCCCTCTCTTGCCTTATGTGTGTCTTCTCTGTCTACACCAGCTGTTATTTGCTGCTGGTATCCACAACTGGTCATGTCCTATTACACTGGCTTTAAGTTCTTTTAATAGCATTTCTATTTTTGCATCAATTTCCAGGATGAAAATCGAATTTTCACACCTGACTACCTGCTGGAGATGTTACCAATGATGCTGTGTCAATCAGCTGATATTGTGGAGATCCTCTTTAAAATTACTTGGACAGACTTTAGTGATTCTAAATGGGAGCATTTAGGAAACTGTTTCATGGTGGTACTTCCAGCAGTAATGATGTGTATTTCAGAAGTCATGTCGTCTTTACTGGTTATTGCTTCCCCTTCCTTTATGCAACTTGGATATGCAGTGTTTGGCAAAAGTGGTTAATAGGGCTAATTGAAAATTGTTGTTAAATCCAGTTCTTAACAAGCAAAATTGCTAATGCTGAATGAATATCTCTCTGAGACACTTACTTTCATTGCAAATGGGACTTGCTTGTCTCAGTCCAGAAATGTTTTTAGAAGTGCTGCTCTGCTGTAGTGTATTTGAATTGTGCAATCTTTATTATCGACCACAGCCCCAGCATCTCTTAGACTCCCTCTGTGGGAGGAACCCAGGGTCACAAGAAGTTTGCTCTCTTCCTACAGAGCTGAACAACAAAAACTCTTTTCCCTGCAACTCCCATGAAGTTGACATTTATAAATTGAGATACTTTCATTTTTGTCCAAAATGGCCACTGTTCAACCTCTGTAGGGAAATTGTCTCCTCAGATAAGTACATGTGAAACAAAACACTTTTGACTGCATTTTGATTATTTTCTGGTACTAGGTGAGTTCCTCAGGACACCAGAATGGTTAATGACTAGAAGACTTTAGGTTAAGGGAGATCAACTTTCGTCCTATGAAGGAACCATATAAGTTCCTCACTTGCATTGTCATTAATAAGCCATACACATTCCAAATTGCTTCTGAAAAATTTTAACAGTCAGTTAAGAAACCATCATGGTTCGTACTGAAAAAAGAGCACACCCAGATTTGATCCAGAGATTTCAGAGTTGTGGACTACAAAGGAATAAACCATCAGATTTCTTTGACTCGGATTTGAACCAAGGTGTGGGAAAACTCAACATTTTGACTTCTAGACAGACCTAACATTTGTTAGCTCTGCTAACAGAACTCTCAAGGTGCTGCTCAAGGGAAGGAAGTTATTTTACACCTTGTTTGTTTTTAAAGAAGATGGAGAGATTAGTGGATTATAACAATGTAGCAGGACAAATTGCAGTAAAAATGGCCTCAGGCCATTTTTTGTTGTAGCAAAATCAGTACAACTCTTTCAGGATTGCTTAGAGGGCTTCCTTCAAATATACTTTGAAAGTTTGTTTGCATTCACAATATGTCAGATTTTAACACCTCTCTCTGTCTTTTAGTCTGTTCACAGTTTTCCAGAGGAGTTTATGCCATCTTTGGATTCTATGACCAGATGTCAATGAACACGCTGACATCCTTTTGTGGAGCCCTTCACACATCCTTCATCACACCCAGCTTCCCAACAGATGCAGATGTCCAGTTTGTCATCCAGATGCGGCCAGCATTAAAAGGAGCCATCTTGAGTCTCCTGACTTACTATAAATGGGAAAAGTTTGTGTACCTCTATGACACCGAGCGGGGTAAGCACCGTTGTTTGAAGTGATTTCTCTGTGTCACAACTTGCTCTAAATGTCACCAGAATCAGTGTGTGCAGCCCATCCCAAGTTTCTTCTGGATGCCAGTAGCCCATGCTGGTGGTCTTAGAAAGCAAGTTTATTCTGAAGAAACTAAAATGAATGGATAAATTGAAAGAAGGCATCTTCATATTGCTGATCATTTGTAAAGAGATTGCCTGGAGGGTAGTGTTAGCAGTGTAAACATTCAGTCTGGAATACCTAGCTTCCACAGAACCACAGGCTCAACGCTTGCCAGTTTTTGAGTTCTTGCAAAATATAAATCAAGTCAGCACTATGAAGGAAGCTGTTAAGCCAGGCCTTCTACTCTGCATGACATTGCAAATCCCACACCACCTTACGTAAATGTGCATTTCTTCTGTCACTGAACAAAGACAATCAATGCTAAGATACTCTCTGGAGATGTCTAGGCATCAGTAATGGTCTAAGAATATGATACTTAAAACACTTTAGTGCTCTGCTAGAGAAAAGGTTCTTTAGATATATGTCATTTGGATATCCAGAGATGAATTTAGATAGATGACAAGAATGACCAGAGATATGTTTTACTAAATGAAAACATTAAAATCATCTTTCATATTAAGCCAAATGTTAATTAAGAAGCACCCAAAGTGGCAAACCCTGTCAAGAAGAGGCTTGAGCATCAAAAATCATTTTCTGTGAGGAATCTTGCATATTTCTGTGGAGCAGCTGTAGCCACCTTCTCTGACTGTACAGATTTTGCTTGGTTACAGGTTTCACCTGGGTAGCATTTATTGCATCAGATAGATGTGCAAGTGCCCTCCTCACCAGCTATACAATTAACAGCTCCAAGACCTTCAGAAGGGTCTGGATAGGGCCAAAGAATTTTAGATTCCATTCCCAACTCCCGTGACAAAGTTCTGATACCCTAGGCGTATTGATAAGGTCTTCAGTGGCTCTGCTTTTCAGATGGAAGGCGAATAGCATCTGCCAACTAGGGACGTACCATATGTTGAAAGAAAGTAATTTTTAGTCTTTTTTTAGGTGAATGCCAAGAGTTCAGAATTTTCCAGGTCATCTGGAGGTGTTAAATATTTCTAGCTTTGAAAAAAGCTAAATGTGAAGTCAAGTAGGAAAGTATGGAGAAGTTAAGAATGCCATTAGTTTTTAAATCTTTTAGAGCTACTACCCAAACTTCCCTAATTCTGGTTTAGCCCACTTTCAAATGAAAGCTCCTGTAAATGTGCCATTTGTCTGCATAAGAAAGGTTTGATCTGACCAAATACAATACATTTACAGTGTGTGATAAAGTAAAATGTCCTGTGTTCCAGGGCTGATGAAACTTACCATGATAAATAAAACTTTGCTTTGCAAAGAGATTCATCAGTCATCCAAGATCATGCCTAATAAGAAATTTGGCACCACAGACTGGAAAAGTTGTACAAAACATTGGAAGTTTCACTAGAACTTGTCTAGATTCTATGACTATCAGACTGAGAGAGTAAGGGAAGCCATGAGGGAAGACTTGTGCACTCAGACTTACATTTTTTACGATTCTCAATGTGTACAACTTCAGATAGAGACAGTTTAATCATGAACTTATTATGATGACTAATCCCTTTGGAGCAGTTTAGGTTTTGTCTGTGCTTCATTTTGCCTTGTCCATGCTAAGATTTTAATCACACGTTAAAACACAGTTTCTGTGGGTGAAATTAGCCCCAGGAATCTAACTCATTTCTGTTGCCTTCTGCCCCTTGTCTTGACTTCCTATTCGCATCCTGCTCAGAGTCTTGCAGTTACTAATCAGAATGACATTGTGAAGCTACTGTGGCTCCATGCATGTTATGGTAGCCATATGTTATGTCAAGAGTGTGAAATCTGAATTAGGTGACAGTGCAGGTGACTGTAGGATTATAAAATGTAGCTCAGGGTTAGAAGATAAAGGACATTTATGTCTACAGGATGGGAGAGGCTCATTGCATATATGTAGCTTGGTGGTGGCCTTTGACTTGTTTGGGATAAACTTAACACATCTTATCTTTCCTTCCTATATATGTGTCCTTGTTGCTGTTATTTGATAATGTATTTGCCGTCTGCTGAGACAGGAACAATATTCAGTTACTGCTGGTTAAGTTAGGTTACAACCAACTTGATAACAGTCTTCTGAATTATAATTGCTGTATTCTTCCAGCAATAAAATAAATTAAGATGATTCATATAGTTGGGAGATGCAAGGCAAGTAGGTACTGAGAAATAGACATTAGATTCCTGTGTTTGACAAGCAGTAATCATCGACAACAGTATCTGAAACATTTGGCAGTTCCAGTAGGCTACCTAATTTCTTGCGATAGGCCTTCAAATACAAAGTCCCAGAAGGTTAAACTATAGTAATGATGAATGACCTTGTGTTGAGTAGTGAACAGGCTGTACATGTGCCTATGCTGAGATACCCCTGAAATGAAAACACTAGAGCTGTCACTGTTCCTATCTTAGACTACTTGGTGCTTTGGGGCACAAACACTGTAGAGAGGTGTTAAGCACTTTACTTTCAGTTCCTAAAGCAAACTATCACTTAAATACTGCCTTTCTATGAAGATTTCCTCACTGGTTTGTTCTGAGAGTCTGAGAAATGGCAAAATGTTAGACCACTCTTTCATACATTGAATATTAGGTATGGACTAAATCGTTCTTGCAAGTAGTTTTACTGCTTAAGCAAAACACTGCCATGTATTAGACTGTATTATAAATACTGCAGCACGTTACAGATGCCATACAAAACTGAATAAACCTTCTTGTGGTCTTATACTGCTTATTGGACTACTTCAGTTTCAGCTTAGGAGAATGGAGAATCAGCTTTATAAAACTGTTTTCCTTTAGGCAGTGACTTTTTTGTTCTTTGCCATCAAATCATATAATCATACAGTTTCCCCTTCGGTGACATAGGCACAATACTGTGATGTTTGGCTCCTGCAACAGAACAATACAAACAATAGAATAAAGTTAAAATCTACAATTACATAGATAGGTGGTGAAGCTTTTAACCTAGTGAGTTACTGTGAATATTGTGTATGTTTATATTTGTAAGTACATCATTTTCTGTTGCTATGAGACGACTGAATGTTGCAAATTGTGCTCTCAAATGTATATTTATGTGCAGGTGCAACATTAAGTTTCTGAAAGTCTGCTAAAGCACACAAAGAAACATAAAATGTGAGATTTATTAATTCCAGCAAGAAGAATTATGTCTTATCATTGCTTATTTCAGTTGCTGGACTTATTCTTCTGTGAAGAAACTGAAATTTAAGAGAAGAACCAAATTTCATGTTCTTCTCCTGGTGCCAGGAGAAAAAAACAAGTTATACTTTGCAGAGGGTAATGATGCATTAGGAAATGGCTGCTAAGGGAAGAAAGGGCATTAAAGAGTGTAAAGAAGAAATAGTCATCTGTTTGTTCCATGTCACATGCTTTTGGTTTGTGTGAAAGGGAGAGGCAAGGTTGATTTCTGTTTGTATTAACTCACATTAGTAAGTTGACACTGTTGGTCGCTGTGATGCGTGCAAAATAGCTGATTAATTATATGGTGCTAACTGTCTCAGTAGGCTTCTCTGCAGTAGAACTAAGACTAATTAAGATTATGTCAGGATGAAATGAGATGGGGTAACATACAGAAAGCTATTAAAAATTTGGGTAGCACTTGTCAGGAAAGTCACCTTTTGCATCTCATGCTGAGGATTGTTTCATCAGAAAACTTGTTTTTTTTCCAGTCTTCAGGCCTGTTTCTCCTCTTGCTTTACTTTAGTGGAAATCAGATGTTATTCCACTGAAGTCTGTGATCCAGAGTAATGCTAGTATGAATGTGTGGAGAGGTAAGCCCGTGGTTTTCACAGTCACCTTAGTGTTGTGTGCAAGTGTGAAGCAATTCTCATTTAATTATAGAAATGGTCTGGTACATTGTAATACTGAAATGTTTGTTTATTTAAATTTCCATAATGTTTCTTAAGTAATGCTTCAGTTTATTTGTGCCTGAGAAACACTTTTGTACAGATTGTTCACCTTCCAGCTGTCAGAACAGCACAGGCATTTTGTCCTAAGTTGCTTTCATTTGTCATACCTGCTGTGCACAAAGACATTGATTTCTGTCATGCAGATCATTTAAAGAAAATCACACCAAGTGATTTCTTGTGATGTGCATCAAGACTTCTTCCTCTTCCTTCAGATCACAGGAGTCATCCCAGGACAGCAAAGTGAATTCTGTGTTTGTGGGTAGGCATTACACACAATGGGAGCTCAGCCTAGACAGAGGTTCAGATAGATCACAGTCTTTATGGCATTCTAAATCTGAAACTCTTCTGTCATTTGCTTTTGATTTCTTATGTCAGTAGGTACCTAGTGATACCTAAAATCAAGGGGGAGTTAAAAAAAGAAAAGCTTTGGTAAATAGGTTTCTCACTGGCTAGTGGTTTTTTTATTTAATGGGTTAATGCTGGCTAGATGAAGGCTTGAGGTGTGGAAGTGTTTGTCTAAAGCCCCGTGACACATGGCTAAGAAGAGCTGAAAATGCTTGCTTTAAAAGCATTTATATCTTTAATCCTTACTGCCACAGAAACACCAACATTTGGCCTAAACATAATGGATGGGTTAGGATGTAGAAGGCCTGAAAATACAGGTTCAGAAAGTAGGAGCTGTCCTATTCCTTTTAAATATAAAACCATCTGGTACCCTGTTGCATAAAGAAATAGCAGGTAAAGAACCAAATTTAAAAAAAAATAAAGAAAAAAAAATAAAGTGGTAAATCTGCAAGCTTCTCAATGATTATGTGTAAGGCATCAAATTGTCTCAGATTGGGTTCAGTGCAAGGCAATGAGGTCTGATTCACTGCTTCTGCTGAAGACAAAGAATAACTCTTCTGTTTAGTTCTGCTTTTACAAAATGAGGTTAGTTATCTACTGCTATCAAAGGACAAGACACTTCTGTACTGCTTTCTCTGGAGAATGAGAGATTGGAGCTGATAAAAGAAGCAGTATGTAGAACCAGGCTCATTATATCTTCTACAAAATTAAATCGATGGATTTATTTTTTTTCATATCAAATAAGAGTTGCACTGAAAACTACTGATATGTAGAATGTGACTTTTTTGCCAAAAATCTAGGGTAAGATTTACTTTTCTGAAATCTAAAAAGAATCTGCTGTAGTACCTGGTGGATTGCTAGGGATTTTGGAATGTCTGGTTCTGGTGGACTGAGTCTCTGCTTAAAACAGCAATGAAAAATGAAATCCAACACAGAATGACTGACTTGTGTTTGTAGGCACCTTCCATCAGCAGACAGTGCAAAAGAATTCCTTCCAGAGAATTCATTTGTTAAACTCTGTAGTGTCTTTTTGTGTGTCAGGAACTTTTAACTTCATTTATAAAGATCATTCTTCAATAAAGGGGAAGAATGAAACTGGTGGTAGCAGCTACACCAGCCTTAGTAAACCCTGAATTCCACACCTGCTGAACAGTCAAATGTCAAAAGAATCAATAGCTGAGCTGTTCATTAACATATTTATTCTAAGAGCAGGGAAGTTATTCCACTAGCTGAAGAAGTGGTCTGAATCCATTGTATGAAGGAAAACAGATTTAAGGCTGGCTTACAGTTTTCTCAGAATTAAACATGCACTTGTTCCATTTTAAAATTATAATTCTTCTTTTCTAGGGTGTTTATGCCTGTTTAATTCTTCTCAGTTGCACCTAAAAGGTTGTTGCAGTCTATTTTGCTTACACTTTCAAAAGTATAAAAGGATTTAAAATCTTGATGTTATCTTCTGTAAATATCAGTCTGTGGTGAAGAATAATGGAATGTGCAAAATGTGTTTGGAAGCCTATAAAGCACCAAAGATGACAGAATAGGGAAGACTTACTGCAAACCATGATTCTTTCGAGTTTTTTGGCTCTTTTGCAGGAGCATTTTGGATAGCAGCCCAGGATCATGGGGATGACACGTAGACAATATCAATTGCTAGCATTTAGGTAGCTATGTAGATGAGCTATCTTAGTCTTTCCTGCTTCTTTATATACTGGGAAATGCACGGTGGGAAATAAAATCTTGGCAAGACCTCCCAAGCTGAGGCTCAGCCTCCATATCTCAGGCACGGGTGTCACATTTAAGGAATCATGTGGCCCAGTAACTGCCATCCAGAAATTTTCTTCTAAGTCATGATCTTGGCAAAAGGCAACTTGCTACATGGCCATAAGATGTTGCATCTTTTGCATGGCTTTGTTTGAGAGGATGCAACATAGGTTCAAGTTTTCAAGCTATGGTGAGCACAGTGCAAAGACCCTGATGGTAGAAGATTCATTATTTGGATTTAAAGAACATTCATACTTCAAATAGTTATGGGCAATAAGAAAATTATCTGTTTTCTTTCACTGTCAGCCTTTTTGGGATGACTTTACCATCTTATAATGCTTAGAATTTGTATTTATATAGAATGGAAAGTCATAGATGCTGCTTAGCAGTGTTTGTATGAATGCGAAGTAATTTACCCTGACAAAGGAGGCAAATCTTGACATTCTCATTTAGGGCCCATTGCTTGCTTGCACTCAGCAGTATAACATATGAACTAAGGCTCGATTCAGGAAACATGCCAGAACCTTAACTGAAATGTTCCAGGATTGCTTTACTGTTTGACTTTACTGCCTAAATGTGTTCAGGAGTAATCTGAGCCTGAACATTTAAATCTAGCTTTTGATAGTCGCTCTCCATTTATTTCCTCTGAAATCTCTAAAGTCTCCTACAGACTCCTTTTATCTTGGTCTCTGTGGTACACACATGCAGAAGGAAGCCCTTGTACTGATCCTTCTCCAAACAAACATTGAGACCCTGTGTGGGAGAATGGATATTGGCTGGGTTTGGGGTGGGCTGAAAGCCTTAAGCATTTTTCTCCTGATCTTTCCCGTTCGGTGCTATTTGTTTAGCTTACCCCTCATAATCACTTCAACTGTTTTTCCAGCTTATGAACAAAAGAGGTAGATCAACTTTGAAAGTCATCCAGCATGAGATGTATCATACTGGCAAGACTAAGATGCAGCTGAAGACAACAGCGTAGAGCTCATGGCAATATTCTGTACTGCACCTTTGTGCCTTTTTACAAGTTTTGTCTGGTGGGTTCACAATGGGTTCGGTTTGGTGTTGAGATGCCCTGGCAAAATGCCTGAGCATCCCATGAAGCTGTCAGAACACACACTACTGTCAGCAATATTTTCCAGTAACAGTGGAGTAACTGCAGAGGTGCAACAAATTCATGTCTTGTTTCATGGAGGCTCTGAGCCCATTCATAAAGAAAAGCAGGAACACCGGAGCAAGAGCGTGGTATGACAGAGCCTCGGTGCTGGTCATACAGTGATGTACACATAAAGGTGTTGTGATAGGGTATTATGGTAGCCTCACACTGAGCACGAATCCGGCTGTTGCTGAGAAAGGGTCAGAATCTGATCTTGCTTTATGTGAAATCAGCTTGTAAAAGAAAGTCAGGACATCCAGGGGACAGAGTATGAACAGGAAACTCCTGGATAAATAATTTCTGAAAGCCTAAAGCAGAATGTGTGCTACCCTTGTGGTCTTGAGAAAAGCAACTGGAACTCTCAGGAACGTGAACTGAAGCCCTGAATATATTCTGTAGTAAGCAGGAGAAGCCTAGCAGCATTGCCACTCAGCCATGCCTCAGAGATGGAGTCTGCAAGTGATAGTATTTTAAAATTGACTTTGTATAAATACATGCATTTAAATATTTAGCTGTTCATAAACGTGAATGTTTTATTAACTTTTGTTGTAGCCATAACATTTAATATTTTTGTTGTACGCACAAGTAATTTAAGTGGCAGAAGCTTTTGTTCTCAGCTGATTTTATGTGTGTATCAGGAAAGCTTTTAAATGGTCAGACTCTCACATTTCCAGATTCTTTTGAAGCAAAGCTAAAGTTCAAGACAGTTTCCAAGTACAGGTGCAGAGGGGAAGGGCTGCAAAGATCACAGAATCACAGAATGCTAGTGCAGTTGTTGACCCTTTTGCACTGAGACAAGGCAAGGACTTGACACAAAGCCAAGCCTTAGAGGCGATGGAAGGGCTTTGCTTGGAACCAGTGAGACAAGGTGGAATTTGTTGATCTCAGGAAGGAGACTGGGCTTTTTAGACCAGAAAGGAAGGCTGTCAAAAAAAGTACCTGCATATGCAGCATAGCTTTAAAGACTGGAAGCCTTTGCTGTGTTTACTAAGTATTTCAGCATTTTCTGGTTATCACGTGTTTTCCAAAGCAAGAACATTTTTACATGCTTAATGCAGTTCAGATGGCAGTATTTACATGTTAGTATTCTTACAATTTTGCAAGTTTTGTCACCCTTCACTGGATCTGGACTGTTAGTTTGCTCTTCCCATGCATCTTTCTTCACCTAGGAATAGTTCATTCTTAACTTGAGTGACAGCTATTATCGGTGTCCCTTGGTATTTTGTAGAACAATGGTTGCTTCTTATTCACAATGAATGAACAGGTTCCCCACATGTGTTTGGAGAGACCTCCCGCTTTTGTGAGCATGATGCAGTCGTGAGACTATCTTCAGCCCAGGCAAATGAACCATTCACCAGGTGAGGAACTTCTATGAAATGAACACAGGCTGAGGTGGCTTAATGGAATCACTGTAATGGTTGCCAATGGTAAAAAACACTACACAAAGGACATTTCTCCTGTGCATGAGGATATATAAGTAAAATAGAATATCTCAATAAGTCAGTAAATCAGAGGTTCTCCATTCATAGAGTGGTCTCAGATTCAGCATAGCAGGTTCTTAGCTAGGCAATGCCATGTTCTTTCCTCATTACCTATAGAGAGGCTTCATATACAATATTAATTTCTTTTGATACAGGACTATATAGCATGCTGGGTGAATGGTGTGTAAGAATTTAGCGTTATTAAAGGCTTTGTGCTTTTGAAATTATTTTCATTTGATAGTCTTAAACAACAGTGAGGATCAACAATATCTGTAAGAGGCATGCCAGGGTTTTCAGTCCTGTTTTTTTAGATGGAAGATTTGATGTACTGGTCAGCAGGTTAACAACCTGATCTTTTTCTGCTTCATGTAGAAAGTAGAAATACCTTTGAGTTGAAAGCATGGTGACTTTGATCTTTGACTTAAGAGTTGTGCAGAGTGTCATACTTGAAGTCAGTGGCCGTGGTTACTAATGGAAAACAGTTTTTCATATTCCTATGCAAAACCTCCCTTGAATTTTATCATGAATTTCCCTTCTCACCTAGAAAAAAAACTTGAGCTTTTGAAACTCCTAATAGATTGCTAAGAACCTTTGCATTTAAGGTAGTTAAGTAAATGGTGTTTGCAATGGAGTTTCTATGAAGAAATCATTGGTTATAGCTTTATTACCTTCCTACAGCTTTGCCCTTTTAGATGTAGTTTCTTCTTTCAGGCTTCAGAGAATTTACCAAGCTAGTTTGACCACACACCTTTTTCTTCCCAGGAAAATATTGGCTGTCTCAGTAAGCATAAAGATGACTCAAATGCTTTGTAGAAGAAAAATAAATGTGATTGCATTTATGACAAACCACTCAGCTGGCAGGTAAAATGACCTCGTATTGTATTTAGGTTAAGGAGTTTTTAAAGGATTTTTCTGTTACAGAGATAGATTTTTCTGTGGTTTCTCATGAGAGGTTTAAAATCACACCTTTTTTAATATATATTAAACTGTTCTTCTTGCAATTTACAGTAGTACAGCGCTGTGAGCATGCATTTCAGAAAGTCTATAAGACAGTGTACTACCGTAGTAGTGGCATGAAAGTACCTCCATAAAGTGATTAAATATTAATCTCTAAAGAAAAAAAGTGAGAGGTTCCTGACATGAATTTATACTCAGTAACAAGTAATTATTCATTTCTTCAGCTCTAGATGCATAGCTTTTCCTGGTCACCTCTTTTGCTTTGATTCATGATGCAAAGAATCATCAGGAGAGAAAGGTGACCTAGGATTTTATTCCTCCTGCTTCTGAGCTCATCATGTTCACAGCCTGTTGCTTTGCACTTAAAAGTGTTTCTGACTTACCTTGGCTGTCAGCAGCCCAAAGAAACAAATCACCAGTCAGTGATTTGCGCAGCATAACAGCATTTAGTCAGGGCTCCTCTTCAGTTGCTTCAAGTGTTTAAGCACAGAGTTGTCATCTCTCACAACTGCAAAGTATCCCCTTTATTGCTGTTTCTCCTTCACTTTTCAGGGCCAGATTCCTCAGGCACTGCTCTGTGAAGCAGCTGTGCTGTGGAGTCTGGATTTGCACATGAAATACACCTGTGCTACCTCCAGGTGAATAAGCTGGAGCCTAAGGAAAGTGAGGTGCTTTTGCCAAGGTAGTAGTACTTCAGTGAGCAGTGTAGCATCAGATCTGAAAGTGAAGGATTTCATAAGCCAAAACTGTGACTACTGGAAACACAACTCGGGTCTGTTCTCTGCCCCAGTACAGTCATCTGTGCTGTACCTGTGAATGCTTGATAAGCTGCGAGCATCGCAGTGCCATGCTGACATGATAAACATGCATCAGTCTGGAAAAGTTAACAGATACTAAACAGTGATTGTTACGGTTTATTAGGAGCTCCTGAGGTGCTGTTTGCTATGGGGATATTTTTGTCAATGCTGATAGTAGTAGTAGTGGTAGTATTGATAATTATAATAATAATAACATGCAGAAAATTGTCAGGGCTATGCATATACCATATCGTCATAGCAGTTCTGCTGCTGCTTATGACATAGAGTTATTTCTCAGTTCTCTAGTCATGTTAAGGAGAGCAATAATTCATTTTTTGGTAGCTCAGATTTTGATAACCTCTATTTGTGAATGGGTTTATTCATTCTCCACTCCATACAGTGCATTGAATCATGCTACCCAAGGCCAAAGACAGACTGAGATTGCTCTGTTGGATTGTGACCTTTTTTAGTCAGCACATATGTGTTGGGAGCATTTAACTGAGGCTCCTTTTCCCTTTATAAAGTAAAAGCCACTTCTGACTACTCTAGTTTAGCCTTGTGAAATGTCCACTAATCACTGAAAAGCCTCTTTGCTTCTTTCATGTTCTTCTTGTAGTCTGGTGTCCAAAGCAGTCTCAAAGAGAAGGGCTCTGAGCTGTTCCTAGCCTGTCCAGATCTCACAATCATAGTCAAGGAAATTTTTCTAAAGAAAATGCATGGCAATGGTCATTAAAGATTTCCTCAGGGTACTTCAGAATGTTTTAAACACACTGAAGCCATCAGATAAATGTGGCAAATAATGCAAACATTTGTAGGTGTTTTTTCAACAAGGTGTATCTTGTTGATCACTCTAAGCACATAATATTGTCATTTTTGTAGCATACATGCTATGTATATGTAGCGTAGGACATAGTACAAGGCTGTTTATTTATACTGTGATTCCCTTGGTGATATAAAAATAATGATCTCATCTCAGAATTAACATGGGAAAGCATTTGTTAAAACTCTTGGGTGCCTTCAATTCCATATGAGTGGTATAGTTAGTACATAAGTATGGGTGGTTCTAATGGGTGAATACATCAAATAAACTAGAATGTTGGATAAAGTTGTGATATAAACAGTATATTTCCTCTTCTGGATGTAATTTTCAGTTTCCATTATGTCCTGCTGAGCCATCTAAAATACATGAAAGAATCCATAATTGTCACTCATCTTTATGAAATGTCAAAGTCATATACTACATCGACCTCAGTCTGTGTGCATTAATTCACGAAGAATTTAATTTGATGAGTTTAAGTCAGAGCTGCAGTATAAAATCCTTTCAGTGCAGTTTAATTATTTTGCAGGCATTATATACACATAACACCATCATAGTCTAGACTGGATTGTGTCATGATCTGCTCCTAAGACTGAAGAGATTGTAAATGTGTTTCTAGATCAGAGAGTGCTGTTTTCTACAATCTTATTTCTTACTGCTTTTTTCTTCTGCTGCTCAGAAAAAAAGGGAAAATTACGATTTTAGGAGCAAGTATTAGTCTTCAGTTTGTGTTTAGCACATCTTGTATTAGGAAGATGTGGCTTTATTCTTTAAGGAAAAAAAATAACAAAAAAAGTGGGAAATTAAAATAAGGAAGCCAGATTTCTGCCTTTGTTTGGCTCAGCAAGATCAAACCTTTCAGCTGACTACACTGGTGTCAGTAATTGCTCTGTAGATAGAATTGCCTATTGCTTAGTAGTACTAGCGTTATTGATCAGTTGGTTTTGTTCATGAACTGCCAATGATAACCTCAAATTAGATCTAGCTGGTATTAAAGAAATAGAATTAAATTATGCCTGGCTGTGGACAAATAATGAGATACATGAACACATAGTTACTGCAGTAACACTTTTTGCAGAGATTTCTTGAAAATAAACCCCCAGACATGTCTGTCTGTTTGTTTTTTTCTGTTATTTGTTATGCAGCTCTGTCCCTCATTCACCTACACACACAATGGTATTTTTAATGACATTGTAAGGGGTGCCACAAAGAGGTGGGGAGGTGGGGGTGGGAGGGGAGATCTGAGCTGTTCTTTGAGAGGGGAGGTGTATGAGGGGGGTGAATACAAGGATTCATAAGTTATTGCAGCCTCAAGGCAGCAGTAATTTATTCACTGACAGTTTGAGTTTCACGCTATGCTATTTTCAAAAAGCCTTAAAAAGTGCCTCTGTTATATTAGTGTGTGTGTTGGTTTTAGAAATATTCCTCATCATGGAGACAGTTTGAACACAAACATTTGAAACACATTCATCAGAGTGTGGCAGTTGTCCTGTTTCAGTACAAAAAGTAATATAAAAAGGATAGTTATTTTCCACCTTTTAACATGAATTTGAGTGCCCTGAGGGATTTTTCAGGGTTGTTTCCTTGCTTGTTTTTCTGGTTTTAGATGTTGATGAAAGTGAAAATTATGCCTTTAGATGATGCATGTATATTGTATTAGTGTAGTTATTATTGTAGTTGTCCTCTCTGGAACCATTTAGCTCCAGTTCTCAAAGAAAGCAACAAAATGGATGTGAATGGCATACATTTGAATAATGACCATTTCGGTTTGCACGTTTTCCTTATGCTACAAATCAGAGAAGAGTCTAGCTGCACACAGCATCCCTAACGTGTGAGACCAAACAGTGCTTCCCTTGGGCATGAACCATATAATATTATCTATGCATTATCTAAAGCACCATTTCCTCACAAGGAGATGTTCGGCTTGGCTTTTTGGTTATGAATTCCCATTTATATTGCAGTAATTTCCATTAGTTTAACAATTATTGTGAAACTACACATCTGGAAGCCTAAAGAAGAACAGTGGCTTCAAAAGTTTGAAGTTTATGGAATTACACTCAGTTTTGGTTAATAATATATATGAAGCCAAACATATTAAGTGTGAGCAGCTGTAGACCATTACAGTTTAGATTTAATTTAAGTAATCTCTGGATTGACCTCTTTCAAAAACTGGACACAGTGGGCAACATAAACGCATCATCCTGTGCCTTGTAGTGAATTTTAGATGCCAGCTACATCCTCATAACACTTTATTGGGTCTCCAATGAAAATTAGGGATAAAAAGATACAATGGGAGAAGTGGTGTTATTTGTTCTTAAGTGCTACTCATTCGGCATAGATACGGCCTTGGCTTATGGCATATTCATTTGTGCTTTTCTGCAGATAGTGTTTTTTGTGACATTAATGACCTCCCTCTGATTATAAAGCTGGATTTTGTCAGAATGTTTTTAACATTAAAACTTCTACTGCAGGGAATTCAGACTGCTACCCAGTTGGTTCAGTTGTGTAAAAAATCAGAATGTGCCTCAGAGCAAAGCAGAAGCCATTCATTGCATTTCTTTGAAGTGAAGCAGTACAGATTGGCACAGGTGAAGATTTGACCTTGTGTGTTTAAAAATTACTTCTTGACAGGTCCATCTGAAACAACGGAATTGTAACACAGAGATAAAAACTTGTACCAAATCATTATTATAAAAGAAGATTAAAAACTCTCCCATATTTTGATATTCAAATGTGTTCTTTTTTCCCAATCCCAGCTAGGTAATTTTTAAGACTTCTCATGAATAATGGATGCTTTTTAAATTGTTTGCTTAAGAACAATGAGTTCATTGTGTGAATAATGAGAAGTTTTATTGTGGGCCACTTTGTAATGTTTTGATTGTCATGGTTTATACCAATCTTGAGGTCAGATGGTAGAAATCCAATCAATTGTTGTATTTAACCTGCAGTCATTACTGAAGGTGGGGAGAGAATACATTCTTGCTTTCTCTTTCCACAGCATCTAGCACGGTAGGGGTTCTTGAGAACTACTTTCAACAAATAATTACTGATTATTACACTAGAGTGAAGGGAAACTGAGAGGCTTCAGTGGGCATTTTGCTAAAACACTGAGAATTAGCTTCAGTTTTATTACTAGAGGTATATTTATGTGAGCTGCAGTATGAAGAAGAGCAGCTTCAGTTGTCACACAGAGACAGAGTCTAGCAGCAATAAAAACTCAAATCACTGTGTCATAAGGGAAACTTGTTTTCCATAAACTCATAAAAATGATGATCTGATGATTTCTCTGTGATCCTTCAGGGATTTTTAGGGATGTATTTGTTAAAGGCTGAAAGCCATTGTGTTTCCTTAGTTTTAGTCTTTTTTAATGACTGTCCTTTCACAGAATATTTCTTGGTATGGTGCCTTCTCAAGTTACTATTCACAGTCTTTTCTCAGTTCCTTTCCAGGGCTTTCTGCTTTATTCTGTGATAATATAGCACTAGGCTCTTCGACATACGTAACAAAGGTGTTTTCTCTCCTGCCTGGCAGAATGAAAACTTAAAAAGAAAATGTTGTTAAAGTCAAGTAGAACCTGAGGAGTGGGAAATGTTGGTAGAGGCAGAAATGACAAAATTCATTTTGGACCAAGCTGAAAAATGTTAGTTTATGGGCAAAAATCTGGTCCATGTTATTTCATGACTAACCTTGATTTTCATCTTTGTTCAGATTTTGAAAGTAGAAGTCATTAACTTTCATTCTGAAAAATAGTTTCCTTCCTCTTTTTCAGCCAGAGTTATGAATTCAGCTTGGCCTAAATTAACTTGTAGCACTGGTCTCCTCTCCTAAAGGTCTGTTCTTCCAGTAAATGTAATGTTAATTGAAAAAAATCCACCAGTTCTATTACTGAATTAATGGACCTCTAATTGCTAACAGGACACTTCCCCAAATAGTAAGTGAAGTTATATGTCCACATGTGACTCATGCAGGACATCAAAAACATTTTTAATTTATTGGAGAGTGGTTAATGGCAACACTTTACAGAAGAAAACCAGCCAGCAATAAGTATGCCAGTAAGAAATGTATCAGGAAGTTACTGTGGCAATATCCACATCTTGGTTAAATATAGCATCTCACTCTCCACAAGGATGTTTTACTGAGACTAGAATTATTTGCTTACCTCCCCGCAATTGTCATCATCCATGATTTGTTTTATTTCATTAGTCACTGCTGAAAAAATAAGAAATTAAGACACTGTAAACTTATAAATATGTTCCCATGTTAAACTTGGTCAAAAGCAAAGCTGATATTTAGCAATGATTTTTGAAATCATTAAATTACTGAATTATTACCCTTCTACACTATAAAAATTATTTGGCATTCATTGATCATTTATAGATATTTATTAACATGTCCTAAATAAAAAGGATTAAATTGACTTCAACACGTTTTGCAAAGAGAAACTTGATAGGTTTTGATTAAAACTGTTCAGGTGCAGAGCAAGCTTTTAGGTTTGTTTTATTTGCTGCTTAGTGTAGCCTTGGCCCCGTGACTCGTAGGTGCTGTTGTGTAGAGCTGATCACACATGATCTTTGTAGACTGCTTAAACATTGTTCACTTCAGTCACAAGTTAGCAAAGTGAATAATAGCATATTTTTTTACTGAAGTGAATGAGAGATGCCTTCTCATTGCCCCAGGTGTTAGCTTGTGTTTGCATGAGGAATGATTATCAGAAACAGATGTCTGAACCATAGATGTTGTAAGGAGCTACTTAAGAGTTAAGGCTGTTGAAAGTAGATCCTATCCAGATGCAAGAGCTATCAGACGAGAAGTAGTCAGGTTTGCTTGCTGTCATATTTCTTCCATGGTACTTTCCAAACAGTCAGCCTAATAATCTCTGTTATTTTTATCTCGTCTCACACAGAAGATGAGTGGTGCTGTGGCACCACAGGAGTCAAATGAAGCCATGGTACAAAGTTGCGTCTTCTAGGGTGAGAGTATTTTGGGGGATGGAGTAGATGAACCTAGACAAAATCTGATGTTGAGACTGTTTTATCTCTTAGCCCCCATGGCATTCTCACACTAGTCCTTACAAATACCATGATAAAAATCCCATTAAAGCTGATGAGAGCTTTCCCTTTGTCCTATTCAATTTTCAAAGCAAAAATCCTAAGCAACAGGATAAAGGCTTCAAAATCCATTAATCTAAGTAACAAAAAATTACCCTGCCAGGAAAGCAAGCTCTTCTGTAATTTGTTTTGGAGGTGTCTCTTCCCTCTGCCATGGCATAGATCATAACGGGCCATGGCAATATATTGTATTATAAGCAACCAGCTCTGCCATGGTGTTACAAGGTGAAGACACCCCTTCCAGACCTCTAGTCCTTTTAGATGAAGGCAAATTGCAAAATAATCCCAACTTCTTCTACAGTTAATAGAAATGTGTGGTTTAAAAGGCAAGCCTTTGTACATTGTGGTCTTGTTTTCTAATGGCATCTATGCATGAACGGTGCTTGTTTCACTGATTGGATTGTTGCATTCTGCTGCTTTGAGTTGCTTTGACAATACCCAGTGGAGCCTCTACCTCTGTGGGCAAGGGTATAATCATGGTGCATCAGTTTCATTGCAACAGTAGCTCTGTTAAAACCATCACACTTGCTGTCCATTCACTAAAGGTCATTCTGTTTGTGACAGAACAAGCCAGGCAGAAAAGAATTACACGGCTTCTGGCCAAAAAAAAAAAAAGAGTAAGGGTACCACAGCAGTATTTTGTCCTTTGAGATCTCTCCTATTTTCACCTTGGGATTCTTTCCAAAGAAATCAAGTGTATTATCCATGTGACTTTTTGGAGAAAGAGTATTTGAAATAGCCTTTTAGCAGTACACCACTGAGGTCAGTATGTGTGTCAAATACAGGTGTTGCAGTTTTATTTACTGTGCAGTGTAGAGGGCTGAAATTGGTATATCCAGCAAAGTAAGGAGAACCTGGCTTCCACCACATTCACCTGAGTGTGGAACAGCAGCTTCAAGAGTGCTGTCACATCAGAGGCTTCACCTCCCACCTTCCTATGTGCTAGTAATGCTGTTTTGTAACACTTTGGAGAGAAGCTACAGTTTTGGTCTTGAGATGCCAATGAGAAAACGTTAAGTCAAAAAAAAAATATCCACATGACTTCAACTGAAGTAGATTTAGGCTAGTGTTGATTGCCACTATTTTAAAACTCCTTGCAGGAAATGGGAAAGAGCTGATCTAGAACATATACAGGTTAAATTGGATGTCTTCCTGCTTCACTCCCAAGGAGTTACAGTTCCATGATGTGAGAGGGAAGAATAAAATATTACTATATGTGCAAAATGTGGTGGTGGAATGTGGAAGGCTGAGGAACTGGAAAGTCAAATTATTTCTCTTCTGTTCAGGATAGGTAATGGCATAAATCCACTCCTCTACAGAGTCCTGAGTATGGAGGACATTTGGGAGTGTGCTTAAGTTAGGCTGAAGTTGCTTATCCTAGAGTACCTGAACTACTACTAGTGCAACATGTAATCAGTGGAGGTACAGAAGGGACCTGCTTAACTGCATGGTGGTAGGACCATGATCTCAGCCCAGTGTCTTTCAGCCTCCTTCTGTTTTTAATCCTCCCTCAGTTCCACATCATCCAAAGTGATAGAAATGAATCACAATGGGGGAGGTGAATGAGTAGAAGCCTTTAAGTGTGGCAGAGGCAACAAGAGTGCTACTTCTGAAAGATAGGAATGAGGGCACCAAGACTTTGATTACAGGCAGAGACAGAAGGGCTATCCAAGGAAGAAGGACAGAGGTGCACAGTGTAGACCTTTTAAAACAGGGACAAAACTTTCTCTGCATAAAAATAGTTGACGAGGAAAAGGAATCAGTGAAGTGATTTCAAAGAGTGATGAAGAAAATCTGGCATTGAGAGCTAAGACCTCAGCGAGAGCTGTTAAGTGTAGCAGTGCAGTTAGTATGTGATTCTTGACCTCCTGATAGGCTACGGTATATAGCACAGTCATACTTGTGCAGTGTTTAGAGAAGATACTTTTGAAAAGTTTGGGGGTTTTTGCAACAGTAATGGAACTTTTTCTGGCAAAAAGAAAGGGTTTTGTCTTGATATTTTCAAGAGGGGGAGGGTTAGTTAGTACTGAGTACAGTTGGAGGGGACCAGCTCCCTGGAGTAAGCCCAGGCGTTATATTTTGAGCCTAGAACATCTGTACATTAATAATTAGTAAGGTTAAATGAAAATTTTTTATTGAAGTCAACTGCCATTGCTCACAGGCACAACTGACCTGGTTTTCCCTTGTTTTTCATACCTGCACAGAGAAAATTACAGTGACGGAAAGTGTTAAAGTAAAGGAATCTTATTTAGTTTACATGGGGGAGGAAAATAAGATTAAACAAGAGACACCCTACTGAATGGGGACAGTGGTGGAATGAGAACCTTTTGTTTTAAAGGATTGATTTGCACAGAACACTTAAAACCTTTCCACTGTATACCAGAGACCTCCCTTGTCCTGTGAAATCTTTGCCTGAATGACACTCTACTGAGAGATCAGAACTGTCAGTGTTTGTGCTTCTAGTTGTCTGTAGCATTCACAGTAAGTTTTCTCACTCAGATTAGACAGTACTAAAGTTTTTGCATATATTATCATTGTAGTTTGCTAACTATGCAATCAGATTTGTGAGCTTTTGGAGTCATGGAAGAGTACTCAGGCATCAGTATAATACCAAAACAAATGGAATAGAAGAGTTCTTTTGTTTTGCTGAGTATTGGATTGAATATTCAAATAGCATATAAACATTTTATATAATAGTAAACACTTGGCAGCATAATTGGGTGCAAACCCCAGCATAATTGGTGTGCTGAGGCTGACTGGTCCCAAGGATGTGTTTGTTACAGCTTCCTAATTTTACAGAACTCTGAGAAAACATTAACAATTTAGCTTGAAACTGAAAACAGGGAGTTTGCAGTTTACATGTAACCCCTTCCTTTTGTAATAGATACTGCACCACTCTGCAACCTTGGAGGGGAATTTTCTATCTCCCTTTTCTTCTTCAAGCTAATAATTGCCTGTCTCAGATATGTGTACATCCCATTTAGTGAGGCAGTCCTTATCTGTGCACTTGTTGAACATGTTGCAATGAAATAACTAATTAACAGTGTATTCTTTAGAGAATTCTGTGCCACTTTTTAAGCAGGTCACAGAGGATATATTTTGAGAAGGACAGATCCTATTTCCGTAAGTGATTTCCAAAGGCACACAGGACAGGTCTTTCAGATGTATTTAGGGTTTCAACATATACTTAGTCACATTGTGAAAAGCACCTCGATGAGGTCTATGCCTAGCTTCCATTTAAATCGGTGGAGTGCAGGTAGCCCACCTGCTGAGATTCTTCAGCCTCTACATCTTAATTGCCTCTGAAAATCTACTCCTACCATCATACCCAAGTCCCTTTGAAAATGAAAGACAGGTATCTGTGAAAATTTTACCTATGCTGCACTCTGAAGTGGGTCTGTTTCTGAGAGCATCAAAAGTATTAATTGTTTCAACTACTCTGGTTATTGCCATTTCTGCATCTTTAGCATTTGCCATGTGCACATGCAAGAGCAAGGGGTTTGGATTTTTTTTTTTCTTAAATATTTATTGATAATATAAAACTAAGAAAGTGTTAGGTGTAAAACCTTTTGCTGTATAGTCATGGATATATATTGGTGTATAGAGCAGCAGCAGTTAGCAAAGATCTAGAGGCCATTAGTTCTTGAAGGCTGTGCAACCTTTTGTTGATACCATTCTGTGTTCATAGTGATCCAGCAGTGCACACTGCCATTATGCTAATTTGGGGACAAATTTTGAGGTTATATCCGTGTCTGTCAGCAAGTACTTTATATGCAGGACCAGGTTTTGCCCAAGGTGGTCAAGTATAGTAATGTTGACTTCTGCTGAAATTGCCTTTGAAGCCGTGTGGGTTATTCCCTGAGTCTGATTTCTCTGGGAAGCCCCTCATCCTGGTACTTCTAAACCAGCAATTGTCAGAGCAGTAAATTAAGCAAGCTCTGCCCATGCTTATGGAATGTTAACTTTTTTAATTTTTATGAGAGCTCAGAATGGTGTTCTGCTTTTGTGTGCAAATTCCATTTGTGGATCATAAAAATGAATGGGATGGCACCGTAGGGGAGGGGGGAATTAATGTAATGAATATATCATTGTTATGAAGCAAAATGTTTGTATTGAAAAAATATAGGTAATAGTGCTTTATAAAAGCTCCTTATTATGAGCCATTGGCCAAAAAAATGGCAGAAATAGCCAACTCAGTGACTAAAAAGAAACAACACATGCAGACTGTGAGTATGGATCCATAAATTATCATGTATATTATCATAAAAACTCATTTAAATTTCAGAATATTTTTAATATCAGTACTCACCCTTTGATTGCTATATTTTTTTTTAGTGTTCAGAATAAATAAAAGGAAATTAACTTAGGGGTTGAGACATGAGACACATTCCAGCTGCAAGGGCAATTAAAATGCTGGATAGCAAAGGGTGAGATGTTGATGAAGAGAGACTTTGAAAGGCTGATAGCATCTGTTAATGAAAATTCTCAGAGGCAAAAGATTTGTTTGCTCAGGTAGTTTGAGAAACAGAAAATGTGGATAAAGGTTAGAGAGAGGAATAAATATTTTCCTAACATGATTGACTGAAGGTCAGATAGAAAGAATAATTTTACTATGTTTGAGGACAATTCAGCTAGCATAATTTTTTTCCAAGACATTTATCTGAGGTGAATCCAGGTTTTTTCAGTGATGAATATGTATTTCAATTCATAGTCTGATTACCATAATCTCTTGTGATTGTTTCTTCAAATAAATAATATTTATCATTTCTTAGACTCAGCAGTTCCAGACATGTTTTTTAAGAGAAGGTAGTCAGCAATACTCTGTTGTGCTCATGTTAAAACCTCTATGCATATCATAGCAAAGAATTAACTTGTGTTACCAATAATTTTGAGTTTGCAACATACACTGAAATTACATTTTTAGCTCTTTAGATGAATGCAGTGGTCCATGAGACCAAGTTTTAGCTATTTTCAAAATCCT
Source organism: Galbula dea (assembly GCA_013399015.1). Classification (NCBI taxonomy): domain Eukaryota; kingdom Metazoa; phylum Chordata; class Aves; order Piciformes; family Galbulidae; genus Galbula; species Galbula dea. Next base: position 1,409,183 of record VWZX01000352.1, read on the forward strand.
CTGCTTGTTGGTAAGTGGGTAAGTGTCCTTTTTTCAGAACATGCATTGCCTATAGCAGAATTAACATACTAATGCTCTCTTTTGGCTAAAAAAATTATTTAAACTTTAAAAAGAATTCATAGTTATTTCCCTTCTTAGATGATAATTCCACACCATACTTTCCTTTTTAACTGTATTTGTAATTGTATCATAATTGTGCAACCTTACCTGGAATAATAAATAACAGTTTCCATCAGTATCCCAGTTCACTGAGGGTAGGTGGCTATTCAATCTACTCTATCAAGTAAGATATGAGGAAAATGTACTTTGAGATACCATACTGATGTTTTTACTATATCATTTCGGTGACTAGTGTGTTTCTAGGCAGTATAGGAATCTTTAAAAGTAAACATTCAACTGTGTTACAGCATGAAATAAAAATACAGGATCAGGTCTTTTGTTTCCGAAATGAAAACAGTGTTCATGGCACTACCTTGCTTAGACCAGCCACAGCCAAGCCTTGAATCAGAGAGTCATCTAGGTTGGAAAAGACCTCCAATATGAAGTCCAGCCATCAACCCAAAACCACCATGCCCACTAAACCATGTCATGAAGTGCCACATCTACACAATTTTTTTTTTAACACCTCCAGGGATGGTGACTCTACCACTTCCCTGAGCAGCCTGTGCCAATGCTTAGCCACTCTTTCAGTGAAGAAAATTGTTCCTCATATCCAACCTGAACCTCCCCTGGCACAACTTGAGACTATTTCCTCTTGTCCTATTGCTAGTTACCTGGGAGAAGAGACCAAGCCCCACCTCACTACAACCTCTTTTCAGGGAGTTGTAGAGAGTTTGAAGGTCTCCCTTGAGCCTTCTTTTCTCCAGGCTAAACAACCTCAGTTCCCTCAGCTGCTTCTCACCAGACTTGTGCTCTAGACCCTTCACCAGCTTCGTTGCCCTTCTTTGGACATGCTCCAGCACCTCAATGTCTTTCTTGTAGTGTGGGACCCAAAACTGAACACAAACAAAGCATGGCCTCACCAGTGATGTGCGCAAGAGGAAAGATAGTTCAATGACTTGGCTCGTCACTGAGCAGTGTTAATCATTACTTATTGTGTGGCTTTTCATTTTCTGTTTTTCTCCTAGTCATATGAGAGGCCAAATGCACCTCCTCCAGGTCAGTATTGTCACCACAAGGTGAGCTCAATTCTCCACATCTTGGAACATTTGGGGGTTTGTAAGCTTTCTCTTTGAGAGGTGGCTTCACATGGAATGTGCTCCAGTTGTTTTGCAGACCAGTTAGGTTTTCTTTTCCAGCTTGATAATTGCTAACTCTGTGATTCCTAATTAGAATCTTTTTGCTGAGATAAATATGTAAACACAATTAGATATGTATTTTTAACGTGCAGTAATTAGACTCATCAGTTGAGTGTTAGTCAACGCATGGATTTTTGTTCTCTTTCAGTTTTTCAATTGCAAGTAAAGGTTGTGAGTGATCCCAACATGATGGTGCCTTACACACCTTCATTCTTTTATGTATTTTCTTCTGTTGACTTACATCCATGTTGCAAACACAGAAAAATTACAGCTAGAAATAGGACCTCAGAGACTGTTATTCAAATGTGCCCAAAGTTAAGTTTACAGTTGACTTCATGATCTTAAAGGTCTTTTCCAACCTAAATAGTTCTATGATTCTAAGTCAAGGACAGACTAAGGCCAAAGCATCACACTTAGGCCTTGCTGTGGTCAACTTTATGGCACCTGACATAAGAAGGTTACGGCTAAGATAGTTTCTTTCCATGGTAGCTGGATCTGATTTCTTCAGTAACCAATACACAGGAGTAAGAAAAAGTCTAGCTCTGATGGTCTGAAGGAAGTGATTGGTAAGATCTTGGTTTCTTCTTTCTGCTTTTTCTATAAAAGTAACTTTTATTCTGATTATATCATTCAAAAGCTTTTCAGTCGACACCTGGTCTGTTGCAAGCAGCAGGTCTTGCTGTGGATTCATTCTAGCTTGCTCCATACAAGATGCAGTAAGTGAGGCTGCAAAACAGTGTGATCATGGGATAAAAGTGCTCAAAAGTGAAGAGAAGGGAAAGAAGCCACTACCAAAGGCTGCGTCTAGGCAAGGCTGTGATGTTGTACTAAGGTTATGGTGTAGCTTCCTGATACTGGTAGGATGCAGGACTGTACTCAGCAAATGGTTTCATTTGCTGATGTCACTTGGAGCATGTCCTTGATGGAGATTCCAGAACACTCAGGGAGATTAGTATTGGGCAGGAATATCATTGGAATTGAACTCACTGGATTTGCATCCCAGTGTAAGTGTAACAGTGCTGTGCTTACTGCATAGTTCTAGGTTTTTGACTCTGCTGGACAGACAAAGCCCTGGAGTCAGAGCAGAGCTTCTCAGACGAAATCTCTCTGTACTTAACCAGTTTAATTTTTTTATTATTATTATTCAGGTTTCCTAAAGCTTGGAAGTCAATTTTTCTAACACTAATGTAGTCTTACACTTTTGCCATTTGCATGTAAAATGGTTTTCCATTTGGGAGGGCTCTTCACTCATGGGCCCATGTCTCCCAGAACTCAACATCCTCTGGTGATAGAATGCCCTCAGTACTACCTCTGTCAGCTTCTGATAGAGTCAGTAACATGAGTTCTTAGTTCAAAAGCACTGAAGTTGTGCTGACCTCAAACTTGAGTAAAATGAGGGGTGAGTAAGATGGAAGGTTGTTGTGAGAGAACAGATCAAGGTGAAATGCATTCAGAAAGAGCCATTAAAAAAAAAAAAAAAAGAGTGTCTTTGACTTGTGTTCAGCAGATCTGAATTCCTGCATGTTTAGCTGTGTCCCATCCTGAGCAAATGTGGACCAGATGGTTCCTGTAAATTCTCCTTTAGAGCCAGGCAAGTTCACATCCACTCAACCAAGCTGACATATCTATTTGTGTAGATTTCTCTGTTTATGGATGACAGGTTGCAATAATGTAATTACATACAGGGAAAACTAGAGGTTTACTGAAGAGAAAAAGCAGAAGAAAAAAATAACGTTATCTACTTGGTCTAGAAGGTTGTCTGCTAGCAGAATAGTGGAGTGTAACACTTTAAGTGCTGGTTACCAGGTAGAAGTGATCAGGTCAAAACCAGATGATATGCAATAATTCTAATTCTGTTTAATAATTTGAACTTGCATGTGTTAGACTGAAGGGGCACTGCAGTGTACTAGTCATTTACTGAGTCTTCTACTGGTGATCAATTTAGCAGCTTGTTCTTCCTTGCTATAAAATTGTTAAGCAGCTTAGGTTATGCAAAGTGTATTTGCCTGACATGTCTGGATTTTGAATGTCGGGGAGTGGTTTGGGTGGCTTGTTTGGAATTTGAATGTTGGGGAGCGGTTTGGGTTGGCTAGTTGTTTTTTAGTCACACCTAGTATGTTGATCTGTTTGGTTTTAAATTAGTGCTATGCTCAGGGCCAGACACAGAATAAACAAGTATACCTCAACTTAGAGACCTCTGGTACACCTGAAATGTAAGCTGGCATCATAGAAGTTGTGTTTGTCTTGGGGAAATACTTGCCTTGCTACTCTCCTTTCTGGTGAGTTCATTGTGCCCTTGCTCAATGCGACTCCACGCTTAAATGCCTCGATTTCACTTGTAGACCAAAGCTTAATTCTTTATAATATGTTCCAGATACATAGTTAGGAACACAAGTATTCAGATCAGAGCTGATACTCCTTCAGCTGACACAAGCATGCTGCATGCCAGGAAAATACACTCCTCAAAGATGTTTGGTACTGAGCAAGGCAAAAGAGAGACTGCAAGGAAATGCTCTTTCATTCCTAAATGGAGGCTAAGGTCCAAGCTCCTATCAGGAACATTCAGAAAAAGAGTGGTTTACATAAGTGGTAATTTTTTCTCAGTACTTTGCTGCCATCTGTGAGGGCTCATGTGATGCCACAGATGTTCCAGTGTGGTCATTTACTCATGACATGTTAATGGTTGCTGTTATTTAAACAAGAGAAAGTTCAATGATGTAGTACATAGAATTTCATATGGCTGAGCAAACTGCTCAGATGAATTCTGCTTACGTGGGTGTGGGAAAAGTTTGCCTAGGTGAAAAAGAGTGAAATGTCCCCTGTGCTAGTAGGATCAGTTGAGAGATAGTTCTGTCAAAGGGATGATCTGAAAGACTGAGTGACAGGCTTTCCTTCCCTGGCAGAAGTATGATGAAGATACTGGACGAATTTGTGTCTTAACTCAAAATACTTGTTTCAGCTCACTAAGAGGTAAGCTGGGCACTTTTGTGGCTCTAGTTTTATTACTATATCTACCTTCAGCCTCATCATTTTGCAGGCTGTACAGATGAGGGTTAGCTCCTTTAAATCATCAGTACTTTAAGAATAAGCCAGATAATGATACATTGGAAAAATAAGGCCAGGATTGTCTAAGCTTTTAGTAGGTGAGATCAGACTGAGTTGTGAGATTGCATTCAAAGATCAGAGGAGTAAACCCTTCCCAGTACGTGACTAGAAGGGGTCAAAATGTAATATGGGTCTGATACATGACCTAGGAGGTATGGACATCACCATCATGTCGCCAGATGTGTGTGTAAATCAGTGATGCCAACATCTTACAAAGGTAGTGCAGTGAAGGAATGTGGTGCCATCAGACAAGGTAGCCTCAGAAGCAGTGCTTCCAGAAAAACACATGCCTTCCAACCTGTTGTTTTTTTGCGTCCAGGGTATGGCTAAGAAAAAACAAGCTGAAAGATCAGATTGGGGTCTGAATGAATCTTTCCTGTTGTCTGTATTTGTGTTAGTGACTATAAAATTAACAACCTCTGAATTTTAGTAATGGTATTATGAACCTATTTTGAGATGGTCTCATTTCTGTCATCTTCTAGAAGGATGTCACTTTTTCTTGTCTTATCTAATAATCTCTGGCTTTATCAATTGAAGTAGTACAAAGTGGGAACAGTATTAATGACAGCCTTACCTGCATGGCTTCTTCACAGACCTGCAGTAAATTGTCAGTCCTTTAGTCTTTCAGGATAGATCTGATGCAGAGGGTGGGAAAAACACAAAATAGATACAGTTGCTGTCACTGGCTGGTTTCTTCTAGGGTGAATGAGATCCATGTGCTCAGGGGCAAGCACCTCGTGTGGAGCAGGAGCTACTGGAGGGTAGGGAATGGCAAAGCTCAGTGTACAAGTCTGGTCCCTGACATGCACAGAACAAGGAGGTAATTTCCCCATTCATTACCGAGACAGTACCCCTGAACTGTCACAACTTGCATTGTTATGCTAAGGAGAAAGAAGAATTCACAATTGAGGATTAAATGGTCCTTTTATTTAAACAATCACATTGCTTATGTAACAGCTCTCTTAATGGTAAAGTACAGCTGGAGCCTGGAACATGTTGTTTACAGAAATCTCACGGAGTGGGGAGTGGCTGAAGGCAGCAGGCATGGAGGGAGATCTGAGGTTGGCAACAGTGAACACGTGTTTGCAAAGATGGCAGTGTGCTGCCTTCCTGAAAGTAGGAAGTTAGAACCATGCTTTTGTAAAGGTCAGCAGAGGACTGGCCTACCCGGCTGTCACAGGAAGGGCAAACAGTACTTCTCCAAGCGAGGACAGGAGAGGGAAGGGTCCCAAGAGAGATGAGCTGGAACAGCACAAACAGTGACCATAGGAAGGATTTCAAGGGCTGGCAAGAATAGAGAGGGCTGAGACTGTAAAGACTTGGTGTGACAAGGAGAAACATGAGTTAGAGAAGACAGAAGTCATGAAGCTCTGGAGCTTTCTCACACTAAGATTACTGTAATTGTATTTTTACGCGTAGGAGAAAGGCTGCTGAGTAACCTTGCTCTTCTTGAAATGGTAACCACTGACTAATACACACACATGCAAAAACACACACACTCACACCCCCACAAATAAACATGTAATTGCACAGAATTAGGAAAATTGCCTAGCTTTCTTCTGAGAGATTCAGGGTTTGACAAAGCAAGCTCTGACTCGAACAGTGCTAACTGAAGCTGGATGTGTGTCAGTCACCAATGGCATCTGCTCTCCAGCATGTTCATTTTAGCTTTATTCTTTGAGACAGTTCCTAAGTTTTGTATGTATTATTAGCAAAATATAGAGCTACAGATTTTTTTAAAGGGTTATTTTTTATAGTACATACCTGAACAATTCTGTTCAATTTGGAGTGGAATGCAAATAGACTAATGAACTATTTCCTGTTGTTTACAGCAAGCTCAAGGTTCATACTTTATATGAATGATGAAACAAAGTTGTAAATGTTTGTTACTTAGTGGAATCATTTTTTTAAAAGCACATCTTTGTACACAAAGCATTTATAAATGCCTATTAGTGATATTTGTGATCCCATATCAAAATTCCTTGTTTGCAGCCAACCAAATATCTTAGGCTTAGGTCTTCCTCCTACATAGAATGGGATCACGATGCTGTCACAGCCATCACAGCCATTTCTGTAAAATATGATGTTAAGGAAGACTGAATTCATTGTTCTATACATATGTAAATGCCTCTCTTTCAATAATGTCAGGGGAAAGAAGATGCCAGAAAGAATTCCCAACCAGCATGTGTATTAATTGTCACCACCTTCCATGGGATAGTAAAGTGCATTCATAAAAGCAAAACCATTAATAATCAAGGAGGCTGCACAGGGAAAGTGAGGGCATTTGAGCGAGACTTAAGGAAGTCACATGGTAAATGATAATAATCTAACTGCAATCTAGAAAATCACTTTTTTTCCTTGTTTCTGTCTGTAATGAGGTAATGATGCAGCTCCTCTGGCTTCAGACAGCTGCTATGGATTTACAGTGTACTATAGAAGATCAAACTGCAGCACAAGTCCTTGGTTATCGGTGTACCCCTACAATCATATCTGCCTTCAGAATAGCTCTGGGTATAGCAGTGGACATGATGTGCCTCTGTAGCTCATACTCCTTTCACTTTCAGAAGCATAGGGGACTGGTTATCACAGAGCACAATTAATTCATTGTTGATCCTGTATGCTTATGTGTTTGTGTGTGAAGACATTCTGAACTCAGATCTGGCTGTGGATAGGAAATCCCCACTATGACTAAATGATTGGACTGAAGGTCTTGCAAATAAATTATCTGGATAGAAACACAGCTTACATGGATGCTTCTGAACAAAGAAACTCCACTGGAAATCCTTGTGTGTGCTTGAAGTAGATGACCTTTGTCTTTAATTGATATCTGCTCACATTTGAAAGAATTGGAGCTATGCAAAAATTTTAATTTCCTGAATCAAAACAGGTATTTCACCAAATTCCCAGCTACATGCTGTAATAAAGGAATGCAAAACAATGTTTGGTAACTACTACGGAGCATGACTTGAAGGAGATTACCATTCCCAGTTTCACCACCTTTCACTTAGGACTTGAGTTCTGCCTACCACCGAGGCATGGCTGTTCACATGAGGTGAAATGCTGTTTGGTTGTATAATTTCCCACTGTGCAGCCTTGATCATTCTGTGCTTCTTCTCTCCTCTTTTGAGGCTGCTAAATGGATTGGTATTACCTTAAAGAAAGCACTGAAAGTGTGGTTAATGCCACTGGACTCCACATTTAAAAACATTTTTAGAAGTCAAAGTGAGTATCAGTAAAATATTCTCCTGTGGTTCGTGGCTCCAGTAACCAGTACAATGACTTAATTGGCATTCTTGTGCAGTGCTTGGATCTTTGCCAGTTAATGACCCATTGCTGCAGTCTGCACAGGCAAATTACCCCTTCTGTCCAGCTCTTCAAGCTGATGGACTTTCACCCAAGTAATGGCTGCAGGCTCCTATTCTCAGCTGGCACAGACCCCAGCACGACCATAAACATCCCTGAGAGGATCATAATATGATATATTGGACAGATTCTGATATGCCTCACAGTAATACACCACCAAGCAATTCTGCTGAGGTCAGTGACTTCAGCAGTGACAAAGCTGGGAGAAGAAACTGGTTGTTTTCTACAAGTAAAACTGTTGCTTTCTCAAGTAATGAAGCACTTGCAGGCTATTAGCTAGTCTGTGTCCCTTTGGATGATGCAAGTTTTTTGTGAACCCTCTGTCAAACATTCAAAATAGTTCTTATATTTGTTCTGCTTTTAAATGGTTGCATTGTCTCTTCCCCTTACAGGATTTTCCATTCTCCAGGCGATTATGGAAGCAGCAGTACAGAACAACTGGCAAGTGACAGCCAGGTCGGTAGGAAGCATTAAGGATGTTCAAGAGTTCAGAAGAATCATAGAGGAGATGGACAGGCGGCAGGAAAAAAGATACTTAATTGACTGTGAAGTAGACAGAATCAACACCATTTTGGAACAGGTACATGCTTTTCAGAAATTGTGATCTCCCTGTGACAGCATTAATGTTTCCAGAACCGTCTATTTCTAGAAGTTCATTAAATATCCATTGAGATGTGAGTCCCAACAACTGGCCAGTTACCTTGTAAAATGCCTCGGTGATGCTCATGGTTGGTGGCAGCACTTACATGTAACCTAGCAAGAAAGGAAATGTCTCTGTGATATTTTTTCCCAAATGTTAATAATGAATTATTTTTAAGTAGGTTGAGAACCTAAAACCTCTGTTGCCAGAGTAACATTACTGGCATCAGGGCTACTTGTAGGAATTGCAAGACAGGTGCAGTTTGTTAAGTGGAACATGAAACAAGAAATAAAAAGCCAAGGAAGTAGTTTTGAATCATCTTAAAGAATTCCCAAATGGAAATATTGCTAATGAAAAATTCAGCTGCTAGTCAAAAGAGCTCCTTAGCACTTTTTGTTGCATGAAGCCCTTCCCTCTGCACAGCCAGTGCTGTTGACGGGCTTAAATTGCAGGGGATAGAGTCTGAACACCTTTATTGGGGAAGATGCACTTTTGGGTGACTGTTTTGATATTGCATGGCCTTCCCAGTGTTTGCTTTGTCTCAGAGGAATGGCCGTACCCTCTGACCATTCCAGGGTGCTACCCAAAATACCTGTGCTGCTGGCTGTGCTGTGCAAAGTGCTTCAAGAGGTGTATTAACAATTACAACTCACAGGGAGCAGAAATGGGACAGTTCCCTGCTGCCTGGGCTCACAGCAAAGCTGGTGTTGGTATGGAACCGAATCCATGCTGCTTGTTAGTGGGAATTAACTTAGGTTAAGACTGAAAAACCATCTGATTATTGCCCCTTCATAAATTTAACTGTGGGTTCATAGCACAGAATAGGTAAAAGAAACATTTAAATTTCATGAAGTGTTAGGGTATCTCTTAGTAATGTTGTAGTGTAAACTGGTTTGCAAGCTGACCTCATGCCATAGACCCTGGGAAGTGCAAAAGCTATATTCACTGAATTCCTTCTCAAAAGCTTCAGTTCCTGTGCTGAAAAGTGATGAGTTAAGTTTCTTCAGGGAAAGTCAGTAATGGTGGATCCCAGGTTGACAGCTGAACAATATTTGGGTTTAGGCTTTTCCTTCCATCTTCTCTGCTTACCTTGTTATCTTCTCATAAAGTAGTTAAGAAATGTCGCACGTGTATGTGGTGCTTAAATCCAACCAGCCAGTTTGCTCAAGGGAGTGGTGAGTTGTCTTCTTTGTAGCCAACTGTGTTTGCTGATAGCATACCATTGAGGGGAACGATAACTCTGGATTTGCATATTTCAAATCTGGTGGTTTGTTGAAGTTTAGAAAGTCAGACTGGTGCTTTGTGTGGAGTCTAGGAAGTCTGCTCAGCTAAGAGGCAGTAACATTTGAGCATGTTAACAGCATGCTGCTTGCACAACTGCAGGTGGCTTGCAAGAACGTTTTCCCGGTGAGAGCTAAGGGAAACCAAGAGTACCTGTTATGACAAAGTTCTGATGGACAAAGGCTCCCTCAGCCCAGCTCAGCTGCCTTTCCATCCTTCTGTCTTTTTTTGGCAACCTCAAGATCACATCTTCAAAAGTCAGTCCTCCCATCACCTTCTAGGATGCCTTTCTCCAGAGAGGAGGGTTACTGTGGGCACTAGGGGTATGTGTGGCACTTGCCATTTCATTTTGTCAGGGACAACAGCAGGATTTTCCAGTGACCCTGAATTTCAGAAGTTTAAATAGGATTTATTGGAGAGCAAAAGTAATGGCAGAAATAAACAGACTGTAAACCACTGAACAGTCTACACACATGCTGAGTTTGCTATCAGACTTTTGGGCTTTTGGCCAGGCCATTCAGCAAGCTTGTCAGTTCTCTGCTCCAGAAAGCACATATCATGATTTTGTGTTAGTGCTTGGATTAAATAAGAACGACTTTCTTGTGGTCAGTGTCTGCAGTTCTCTTCCTTTGGTGCTTTTTCAGCCCCTTCAAACCGGGGTCTACCTCTCTTCCAAAAGTGTAGGCTTATCTAAAGAATTGAACATCTGAGGATTTTTTTCAGAGACTTCAGGTCCTGCTAGAATATTCTGTGCCTTCCTCCAGCGACATACAGACATGTGAGTCAGTGACCCTCAGTATTCCATATGCCTTTAGCATCTGGCACATCTGTATGTCCCTGTGTTTCCAAGATCTGAAACCTGCCATATGAAGTTCTTCTCTTCTCAGGGCTGGCTGGTGCCCAAGAAAGGATCTCTCCCATCTGTCTGCCCCTGCTAAGTAGATACAAAGTAGAGGAAAGAGGGCACCTCAGCTCCTGCTTTGCCTGGATAACCTGTTTTGTGCCAGGTTTCACTCTGCAGCACATCGGGTTTCATTCCCCTTCCAGAGAATTTTGTGATGCGCCCCTTATTGTGTCCTAGAGGTGGATACCCTGCTCAAATCAGCTCTGTCTCTTCAGCTGCAGAGTAGGGGGAAGCAGATTAATAGTCACTCTGCAAGTTACCATCTGTTTGTTCACTTGCCCTTTAGTTCTATAACCACTGAGCACGTGGATCTATATCCCTCCTTGCACAAAAAAACTATATCCAATTTAATCATCTAGTGGCCTCTCAAGCATACAGATAGCAACACTTATGTCATGCAAAATTCATAAGCTCCCCACACTTCTTGTCCCTTGATGCTAAAATATTCCAGTATTCCTTCACAGATAGATAAAAAATTTTGTTCTTATAAACAGAACATTTTCTTCTGAGAACTAACAGTAAGCTTTAGACTGTTCAACCATGTATTGAGACATGGTTTTGAGTTAAGAAATATGTTTTTCTTATTCCCAAGATAACAAGCTGTATTTCAGACTACAGTGGCATTATGTCCATTTAGAAGAAAATCTCCTGAGGGAAAATAAGGAGGAAAAAACTCCATTCAGGATCAAAATGGTGAAACTTCACAAAAGACCTGTTTATTCCAGAGACTGCATGCTTTTATGAAGAGGATGCTGTCTCTAAACATAGTCATAAAGGTTAGGCTCCAAGGCAGTGTCTGTGTTGAGTGGAGGCACCTCACAAAGGAGAAGCAATATTACAGTAGAGAATGCAGTCTCCAAAATTTTACAATGACAGTCAAACTGTCAAAAAAGACTTGAAATAAAGTTTCTGTAGGATTAGGAAGGGTAATCTGATTGACTGAACTCTGTACAGTGCAAGCACTGAATGTGACTTCACCTTGGAGTCTGAGATTTTGAGGTTAGGTAGATGGTCTGCAGGTTTTCAGTTGAGCCACGGCTGCATCCCTCTGCAGAGCTGTTCAGACCTCAGAGGAATGTGCTCTCTGCACAACAGCTTTCACATTTGAGATGTCATAAGAATAAATACAAAACTGCAGTATTCAGTTGACCAATAGTCATTAAAAACAATGAGAAAAGATGTGAGTAAGAAAATCAATACTGCTTTCCTGCAAGCTTCCTGGTTTATGTGTTACATTATAAACAGTCTGGTGTGTGTTTGCCTGTGTTCTCTGTAGCAATTAAAAATATAATAACTGCCTATAAACACAGTGGGATGCATGAAGGAGGAGCAGAACTGTGGGTAGCTTCACCTTCTGCTTTGCTTATGAACCCAAATGATGCAGTGTGCTCTGAAGGTACTGCGCTGCATTGAGCACAGCCTTCAGAGCAGTGTGTTCCTGCTGTGTTCTCCAGGGCTTGCTGTCACAGCCCAGTTTTATCCTCTGTGTAGAGCTGTGTGGAGCAGAGAAGAGGTTCAGCTGAAGCTCTGAGAGTGTCCAATACCAACAGTGTTGTGTAACATCACTCAGGAACTGGTACAGTTCATTTTTGTGTTTGCAATGAACTAGAAACTTAAAAATTAGGACATTTCTTCATTAGGTGTCCATGAGTATTATTGAAACCAGCATCTAAAACAGAATGAAAGGTCACTTCTTTCTCTTCACATCTGGAGTTTCAGCAGCTTGCAGGCTGCTGGGTAGGAAAGGGGAATTACTTAGGTCAGTCACCCTCAGGACCACAGTTAGTGGAAAGTAAGTAAAAAATGAGCATACATCAAACGTGACAGCTGTATCTGCCTTAAAGGACCTGCTCCTATCAGCTGTAAAACTAATCAAGGGCTGGAGATGGATTACTAAAGCAGGAAGAAGTAGCATGTTGGATTAATCTGCCCCACATTCAGGACAATTCACCCATACCTGAGGAGAGAGTTTCTAGCTTGTAAATAGTAAAGTCTCTGAAAAGTCATCATCCAGACTTTGTAAAGCAAGGCAGGTTCCAAATGACAGGAATTTAACAGGATATTAGTCATCCTGCAGAGTGACTGAGGTAATGGCACACAAAGCTTAAAAGTGTTCAAAAGACATTAAAGCACAGTTTTAAATTTATCTGATCTGTAATAATAATAATTAATACAAAATGTCTCCCTGTAAATGTGCAAGCTGCTGTCTGTAGAAGACCACTGCCAAGCAACTCTGGCTTCTTACACCAGAAGCATATGAACCTGAAGTCACCATTAGAGTTTTTATTTTTCTATGATAGTAGCAATTGCTCATTTTATGTTTTATGATACTTCATGGGATATAAATGCACACACCAATGCACACACATGCATCTGCTTTTTATGTTTTGTATATTTTTACCAGAACACTAGTAGTATACAGGCATATTTATGTGGCAACCTCTGCATTGCCATTAAAAGTACAGAGAACCAAAGTCTTTTCTCAGTGACACTGCTGCAAGTGTAGAGTCAGCCATTATCCTGAACATTATCCTGGAGACAATATTTAAATTGATACCATTGTGCTCATAAAGAGATTGTATTTGCCTTGAACTTCAGTTAATAGGTAGCTGTAAAGGCATAATTTGCTGCATCGTTTGCCTTTCTTTGCAGCTTTTCAGCGCACAGAACTGGTGCATGTGTGTTTGCCCTTAGAAAGCCCTCTGAGGGTCCCACACATCATTTAGCCTGTGTCCACATTGCATGAGCTGCTTCTGCAGCTGACTCCACTTGTTACCCTTTTTGACAGTCTCAGTAGAAAAGTTGAGCCTGAGGGCCATTTGCAATAGCCTCTCACTCCTGCATTAGATGTACTTGAGAAGCAAACGTACACATTGATGCTCCTCATTCTGTACCAGGACTGTGGAGAGTGGTTTTGGGCTTTCATTAGCTGTACTGGTAGTTTTTGAAAGCAGTATTCACAAGAAGTCTTTTAAAGATACAGAATATTTGAGAGAAGGGGATTGCTGCCTAGAATTTGCTTGACGTGATCTCCTGATTTTTTTTTTTGTCCCAGTCTGGTTGTCCATCTCCCCATCCCTAATAGCTCTGAGAATCTTTGTCACCTCTTCTAAGCCCCTGGTTGACTTTAAAATCCCTCACTCCCACATCCCTTCCAGCTTTTAAAAATCAGTGTTGTGTAGAAGTCACTTTGTTACAGTCATGGCGTTTAATGTGGTTCTTTCTTCTCCACATAAAGGATAAACCCTTTCATCTTAGCAGACATTACCTTAATTTCTGCATCTGTCTCTCAAATAGTTTAATGCTTGAAACTCTGCTTCTAACCAAAGGCTTTCCTTAATTAGTTTCCAAGGCAACCATCTTGGCGACAATTCAGTTGAACCAACTGCAGGGAGAGGAAGGAAACACACTATCAAAATGAATAGTAATAGCACAATACCACTGTGCAAACAGGCGTTGTACATCACCAGGGACAACGTGATAGTTCTGGTCTCTCCTAAGTTCATTTGCAAGGGAAGAAGTCCTAACTCGGTAAAAGAAAAGCCACACAAGAGCCTATGTCTTTTTTTCCACAGCTGACTAAGGCAGGATTAATGGCTTTGGTGTGATATGAATCACATCTCTGGGGGTGGAAGAGAACCGCTGGTGCTTTTCAGGGCCCCTCATGAAACACCAAGATGTTCCCAAGCGCATTTTGTAGAGCATTGTTACACTGCAGTTCACGTAGGAAGATTTTCAGAGTGGGGACCAACCCACTGGGCTTTTTTAGCTCAGCTGCTGGCAGTGCACTATATAAGACATGAGCAACTGAGAGCTACAGACTTACGGGAAGTCCCTAAACAAGAGGGTCCTAGGTGTGATCCAGAACTATAGTGCATTGATTCTGGGCTACAGGATGGGTTTGGATCAGACTATTATATGGCAAAGTACTACCCCAATGCAAATCACTGGCTGCTTGGAATTGTACATTCCATGCACGATTCCTGTCCCTTATTCCACCTTGATGCCAGTGTAATTCCACTGGCCTCTGTGGAGCACATTAGAGCTACCTGGGGCAGCCTGGGTTAAATTTATAAAGTATCAGACCTTATAAGGCCTCAGTTAAACTTCAGATGCTCAAAACCCACAGTATTCAACCAAGGTGGAAAACAGCATAACAACTCTAGAAGAAGTTAATGTTCCCAGGCTTTAAAAAACCACCATGTTATTAAATTAAATTTATTTGTGTCACACCACAGGCATGCATGTGTAGGTATAATGGTGCATGTACCACTGGAAGCTCTTTCTTCCAAAATATGTAACGAGTAAAATTATCAACATTATACATAGACCCTGAAAAATACCCTGAGTAACTTCTGTCCTGGGAAAGTGCATGTAAAGAACCAAAAAAGGAAAATACTGCTATAACTTTATTACCACATATGGGTAAAATGACCTCCCCCGCTGCATACACTAAGCCTGCTGAAAATAAATTAACTCTTCATAATCTCTTTCAGTTCATGGTTTATGCACCAAGTTATACAAGAAATATTCCAGTGTGCTGTTTATAGTAAAGCAGAATAAACCTTTCAAGCTCCTTCAAAGCAAGAGCAAATTGAATGTAATTCTAGCCACAATAAAATTCCATTTATAATAAAAAAAAAAATAAGGAAAAGTAATCTTGTTTCTCCTAGAGGAGATTGCACTGATTTATTTGTTTCTTCTTAATTTCATAAGGCATTTAAAAAGGAAAGGAAATGCTCAAAGGGGGGGGAGGAAAAAAAAAAAGAATGGCTACTATTCAGTATTTTTCAGTCTGCTTGAAGGCAGTGCTCTGCAGTACAAAACCCCTTCCAAAAGATTCTCATGTGAGCATTGGGACTGAATTACTGCGACACTTCTGGGTTATATCTAAATAATAGTTTGAAGTGATCCTGACATGCAGCAATAGTTTATATAAGTAGAATTCTGTTTCCAAGAACTGTTGTTCAATTCCAGGGAGTAATACTGGGATTTTACCCTGACATGCTGGTGAGAGGTATGGAGAAAATGGGAAATTTATGTATTTTTAAAATGAAAATGATGTGCCTCAGTTCACCAAATTTCTTCCTCTCTTCCCCCAATGAACATACATCCTTTAGTGTTTCAAGCGGCTAAGACTGAAGGAGTTCCATTTACCCCGTGGGATATGAGAAGAAGAAATGAGCTTTGTTTATTTGTCCGTGATTGCCAGAGTGTGCTCTTAGGCAGATTCCCCATGCAGTTTCACAGTGTTGAAAACCAGAAGGGGTAGTTAGATATCATCTCCTGTGCCAAAGGAATTAGGCACATGATGCAGAGGTCACTAAAGAACTGCTTGTTAATGATGTGGACATGCCTTCAAACTGCGTGGCAGTGCTGAAGCATCTGTGAAACCTGCAGAAGGTTTGGAAAACTAAGAGTAAATGTAAGATTACTGTTATTAATAGTCTCTGTGCAAGTGACTTTAGTTATTGTGAAACTTAGCAAAGGATGCTAGTCTGGAAGTCAGTTTTCATAGTGCTGATTTTGATATATTCGATGTGGATTTGTAGGTCTGGAATGGGAGCATCTGCAGCTGCTGAGAAGCAAAGAGGTGTCATAAGTAGAGAGAGTGTATGTGAAGCTGGAAATGAAGATGTTACTGTGGCTGGATTGTGAGGATGTTACATAAGATAGGAGCTGGTTGCATTGTTAACTGAAGGAAATTTGACCATAGATGTTGCTAGGGAAGGGCAGTCAACTCAGCAGTGCAGCCAGGTGGGTGTTTCTGAGCTAAGAAGAATTGACTGAGAAATACTGGTGCCTTTTGAAAAGGTGGTTGTGTGTCAGTGGAAAGCATGTTGTGGTTACTGAGAAGCTTACTCATCTGAGCAGTTAACAGAAATTCGTGTTCTCTTGGGCTCTCCAGAGTACCAGAGCAGAGATAGCAGTGGTACCTCTTCATTCTCAGGTTAGCAAAACCTCCTGTCTCTTCTCAGAGTTGGTGAACTGAGGCTTAAGGAGCAGCAGATGTATTTCCACAGGGCCTTGACTGTCACTCATCCGTGATACCCTTGACAAAGTGAGATGTAAGATAGATGAATATTTCAGAATTTATCAGAAGCAATAGGAAGAGAGAATACAGTGAGGATCTTTCTCTGTGTACCTTTCCTATAAGCTAATATGGATTTGTTTCCATGAACTATTTGGAAGATGCATGTAGAGAAAGAGATGTTGCAAAGTTTCAAATACACTACCAAATCAGTTGTCTTCAAAAGTTATTCAGCTTTGATGACAACAGTGGCTTCAGCTTCAGACCCAAGTAATTATTGAACATCATACCAAAAATGTGAGTTGGATCAGAGAACATAAGCTAGGCCTTCTGATGTCATGGTTATTGACCTTTTGGTAGTATCTTTACAGCTAAAACAGAGGAGGAAAACCCTAACCACTGAACTAGCAGATCTAGAAGTTGAAAGCAGTGAGGAGAGTACTGTGGCATGATTTGTCAGTGACTGAAGCAATTCTGGCACTGAACACAGAAAGCTTACACGATTTCAAATTTCCTGTGCACGTTTGGTTTTCAGTTCTTTTCTGTGAGATCTGAAGCCTCTGTGTGAAATTTCAGGTGTGTTTTGAACTAAAGATTTCACAGAGGCTTGAGAAAGTACTGGAACCTCTGTGAAATTACCTTGGATGTAAAATCACTCGTGAGTATTTTTAAAGGGAGGATATTTCTCAAACAATATATTAGAATTGCTTAGACAATTAAAATATGATCTTCTTCCTAAAATGACCTATGTGTAGAAATCACTGCTGCAGAGTAACATGTCATTTACTTCCCACTGCAAAAATTCCTCCAGAGCACAACTGAATTTTTACTGTGTTAATGTCTCTCAGAAGCTAAAGCATTCACTAATTAAAAATTTCTTCAGCACAAGTCTTCAAGGAAACTCTCTGGGAACAAATGTGTTCTCTTGAGAGTATCTTGGCAAAATAAGGGGCAAAGGTCTTGGCAATTTTGAGTATCCTTTTCATAAACTGTAAAGAGTTTTTGTTGTGTTTGTACCAACCCCCATATCTGATCTTGTTTTTAGTGAAATGGCTTGAGGTGATGAAGGGTAGCTTAAGTTTTGATTGATTTGGACGTGAAGGTCTTTGTATTGAAGAACATGACTTGTGAAGAGAGTTGTAATATTCTTCTCCATCTAAACAAAGACGAGATTTTGATATAAAGATGTTGATTTAATGAATTTTATGTGGCTTAAAGAGTAAATAATTGTAATTACGAATGTCAGTTACCAGGGATTGTAAAATTTATAATCTCAGTGTCCTCCAAGGTCTGGTATTTTGCAGCAGAACAGGTCCTTTACCAGTAACTATGCCAATGGATTAGTTAATCTGACAACATTGCAATGTCACACCATGGAAAATAAATTTAGGAAAATTGTTTCAGGGTACAGAAAACTAGGAGAAGGTATCATGCCCTCAGAACCTATGTTGCAGTCTGCAATTTTTTTCCTAAGTAGTTTCTAATGTAACCTTTTGTGAGCAAATTAAATGTGTATTCCACTGCACAATCTTCAATCAGCAAATGTCAGATTAGTTATGGGAAGAGAAGGTTTAGCCATATGGAGGGAGAACAAAGTACAACACAGCTCTCAGATGTTGCATTTAATTACCCTCCAAGGACTAACATACACAACTATCGTCTATCTGGAGATAGCCTAAAAGTAAAATTTCACTCTTGATGTGAGAGGCAAGGGAGAGAAGGGCACAAAAAGGGGACCAGAGGGGGGAAAAAATAAAATACTTCAGAGGCATCTCAGATGCCTGCTTCCACCACGCACACTTTTGTCCCCTTCTAGGAGATTCCTGTTCTCTAGGAGATTGTCTCCCTAGAGGAATACACTGTGGAAGAGCCAAAAGCTGTTTGAAGAATATTTTATAAGCCCAAACAAATGATCTTGATACTGTGCTCCAGAGGAAAGTAGGATTTTGTTTATGAGGTGTAGTCATGTGTAAGGTGACAGTTGCTTGAAAGTACAATTCTTAGGTCCATATACTGCACCAAAATGCAAAATCCAGCAATTGGGACTGTGTGTGCTTTTGTGACATTCCCTAAAGGACAGGAAGCCTCTGAAATGGTGGTTGAATTCATCTCAACTATATATGTAGTTATTTTTATCTGCAACAAATAATACGTGTGTAGAATCTTCATCTTAATATTTAATACATTCTTCATTTAATATTTAACTCAAATTTAATATAGTACTCATTCTTCATATAAATGAAATAATTGTTTACTGCATATTTTACAGCATCACAATCCCTAGTGGTGAGATTCCATTTCCATTAATACTAAGTGAAGAAATAAGTCATCTTTCCTGGCTTTGCACCACAATTATAGTCACGAGGTTTTGACCCTTTGTATAGGAAAGCTGCTTCTGCTTGGAACATGGGAATGGTTTTATTTCCATGGAGTTAAAGGCAGGACAAGTATCAGTTGTTAGGCTGTGACAGGCCACAGCTAGCTGTGACTTATCTTTTGCCACTGCAGGATTACGGTTCCTTTGGAGCCTGATGTATTGGTGCTGCTGGTGTTGGTGTGACAGAGACAAAATTATCACACCAAGAGGAGCTTTTTTTTTAATAGTTTTTTGAGGGGAAGATTGAACCTTGTCTAGTGTTCATAATCCTCAAAGGGAAGTTGCTCTTTCTGCAGGAACAAGTGTTTAAATTGGTAAACAGGGGAATGGGCTCTGCAAACACAGTAAAATGGATAGACTGAGGTTACAAGGGATCTGATTATTCCTGTGGCATCTGGTTAAATGAGGGAAATCCTGTTCAGGGTTCAGAGGAGCTTTTGCTTTCTGTTCTTCTATTTATCCTACTCCCGTCTGGAAAGCGTACATGGCAAGGGAGGACCTGTGCAAAGTAAACGTGGTGAGGGGTCACAGAATCACAGAAACATTATGGTTGGAAAGGACCCTCAAGATCATCTAGTCCAACCGATAGCCCTACACTACTCTTATCCCTAAATCATCCCCTGAAGAAACACATCCATCCTCTTCTTAAAAATCTCCAGGGATGGTGGTGATGTGTGATGGTGATGGTGATGATGTGTGGCTGCCAAATGCTATTGTACCTTTGCTCACGTGGTAATGCTGTAGAAGGTAACTACACTGCTGTTAACAGGGCACTACCCCAGAGAACTGAGTGCAGTGGCTGTTATGCCCATGGGCAGCTCCCCCTCTGCAGCGAGGTTTTACAGGAGCAGGAGGGAGGCCAGGGAGAAGACTGTTTTCCAACTGAAGGGCTTCTTCAGTTTCTGCCTTTCTGGAGTGGCAGGAAGAATGCTGAGATGCAGTACATTACAGATGTCACTCAAGATAGGCTAAACATCCTTGCTAACTTACTGGCAAGAACTTTTGGGGCCTTTACTTCACCCTTTATTGAACTAATAGGATTGTCACCCTAATACTCTGTTCCTCTCCTCAAGTGTTTCCTGAAGACCAAATTGCCCAGTGCCTCTGGTCCAACAGGGTGCTGCATCACAGGGCACAACTTTTCAATCTGAGTTGGAGCTGCTCAGATCTGAGATAAGCTTTAAGTTACTCCATCCTCAGAACAGAAATACTATCACTAGGAATAGAAACTAGAAAACACTTGACCTGATACCCAGGAGAGAAGACAGTGTGCTGATAACAATTTAGGCTTGCCAGACAGTTGTTGCTCTGCTTGATACCCATGCTGTTCCCACAAAGTGCAATCCACACTGATAGCTGATCCTGATGATGCTGTTGAATTTTTTTTAGACCCGAGTCCATTTGTCTGGTTTGCTTGTTTGCTGCTGAAAAGAAAGAACTGTTCCATCGCTTCTGGCATTTGCACATGGCCTTGAAGGCAAAGGTGTCATAATTGCATTTCTGTAGCAAGGTGGAAAGGCACAGTCCTGCTGAACTGGTGGTGGCTAATCTCTCCTGTCCTCACAAACTTACATGTATACTTAAAAGTCAGTATAAATGGTTGAAGTTAAATGTGGACTTTTTGCAAAAGAGAAACCCAGATTAATGCATGAATAACCTTAACAAAGCCAACAAAATAATTTTTTTCTCTGAGGTTATAGGAAATCTCATTTTTCTTGCTGTCTTTCTAAAATCTTAGAAAAGAAGAGTTCTAAAGTTAAACTGCCTCATTGTTCCCAGATATGGTCAAAATGGAAAGACACATTACAGCAGGTCAGATCTCTGCCTGTCATTCTGTTTAAGTGGCATATTTTTGCCACTTGTCAGGTATGAAAAGCACAGTAAAAATCTTTAGACCTTCTTTGTGGTAATACTGCCTGTCAGCATCAGTATTTTATGTTATGGAAAGATCTAATAGACTCATAAAATATCAGAGGTGTGAGCTGTAGATGAGGTAGTCTGTACTTTTGTGATCTATTTTTTGTCCTCCTTTTTTCATTTGTAAATAAAAGATTACAAATGACTTGGATTAAACAAACTGAACTGACCAGACAGCAGTGGATTCAAATGAAGGGAAGATAAGCTCCAAACAGTTATTAATTGGACATAGTAGTTTTCTTTTCACTGCTGCCAAAACCATGCTTCTCTAGGTAAAAAGTGCTAGCACATCCTCCTAGCTTGTATTTTCCAGTGACTCTTTAAAGTCAAAGCCCAGAGAGGCAGTAACGTGGATTTCAAAGTGAGTGAAACGCTGGGTTTAGGGGGTTGTGGTCAGCAACACAAAGGCCAGCTGGAGGTTAGTTACTATTTGGAGTAGATTAGGGGTACTGGGACTAATACTGTTTAACCTCTCTATTAGTGCTTTGAAGGTTATGGGATGGAGTGCACTCACCAAGTTTGCAGATAATACCAAGTTGAATGTTTTATAGACTAAGTGGTTGTGCTGCAATACTTTGACAGGCTGGTGAACTGGACAGAGAGGAACCTCATGAAGTTCAAGAAAGAGAAATGCAAAGCCCTGCACCCGGGGAAGAATAAACCCATGTAGCAGTAGAGACTGGGTAGAGGTTTCCTGGCTGGAAAGCAGCTCTGCAGAGAAGGATCTCGGGGTCCTGGCAGACAAGTTGAGCACAAGCCAGCGCTGCACTCGCACGGCAAAGAAGGCCAACAGCATCCTGGGCTGCATAGGATTAGCATGGTCAGCAGATCGATAGAGGTGATCCTTAACTCTCTGCTCAGCACTGGTGAGGCTGCATCTGAAGTGCCACCTACAGTTTTGGGTTCACTGGTGTAGGAAAGAAAGTCTACTGAAGGGCTCCTACAACGGTTAAAAGACTGGAGCATCTGACATAAAAGGAAAGGATGAGAGAACTTGGTTCATGTAGCCTGGAGAGGAGAAAGCTCAGGGGGAATGCTAGTAATGTCTGCAGACCCTGATGGGAAGGAGTGAAGATGGAGCTGAACTCTACTCAGAGAGTATCACTGAGTTTCAGAGTCTCAGCAGTGCCCAGTGGCAAGACAAGAGGCAAGGGAACAAATTGAAATGCAAGAAGTTCTGTTTAAATGATGAGAAAAGTCAGTTTTACTGTGAGGATGGCCAGACACTGACACAGGCTGCCCAAAGAGCTTGTGGAATCTCTGTCTTTGGGAATATTCAAAACCTGATGCGACACAATCCTGAGCAACCTGCTCTAGGTGCCCCTGCTTTGAGCTAGGGGGTTGGAATAGACAATCTCTACAGGTCCCTGCCAACCTCCCCTGTTCTGTGGTTTCTTCCATCCACAAAAGAAAAATTATCTTTCCCTTTTATGAATCAGGAAACCATAGGTCTTTTTAAAAGACAATATGCAACTGCTTAGTCCCACCTTCCAAAGCTATCAAGTTATTCTCTATAATGCTGTCTTCCAAAAATGTAAAAGCTAAGGCAAAAGATTGTACTTGTATATTTATTATCATGATGACTGATGAAGTGGAAACTGTTGTCTTTATGCTTTCATTCAAAAAATAACTTCCCCAGGCAAATGAAAAACTAAAATTGGCAATGCTGACTTAATTTCTCAAGTCTGGCATATAGGTCTATGCTTCCAGTAAGCCTGGTGCTGGCCAGCAGATTTGACTTTTATTTTAAAACCAGATATATTTTAATTATGTTCCCTCTAGTTTTTCTCTTAATTAATTAGAAATATTGGAAGAGTTAATTAAAAATACAAACTTGATTCTGTATCAAACCTGACATTATGATCTTTTTATCTACAAGGCAAGAATTATATGGGATCAGAAGTCTGAATTATTCATGACAGTTTCCAGCCATTTCTTTCTCTCCTGCTTTGTTCAGTATAAAATCTTATAAGCTTTTCTTTCAGTCAAGGTGAAAGCAATATTAAGTCGTGGAAGTGAAACTTAACCAAAGACATGTAGCCCTGTGAAATCCTTGTCCTGTAATCCTGGCTTTCTATTCACCACTACTATTCAATATCCTACTTTCTATATAAGCTTCACAATATATAAGCAGTTGACGAGATTTATTTGTTATACTCCTGTTTTCCTTCTTCATAAAAAAGCTTTATCCATCCCTTTGCTCCCCTAGGAGTAACACCGGTATTTGTGATTGCTTCTGCTGGGCTCACTAATCCAGCAGCTCCGTTCAAGATGCTGGGCCGTGGTTGAAGGGTAGAGAGTGAGGGAGGAGGAGAGTTGTGCCTGTTAAGATTTAGGACAGCACGTGTAGTGGGTTTTAAAAACATTGTTAAGATCCAGCTATTTACGAGCTAATGTGGTTGATTGAGTAGAAATACTGGCAGGTCACTTCTGCAAGATTCTTTATGAAGAAAAGCTTGACTGTAGTATGTTGGACCTCTCTAAGGGCCTAAACAGAATTATTTCTGGTCATTTTGGAGACATGACAACAGATAAGATGAAGTTGAGTCTGATCTATGCTAATGAGTCCTACATTTCCTATTTGCAGTATTGCTGCTGATGCCTGTAGCAGCTCCATGTATGGGGTTTTTTTACTTCTGACTTCATCTGTGCTGTTTTTCTCTTTAAATAAATATTTCTGGATAGAAATGTAAGGGCTTTCTTACACGTTACCAAGGTTAAACCAACAATGAGTATTGTTGTTAAATGAGTTCTTTCTCTTTAACCTCTTAAAAGTAAATCACCACCTTTAAGGTGAATGAAAACATACAGAGAATTCATTATGCAAATAACATGCACAGCAGATGATCTGAAGGAAGCCTGCACATCTCTGTAGAAAACAAATGTGTGTGTAGGAAAGCAGATGCTTTCTACCAATGGAGTGTACATACAGTTCTCAAGAGGACCTGAACAGCAGTTTATTTTCAGACTGTAGGAAGTATGCAAATTCCTACAGAATTATATGTGAACTTGAAAGAAATGGCATCTATTAAGGACAAGACAACCAAAAGAGGCGTTTGGGAACTTAATAATTTAATCAAGAACTTTAAGAGGCTCAGCAGTATATCTAAAGTCAGTGACTCAAATGTCATCTGTTTTTGCAAAGACATAAGTGGTCATGTTGAAAAGGCATCTTTTAGATTGTGGCATCTGGAGCATTTTTCTGTGACCATGGAGAAATATGTCAGTGTAGTATGTATAGATTTTCAGATGTTTCTCCATCAAAAAGCATCATCTGCTCACTTCAGCTGTTCCTAGGATATAATCAGTGTATCACCACCATTATATTGGCTATTTTTAACTTAAATTAGTTTAACCCAGCATGTCTGGGTAAGTTTGGTTCTGTCCTGACACGCACATTAATGAGCACAACTATTAGTCAAATCCCTACTGCTGGTCTTCGTTCCACCTGATAACTGTGGAACTGGATGGATGTTACTGAGATGGTTATCTGAAGGCAAGGGGATAGTGCCAAGTGTGGTGGCATAATCTTGCACAAGGAGTGTTGCTGGTGAGCTGGCAGCCAGCTGCATAGACATGGGAACTGTGGGTTTTCCTCCTTTCTGCGAAAGCACAGTGTTACTGGAGTGGGGCTGAGTGCCCAGGATGGCAGAATTCAGGCTTCCAAGACAGTGCTGCCTCCACCCCTCCCTGTTACCCATACAGAATCCAGCTGCTTGATTCATCCTGCTGCTGTTTGTCTCTTAACAGTTCCATTTAATGACTCCCTTGGTACAGAGAGATGCCCGAGTGTGGTCAGGGAGGGCATGATATGTTGGTAGCACGATGTGCAGTGTCGCATTTAGTATAAATTTTGGCTAAACACGTAAGGTCGGATGTGTCCATTTAGATGCACTGGAAGCGACAAGTTTTGAGGCCTTTTGGAAGCTGTCAGAAGGCAATGAAGGTCACTGCTTATAATTTTAGGAATTTAACTTTAAGCCTTCATCTCTGACAAGGCTTGGCTAGGGTTCTTATGGCAGAAAAGCCCTTGTATGACCTCAGAGCCTGCCGAGCCCCGCTGTGCTGGAACAGTGTGATAAACACCGTCTGTTTAAGTGTGTGGCTGGGTTGTGTCACCACTTCTTATACACTCCACAAACAATGAACAAAGTAAACAAGAGTTTACAGAGTGGGTGAATGTAGTGTTACATCATTTCAGAGCAGAAATACTTCAACTGATAACCAAAATTAATGTGGTCAGCAGGGGATACTGTGATCACAAAGGCGAGATTGCCAGGTAAGGTCATCCCCACAAGCAGAGTCTTCTCAGCCTTGTGGGTTACTCTTCTTTGTACTCTGCCTCTTTTAGAAACACAGCTGACTGCATTGGATCTGCAAAGCCACAGGTCTGTTACACTTGTACTGCCCATGGACTGGGGCATGGAGGATTACCAAAATGTTAATTCTCTGATGTTTTCCACTAGTTAAGAGTCATCCTCTTACAACTGAATAATATGTGATTTTTTTTCCCTTCACACAGGTTGTAATCCTCGGCAAACACTCGAGAGGCTATCACTACATGTTAGCTAACCTGGTAAGATCTTTTCTTCATTCCAAGTATACCTAAGGTTTAGAGGGTAATATATTCTGTTCAGCTAGTGGCATCTTTAATCATCAAAAGAGGAAATGCATGGGTGAGCTCCTGGATTTTGAGAAATTACTTCAGTAAATAGTAGAACTGGTATATTATTTGTACTCAATTATGGTCTTTCTTTTGTCCAAGAAACTCATATTCTCTACTAATTTTAAAATAATAATTTAATTATGTGTTTACAACTAATTTGTATCCTCATAAATATGACCTTTGATAACTGTAAACTTCAATTTGAAATTTAAGCACTCTAGGAAAAATAAGTATAGCATTTTTATGTGTAAAATAAGTGGTAAAAAGCTGCAAATTAGAGCAATTCTATCAAGTAAACCAGCTAGGCTGTTTAGCTATTCTTTTGTATTTCAGAGTGTAGGGTGGTGCCTGTGTATGTGTTGACCTACCAGGACAAAGCAATGCATTTTTATCTGTATCAGAGCTTCTTCTGGATTCTAAAATTGATTTTCTGGGATGCTTATGCTGCCTTTGAAACACCATCTGCTAGAGTTCTGTAGAAAAACTGTTAAACTGTAATTGATCCTGCAGCAAGATTTAACTTTTGGGTTCAGTGTCTACTGTGAGTGGAAAAATGTTTTTCCAAAACTCCCACTTTGAAGTCAGCTATCCCACTTAGTAGAATATTCTCTGTATCCACATTATGGTGTAATTAAAGCAGAAAAGACAAATTTTAAAGTATCCTTATTTAGTTTTAAGTACTGTATGACTGTAGGATGTGTCATTTTGCATTATAAGAACCAGTTGTGATCTCACTGATTAGCGTGTGCATTGAAAGGGTTCTTATTCTGGGTTACCTTGTAGCATTTGTAACCATTGACATTCAGATAAACATGACTGCAATCAAGTCGTACTAATCAAAAAGACACCAATTTACTACCTCAAGTATAAATAACAACAGAGTGGGAGAGAATGATGCCATTCTGTTTGCAAGTGAAATGTTCAGTGTGGAATGCTGTGACAGAGAAGTGCCTAGCAGAGAGGTGTGTGCTCTGCTTCCACAGAACAATATGAGTGTTAGGAGATCTCCTGCTTCCAGCTCTGAACCTTAGTGCACACTTGGCTGTACAAATGGGGTTGAGGTCTTTGACCAGTTTTCACCATGACGAGAAGAAAAGAGGAAATAGTACTTCCAGTTTGCCCACTGGTTTCCTCATGATGAATGAGTATTACATCCCACATTGCCATGACACAACAAGGCAGTTCTCCAACACAAAGGTCTGATCAAGAATACATTCTAAATTCTGTCCTATGCCCCTGTCACAGTCCCAGTTGCAATACTTAATTGTCTTCCTGGTAGAATATTTTCAGATAACGAGAGGGAAATTAATCCTTTTCTTTTGTGCTGCGCTTGTAGCAGGTAAAACTGAGCCAAAGGAAAGGAACTTTGGATGGCAATAGTCTTGTTTTCTACATTTCCTCCCAGGGCTTCACAGACATTGTTCTGGAGAGAGTAATGCACGGAGGTGCCAACATTACTGGATTCCAGATAGTTAATAATGAAAACCCAATGGTTCAACAGTTTCTACAGCGTTGGGTGAGGCTCGATGAGAGAGAATTCCCTGAAGCCAAAAACTCACCATTAAAGGTATTTATTTTACCCTGGCAGTGAAGGGGACTATGAAAGTTGCTTTTAAGAATTTAGGGGAGGGGCAGGGGAGTTAGCCCTGGGTATGTGCATGTATATGATACAGATCCCTATTTAGAATACGTTGCAACATTCACTGCCCTTCCAGAACAGAGAAAGAGGCAGAGGCTGTCAGATGGACACAAGTGCTCGCTGTGGTGGGAGTTACTCAGAGGCAAAGGCTTGGTCTTGCAAATCATGTTACTGTGCCATGGATGTAAAAACTTTGAACTCAGATGTCTTGTGTTAGCCTTGGAGTGGGTGTAGGGGCCAGTTAGGTTATTTTTTAAATGCCAAGTGTGGGTTTCTAGTCCATTTTAATGCCAATAGAGAATTTCATGAGCAAAATAAAGTAGCTCTTTCTTCACTGAGGAGCCACTGCTACCTTCTAGTCACTGCTGACAGTTGCCCTCACAATCTAACCCTGTGTTTTCCACCACTGTTCTTTAGTTAAACACTTTGAATATTATATCTCCAACTGATAAAATTTTCACTGTCCAGACGAGGAGTACTTCATGGATACTCAGTCCAGTGGTGGAAGTCATAAAATCTTCCAGGACTACTGCACAATATTAATATTCCTTTTATGTTCCTTCTTTCTCTTCCTCTTTTGGTGAGGCCTATTCTTTTTCAACAATACACATAGGTGAATAAAACCTGGTAG
Source organism: Galbula dea (assembly GCA_013399015.1). Classification (NCBI taxonomy): domain Eukaryota; kingdom Metazoa; phylum Chordata; class Aves; order Piciformes; family Galbulidae; genus Galbula; species Galbula dea. The sequence continues at coordinate 1,437,035 of VWZX01000352.1, forward strand.
TGGATGAGAGGTCTGTGATTCTGTGTGACCTTAAATTCTGTCACTCCTGAGAGTGGAGTCCTCTACATCATGTAAACTGACTGTCTAAGGGAAACCAAACCTAAGAACCACAGCCTGGATAAGTTTGTGTCTTTCCTGCTTGATTTGAGAGGACATGTGCAAATTGATGAGCAGATTTGGAATTCAGAATTACTCCCATAAAGTGGAATAATGTGTCTATATTAGTAAGACAAAATTCAGGGAAGCATAAAATACTAGCTAGAAAGGAAAAACCTAGCCCTGTCCAATACATGGTGGGGATACCAGGGTAGGTAGTATCACTGTGTTAGACTACAGACAGAATAGGAACCAGTTGTGAGGCTCTGCTGCCAATGCCATTCAGAGACATACTTTTCCATCCCTGGCATCATGTGATTTCTGTGGGGAAGGAAAATCATCTTAATCTCATGACATCCTACAGCCTTGCTGGCATTTCAGAGGAAGCAGAGAAAGGGAAAAAAGAGGCCCACAAAACTCAGCTTAGTGTATTGTTCCCTGCTGATTAGGACCAAGGCCTGGTTTCTAAAGCTTCCTAGCAGTGATGCAGAAGTGAAGATAAGTATCGCAGTAATCTTAAAAGCTCTGAAATATATAAAGTTAACCTGGGAAGATTTTATTCCCCTTGAAAGCAATTTACCTTGAGGGAAAAATTATTCTCCATCCTTAAAAAAGGATCTTAAGTATATGGTACAAACACAAAGATCACATTACCTTTCCACAAATATACTGCTCATTTTAGAAATGTGCACAGTATTTGTCAATCAGACAAAAAGCATACTTAAAAAATTGATGTACAATATTTTTGATTAGGAAATAAAATTGCCTGGAGATTAAAGCCCTGATGTTTAATTTATTCTGTATTTTATCAGCCTTTCTCTTCTCTCTCCCTTTTTTCTCTTTGCATGCTCATGCATTTATAAGTAGAATTCAAATAAAGTAGAAAATGAGATAGCTCTCTTGGCATGACTTGGAAGGGACTGCATTAAGGTTACTGACAATTGGTGCAGTCTGCTGAGAAAATTATCAGCATGTAAGTTTTTTGTAGCACTAGATTGGACAGCTATTACAAGATTTTTTTTTAATACAAGAACAAATACCTTAAAATTACTATCTGATTCTATATTGTTGTGTGGAATGTGACATATAACCTTTGTTAACTTGCTAAAAGGTGAGAGGGTGATCATTGCAAAGCATCACAGGAAGAGGTAAAGGTAGGCAGGATCAAAGGAGCACCTGTACCTAGATACAGGCAGAGCAGGAACCACCCCATGCACACCCAATAAGAGTTAAACTGCTGTCATTTAAAAGTCAGTAAGAATGATTCCTGTGTAGCCTTTGTCACAATCCCACGTTTGCACTCTTTCTCATCAGATACGATTCTCTTGGTGCATGCAGACACACCTTGTTCTATGCAGATTTCCTAAGGCTTTACATCAAGCTGAAGAGCTTGCAATAAGATAATACACATTTTTTAAGAAATAGGGACCACCAGTTGTGCTATTCTGCCCTTACAGGATAGAATTACTTTCTTCTGAATTTAATAATTGTTATCCACAAAAAGAGTAGATGAATGTGCAGTTGAAACTTGGGTTTCCACCCTTCTAGTTCGCACATGGGCAACATGTCCTCTGGCACTAACTCAAGCTTAAGGAGTTGGTGAGCCAGGGGCTCTGCAGTATCACACACACAGGCAAAGGGCAGGAGCACCAGTACATGCAGATACCCCTTACATTTTCTCTTTTTGCTCTTCATTCTCTTACAAACAGTGTGGAAATGTGAAGGCTCAGTCACAAGGGGTTTGAAATCTGGTCTTATATACAGAGCACATTCAGTTGCTCCCAGTATGTGCACGTTGAAATGGTCCCCTGGGCACAGACCCTTAAACTGTAGGTGTGCTGTAATGCTGGTGAAAACCAGTGATGTCTTGTGCCAGTCTAGGAGGAAAGAACTTTCAGACAAGCACATAAATGTGAGAGAAATGTGAAAAAACACCTCCATGATATTTCATAGGTGATATTAAATTACAGCGTTGGGTCACATCACCAGATGCATACAACAAGCAATGGATGAAGTTGACAGCAACATGAACAAGTAGTTAAGGAGTCTGGGGGTTTTGTTGAGGAATTGCTGCTACACAAAGCTTACCGCCCTCCCCAGATTTACCATGGCAGAAGAAAAGGCAGATGGGGAATTGCCCAGGAGACGAAATGCCTGAAGTGTATTTTGTGATTACTTGCTTTTATAGCTGTCTTCTAAGAAAAGTAATCTGATCTGTTCCCTACCACAGATGCTACCTAATCAGGGTTGTGGTCCAAACAGAAATGATTTATGTTAACTTCAATTCAAAACTGTCTGTCTTGGCAATCTTGTTAAAAAGAAAAAGAATACTCCAAGCAGAAAGCAATATCAGCTCTTCTTTGCTCTTGGTAGCAGTATGGGCCAGCATGGAATTGCAGACTTTTGCAGTGACCTTATTTAGATGACCAAGTTTCCAATTAAATTTAAACTTTATGCAACTATAAACTGTTTTTGTTATTTTGCTGCTGTATGCTACACAAAATTAAATTATTTTAAAGTTGCTAACTGAAACAGGTGAAATTGTTAAACTGAAGAGTATTTTAACAAAGAGAAGGACTCAAGCTGATAAACCTGGGGCAATTCTAAGATTGCAGTTGGTCACTCTATTTTTTTACGTCAATTTTAGTATACATCTGCACTGACCCATGATGCAGTCCTGGTCATAGCAGAGGCTTTCCGTTACCTCCGAAGACAGCGTGTGGATGTCTCCAGGAGAGGCAGTGCTGGAGACTGTCTGGCCAACCCTGCAGTACCATGGAGCCAAGGAATTGACATAGAAAGAGCACTGAAAATGGTAAGGGCAAACACACCAGGTAAGGAAGGTGTATTTTCCACAACAGCAGCATTTCTACAGTGTCCTACTGCATGTACACAGAGGTTCTGCACTCACACAAACAGATACAGCTCCTCAGGAGAAAAAAAAAAGAACAAAATAAAATATATTCAATAGAGGGCAAAGCATAACAAATTAGTTCCCAAAACTTTGGTGAAAGTTACATCCCTCTGGCACTGGTGGAACAGCTACGTGATTGTCCACACCAGAGCACCTCCAGTCTGGCTCCTCAGTAACACCCATGCTGAGAGAGATCATGAGCCATTTTGCAAACAGACAGGTATTGGAGGTTTCTAAAATCAGGCTGAGGCTGCAAATCTGACTAGTAGAATTAAACTCAGCATGTGTATTGTAAATCTTGCAGGGATATATATATTTATCAGCTGAAACACATATGCAATTTTGATAATACCAGTAGAAAGCCAACTCAGATTCATTTAAAGCAGTGGAAAAAAAGGTTGTCTGTCATAGCAATACTGCTGGATTTCAGCACCAGCCTCAACCTGGACACATTTTAGCCTCAAACCAGTTCTGATTCCTGACATAACTTTGTACTCAGCCTGATTACCTTCTGCATGGTCTATTTTTTTTATCCCTAACACTAGTTACTGCATGGGATCCTACCCCACTTATGTCTCTAATTTTGTTGATTTTTAACTCTTTTTACACTGCCATGTGTGTTAAAGCAGGTGACAACAGGAAAACTTGTATAACATTTTTGCAGATGTAAGAGACAGGAATATGGTCTGCTTTTGATCTGGCTCAAATAACTCTTAACCCAAACCTGTTAGAATCAATTATATTAATGCAGGCATGAAACTAGAGTGAGTATAAACAAATCCTAGGTCAGCCTTCATACACTTAGCTTAATTACTGTTTTTTCTCAAATACCAAATTGGAAGGATTATATCAGAAGGTTATAATGAGTTATAGATGGTTATAATCAGCTTGTATCACTCTTAAGAGCAAGAGGGATGGTTGAGTCTCACATTGCCAGGCTCTTTTTATGCCATTATGTGCCCTAATTAACAAATGCTCTAACTGCATGTCCACTGATGTAGCATTACACACTTTTGAAGAGAATTTAATTAGATTCAGCCCTCACAAGAGTTAAAGAATTTGTACTGTCCATTTGAACTTAATTACAAGCAAAACATAAAACTCCTCTGCATGAGATACAAGGTATTCGTGGCAACACCAACACTGCTACAGGACACTGCCTTATTTGGGAGGATTTATTTTAAAAACATAATTCATATCATATACAAAGCCAAACTCATAACCAGCAAAAAGTGCAGGAGTTTGACTTCCAACTGGTTTCCTTGTATCATTTTAGCTATTCAGAGTCATCTGAGGTTTAGAGACACCTCCAACAAGCACTACCCAAGACCATCCCACACTGCCTTCCAAACCCCATACTGTCCTTCACACTCTCTCCCTCTGTTCAGAAAATGATCTTGAATCTTTGCTTCAGGAAAAAAGCCTTTGATTTAGCAATGTTTCCTCTCCACTTAGTAGCAGTAACTCATATACGAATAATATTTCCAAGACATCCTTGAAATATCCTGTGCCAGCAGAAGGTTCAGTGCCATGCTGTAGTCATCCTCCTAGCAAAAGCACAGGCATTACCTGAGTCTGCTTCCCTACAGCCTTGAAAACTGTGCTTGTCTGTATTTCTGAAGCTGATTCTAAGATACCAAATCAGTGGCAGACAATTTACCTGAACAGTTCTGGACAGTTATAAATAGTCACTGCATTTGTGATTGCCTCCACACGCTTCTACCAGAAGTGCTCTGAGTCCTGGTGAGCCTTCCTGCCTCAGCACAGCCAGATTTTGAAAAGTGCTGAGTTTTCCCACCAAAGATAGAAACAAATTGAATTTGAAGTCAGAAGGTGTCAAGTATGCAATGCTCATGTCTCAATACACATCAGGATGAAGCCAGCCTAACAAGCTCTGCTGAGACATATAGTCACTGCTGTGCTAACTTAGGCAGAGAATTTCCAGCAAGTGCCAAAAGCAGGCACAGCAACTCACATCTGGCTGCAGGTTAGATGAGAACTACCCTACATATACATTTGCTCAGTCCACAGTTGATAAGACCTCTTAGGGACAAATTTGGCTTTCAAAGTCCTTTTCACCTCTCTAGCTTTCTGGAGACAGAATAGCTCACATGTTCTTCTGAATCCCTGAAATGTTATAAACTATTTTAAGAAAGGTTGACATCCACTTACTGATTGGAAAAAAAAAATCACATTCTTTATATGTCAGTCTGAATTGGGCTTGCTGGTTAATTTGAGGTCCAAGAAATTTAATTAGCAGATCAGTCACCAGCCCTGAACAGTGTCCTTTTGACTTGTCTTCCATCAACTCTTCCTCTAACTTCTACAGCATTTTGCTAAATATTAAAGCTAATTTACCCTTACTGAAGTTTCAGATTTCTGCCTGAGATGACAGCTTGTCAGTGTTGATAAGTGATAGATGGAAATATCTCACCCTTCATACAGGGAAATAAGATTTTTTCCTTTGAAACAAAGTACTGTATATTTCCCCTTAAGATGATTCATGTGAGTAGATAATGATAATGACTTACCATCTCTACACCCATCCCTCCAGATTGAGACCAAAACTCCATAAGCAGTAAAGACAATTGTCTATGCTCATTCAGAGAAGGCATTCATTCCCTTCCCCTGCACTGGAACTGATCTTAAAATAAAGCACTTCCCAGAATGAACAATGATATGAAACTCTGGTCCGTATTGCAAATCACTCTGTAGCATATTGTGAGGGGTTTAATGGCACTGAATTGTTGCCTATGCCTCACTGATACTCCACACTGTATCAATGAACCCAGTGTGACTAAGCATGGCAGAATCAGTCTTTCTTACATTTAACATACGTGCAGGGGCAATTTCACTTACACTTAAGTGCAGCTCACTCTGTGGTAGTCAGTCACCAGCTGAGTGCTAACTGACAAAGTGTATGCACAGCTGAAACTGAGAGAATTGGGATTGATTTTGTTATGAAGAATACAGCTGGCTATGTCAAAATGCTGCAAGTCTGTCATATGGATAAAAATTGTGCTAAAGTGAATCTTTTATTAAAATGTGTTTTCTGTTTATTCCCTTAAGGTGCAAGTTCAAGGAATGACAGGGAACATCCAGTTCGACACCTATGGGCGTAGAACAAATTACACAATTGATGTGTATGAAATGAAGGCTGCAGGATCACGGAAGGTGAGTTTCAAGATGCGTGTCCAGATTGCACATCAGCACAAATATTTATTCCAACAAACTAATGAAATTCAAAAATACCACACAGGTACTGTAATAACACAGCCCTGAGGAAACACCACCTTCTTGTTGACTTCCCTTTCCCAGGAGCCTTGTCCTACTCTGTTCCCAACCACTCACCCTGCTTACTATCTTCCTTGGTTTCCCTGTCGACTTCAGACCTCACTTTTTCCCTTAAAACTCTTCTAGAGCTTTTCCATTGCCAAACACTATACCTGCTGTCGTGTTCCTGTTCTCAGCCATATCTCCTAAATTCCTCTCCATCTTTCCCTGCCTCTCTGTAACAGGCCTTGAAGCAGTCATGAAGCTGAAGCCAGTGTGTTTTAGAAACTTCTGAAATTAACAGAAAATAAGTTTGGTTTTAATTAGGATTTGCTACTCATTCTTTTGTCTCCTAAATAAAGTATAGATCCTAAGCAAGGTAGTTGCCTAAATCCCTGTTACAAAAGAAATTTAGGGCAGATTTTAAAAAATAATTAGGTAGACAGAGTCTCAGGAGTATTGAGAGAAGAATGTGGGGCCAAGGCACATGAATCCCCCTGATTTCACCTGGCCATGTGTACCTAAGCTGTTTACTCACCATTGAGACTCCTTAAACTCTTCTGCACATGCCTGATAACAAAATACCTCTGGTCATGGCCCAGCCATTCAGCTGGGTTTACAGTGCAGGCAAAAGCACTACTTCTGTGTTGTGCAGAGATGCAAAAACTACTGTGCTAACATAGAAGTGTAGCCACAGCACCGTGAAGGTCAGCACAAGCCACCTGACAAAACCTTCTGCTCACAGAGGGTTTTTCATCCCATGCAGAAGATAATGCTACTGTGCCTGCATGGCTAACGATGTCTGTGCATCTACTCTAAAGCTAGCTCAGGCAAGTCTGCAGGGACTGTGTTCACTGTCGGAACTGCAGCAGAATATGGATAAAAACTGCAAAATCAAGGAAACTTAAGAGTGTTGTGTAGTTTATTTTCTGGTCTACAGTATATTCTTATGCTGTGGATACATGGGAATTTACTCCCCAGGCACTGTGATGATGATGTGAATTTAGATGGAGAGAATTTGTTACTGTATTTTCACTTAGATTTGGCTTGTATTTATTTGCACGTGGGCCTGAGAACTTGTTTCTTTAAGGAAATCAAAGCAAATACAGTCCTTTGATGGCAAAAATGTTGTTGCAAAGCCATGTGTTTTGACAGTTCCTTTTACAAGTTCATTGGCCAGAGTCCTTGTAAAGGTATGTAATGAGCTAACAATCTCCATTTTTATAGGCTGGTTATTGGAATGAGTATGAAAGATTTGTACCAGCATTAGATCAGCTGCCCTCTAATGACAGTTCATCTGTGGAGAACAGAACTATAGTAGTCACTACCATCTTGGTAAGTTTTATGTTCTTAGTGTGTTTGTGCTTAGGAAACAAGACACATGGCTCCTGAGGTGTGAAGTGGCTGAAAAGTTCAGCATCTTCCAGAGATGTACTGAGGGCTTGACCCTGCACACTCCTCTGTGTATCAGTAACTGTACTCAACAGGAGGAGCTCGCTGAACCTTGTGCTTTGCTGCTTCTCAGACACTTGACCTCAGTCAAATGCCTTGCATAGGAGAAGTTATTATGCATGTATGTAAATGGCTACAAGATCTGGCCTTGCTGCTGTAGGGTCAAATCTTGCATCCCCTCACTCAGGTACAGCTCCTGTAAACTCAACCCATGTGGACTGAGTAAGGGTGGCACAATGAAGCCTGTAGGAACTGGAACTGCTCTAGCACGGGGTGAAAAGCGACCTATACCTGTGCAATTCCAAAGGAGTAAAGCTCTTCCTGTGTCTCACAAACAGCAGCACCTGTGTCAGTCCCAATGCCTCTAGCAGATGTGCTCTGTACAGTATTGTTTGTGACTTTTATGCCTGTTACAGTTCTACTAAGCATGAGCCAATTTGATGCTGTTTCCTGAAGCATTGTATTTTATACTCCTATGGATTTAGCAAGATATAATCAGCATTTCAGCTAGAATTTTCCAAGAAGGCTAAGGGAATTTAGTGGCAAAAATTGCTACTGAGGATTTTAGCCTAACTTCCCTTAGGCTGCTTTGAAAATGTCTCTATCAGAGCCCCATTCTAGGCCATTGGGGCGTTAGGAAATGATTTTGGTGGTACAGATGTTGGGTATGTCAGTTCCTTAAACACTAAGACCTGAATGATTACTTACGGTGATGCTATTTGACTGTCTAATCAGGCCTGATCCTGCAAGCAAAAGTGTAACTTTGTTAAAGTGGAATAACCCTGTTGTCTTCAATGGGTCCATACTAGGAATCAGATCAGTAGTATGTGTGGCTGTAGGATTGGCCAAGGATTCTTAAAGTGCAAAAGTCTGTCTTTCTAATTTCTGTACCAAGCAGGAAATACTGTAAATACTTGCCAGTAATATAAAGGATAATAACAGCTCTCATTTTGTATGTTTTAAAGCTGTATTTTACAGTCATAGACTTTTGATCTTTACTTTTGTTTCAAAGGAATCACCATATGTAATGTATAAGAAAAACCATGAACAACTAGAAGGGAATGAGAGATATGAAGGATATTGTGTAGACTTAGCTTCTGAAATAGCAAAACATGTTGGAATAAAATACAAACTGTCAATTGTTGGAGATGGGAAATATGGAGCTAGGGACCCTGAGACTAAGATATGGAATGGCATGGTGGGTGAACTGGTCTATGGGGTAAGTTTCTCTTAACCTTCATTTTAATGTTATTTATAAAAAGTTATGCTTAAAGTTAATAAAACTGCAAAATAAAGATTGTCTGTTTAAATACCACCTGTAACATTCTAGATATTTCTTTATAGTGCTGTTTTTATAGTCTGCTTTTCTAATCATTTCATTGCAGGAAAGTATCACTTTTTTACTGCTGTTCTACAGATGAAAGTCCACAAAATGCTGAGAAGTGGCATTGGGCAAGTGTCAAATTCTTGTCTAGAGCAGAATTTCCAGTTTGCCCTTAATGTGCTTCTTCTGCATTTGCCATGTCTCCTTTATCTCTATCAGTCTTGTAAGTGCTAGGAGGGTGCCCCTCCTCTTTAAGGTCTGGTCTTATGACGCTGGCCCTTGTTGGATCACTGATGTCAGTTTGTGTTTGGCCAGAGACTAAAGGCTCAGTTAGCCCCATGGTTGCTTTTCCACATAAGCAGCAACGGGTGCAAAATCACCCACATCATTTTTTTTTACATTATTTTTTTTTCTTTTTAAACCCTCAGTTTGGCTTTAAAAGTCAACTGTCAGACCAAAAAAAGTCTAATTCACTGCATTCTTCTTCTATTTCTATATTGGGTGTACATTGCTTTGTTTAGTAAGAACAAAACCAGTCCAGTCCAGAAACTGCCATTTTAGAAACTTCTTTGAAAATGAGGATTTGGGAATACAGATAAACCAGATGGAAGGGGGAGAAAATTGGCTTTGCAGAAAAGACTTTACAAGCTGATATTTCATCTTTGCTTTTTTCCCCAAATGCTAATGAGATGATTTGTGATTCCACCCAAATCTTTTTTGCAGTTTATTTTTAACAAGCCAGCCTTTATTAAAAATATCTGAGCAGAAGTGAGTATTTCCATTGCCTGCTTTTGTTCCATGGCTGACTGTAATTTCTAAAAGTCACCTCAAAATTTCCTTGGGATAACATATCATCATCCTTGCAAAATGTTTGGTGAGAGAATTCTTTTCAAATGAATGACTCTTTTTAAAGAAACTGCTAGATTTGCAGAAGGTTTCTCATTCTGGAGCAGTCAGTCCTAATGCCTTCTTATATTCTTGGTAGCTCATTTGACTTGAAAATATTTTATATAAGCAAAAATATTTTTGTGGTATTGTATTAAGGGGAAGGAGGGATATCTACTGATTAGAGAAAGTAAACTGGGGTCTGGATCCCTTCTGCATTGAGGTTTTCCATTATGCAGATCCTCTGAACTCCCCATGCCTCATTTACGCAATTTGGGAAACTGGTGTTACCTCTTAGAGAATATAAGTACATTGAGAACCTCTGAAGCAAAGGCTTAGTTTGGTTCCAAGCATAATTACATTGCATTGGAAACCTAAACCCTCAGTTTCCCTGTGTGTGGTTTAAGAAATATCAAGAGTATTAGCTGTAATTGGGTCCTTTTGATATATATGCAAGCGACAAGCAAGGCAACAATTTATTCACTTCAAAAATAAGCATATGCAAAAGGCATGAGAAAAGAGAACCTGAAATTACTGCTAACAGCCAGGGCACAGAGACCATCTACACCAGAGGTGGAAGGGTGGGATAGAGGCCACTGCCGCTGGGACTTGAGACAAGTAAGATTAGGCTGTGTAGATGCTCTACAATGCAAAATCCATCTGAATAAAGGGCCACAATGATCAGGGGGTTGGAACACCTCTCCTGTGAGAGCTGGGGTTGTTCAGCCTGCAGAATAAAAGGTTTCAGGGAGACCTTATTGCAGCCTTTCAGTACTTAAAGCGGGCCAGTAAGAAAGATGGGGACAGACTTTTTAGGAAGGCCTGTTGCAATAGGATGAGGGGTGATAGTTTTATGCTAAAAGAGGGAACTTCAAACCAGATACAAAGAAGAAAATTTTTACAGTGAGGGTGGTGATACACAGAAACAGGTTGCCTAGAGAGAGGGCAGCTAGATGTCCCATCCCCGGAAACATTTCACCTCAGGTTAGGCAGGGTTCTGAGCAACCTGATCTAGTTGCAGATGTACCTGGGCACCGCAGGGGGGTTGGACTGGATGACCTTTAAAGGTCTCTTCCAACCCAAATCAGTCTGTGATAAACAGGTTGGCTGCAGCTGCCTTTTCACAACCCCTTGGGATGAGCCTAGCTCAGAGAACTTTTCCTCCTTAGCAGCAAATCAAGCCTTAGCCACTTCCCCTTGACCTGGCCATACTTGTGACCTTTCCACACCAGCAAAACCCAGCTTCACAGGTACCGTAGACCATACCTTAAAACGGCCCTGAATCCACTCTGTCATTTTCCTCTGCAAAAAGATATGTTCCTTTGTATTCTGAAGCACAGTTTTCATCTGTGTTTTCTCATTAATGAAAAATTGAGGAATGTTTCCCTCCCTGACCCCCAACAGCTCCTCTTCTCACGCTGTGAGCTCAGTTCCTCAAGCTTCTTCAACGCAGTGCTCAATTATTCAAAGGTCAGATGCATCCCTTGAGGTTTGACTGTAGACCCAGGTTAATGCTTACAGCCCAGCATTGCTGAGCTGGCTCCCCATCCTGCTGAGCTGAACTGAGCTGGCAAGCTGTGCAGAAATCCACGTGGCTCTCTGTAAGCAGGAAAACCAGCCCCTGAACTCATGAGTACAAACCTCACCGGCCCTCCAGACCCTTTCCCAGCCCTGTTTGCAAACGGCACGAAATACCCCTTGACCTCTTTCTCCGTCTGTTGAGAGGGCTGTGTACCACACTCCCAAGGATGTGTACAAAGCCCTTTGAAGATGAAAAGTGTTCTAGAAGTGCTAATTATTTGGAGCAAGTGCCTCATTTATGTGCTGACTTTCCTTTATCTCTCAGGGGCTTAAAACTCTATTAGGGAACTAAAACTGTACCTTACCCCTAGTGCCCCTGTGAGCCTTGTCTGCAAAATGACTGTCATATTTGCCTCCTCTGGATTCCATTTTGGGGAGACAAGCGGGAGATTAGATTTTAGATGCCTTTACTAGCATGTATAGAATTCAGGCGTGGGGGGATAAAAGGGTCCTGATTGATTTTGGTACCAGTTATCCAGCAGCTGAACGGAGCTGTGGCAGAGAACACAATCTTTTAGATTGCATTTGTCTCAAGTGATAAACAGTGACTAGTCATTTGTCAATGCAGCATATTCCTGACCCAACAAGCTTCTCACCGCCACCTGGCACTAGTGGGAAGTCTTAGCAGGCTTTCTGAATACCGTGCCCTTTTTTGCACAGTCCCATGCATGCAACCTTTTTCTAAAATTGCTCTTAGGACAGTCATGGGAAGTGAATGAATGCTTGTCATTTTAATGCCAAAACCCTAATTAACTGTAGTGAATGTTCAGTTTGTGCCAGTTTGTTATTACCTCTTCCTTCCTGTGGGATGCAGCGTAGTCAGGAGAGAAAGTGAAGCTGGGTCCTGGGAGGCTCTGGACCCCTGTGTTGTCAGAGGGCTCCGAATGGTGAGGAGCGGGGAGGAATGGGAAGGGGCTCAGTGTGCACTGAGAGGTACCCAAAGCAACAGGGGTGCTGTGTACCAGCGCTGCGGGTCCTGAGCCCTGACTCTGGTGTAAGACTAGCTAGAGGTCTGCATTTACTAGGCTAACTGGAACAGTCCTGAGAGTTCCACATTGTTCCACATGGGGATAGACACACAGAAATACTTCCCATTAGAAATTTTCCCTCTCCTGTCTCACATAGAGCTGGTTGGAGGGCATAAAAGTCTGTGCTGTAGGTGCCCCCCAAAGTCAAGGACAATCTCAGCTGACCCTCTTGGACCTTTCCTTGTGACTTTGCAATAGGCTGTAGAAATGAGCCTGGTTATAGAGAAGGGCTTGCTCTGTGGTGGCATAGGAATGGCAGCCCTGGAGGCAGGGAGTTCTGGCTGAGCAAATATCCTCTTAACTCCATTGCTTCAGATAGGAGAACCCAGAAGAGAGGAGCTAGCAGGGCCTTGTGGTTTGTTAGCAATTTTCAAATGGTGGTAGTGACAGTAATGCTAACTAATAATAATAATAGTAGCAAAATTTAACATAAAAATGAAATTTGATTTTTGATAAATAAAAAACCATCAGGTTGAAGAAAGCCTTAGTTTTGCTCTTTCAGTCTGATGATGTCAAAATAAGACTCTTCTTCCCACCAGTAAAATCCCAGCCAATTCAATTATTTTTTAAAGTGAATTTCTAAAACATAGTGGAAACCTGTGACAGAATAAAAATAGGAAATAGCTAAAGCTTTTTTCCTGGACCTTTTAGAGGAGGGAATTAGCTGAATCATTCTGGGTCTGGGAGACAGAATCCCTGTTTAAGTCTAACCATCAGGGCCAGTACTGGCTTCCAGTGATGAACCAGGTAAGGCTGTGCCCTCCGCTTGGTCTAGTGAGCAGCAACATCTCCCACTGTGCCCACCCCACCAGGCTGGTGCTCAGGCCTTTGTACCCACCAGCCACTGAGAACCAGACAATGGTCCTTTCTTTTCTGTAGCATAAGCCTCTTTCTGTAGGCTTTTATTTCTTCTTTCCCTTTTAAAGCAAGCTGCTTCTTCCTTCTCTGTTCAGCCAGGGAGAGCCTTCCCTCCCCAGGCCTGATGCTTTTCACACCACTGAGGCTAATTGACAGTAGGTTTAACATAGATCTTAATTGTAACTACAGATGCTTTGGGAGTGGAAAGAGCAGCCAGACCTTAGAGCCTTTAAAACTCTTCAGCTAAAAAAAACCCTTTCAAAATGTAAAATAGCATAAAGGAAGGAAGCAGAGATATAAAGGACAGATAGTCTCCTGAACACAGACAGCCTTTGCACTGTTTCAGAGTAGGACCACCTCCACATCTCCCTGCCTTTTAACAGACTAACCAGCCTCACATGGCATTGGCCTCTGTGGCTCTCCCAGCAGCAGAAGACAGACTTCAGATGGCATACACAGCCTTTGAATCATAACAGAGAGGAAGACTAGTTCAATTCCTAATTCTCCTCAAAATGTCCCACATACATTTTGCCTGTGGCAGAGCCTGACTGTGCTGCAAGTGGGAGAAGTTCACCCTTCACCCATCACCCCTGGTTTCTGCAGGAAGGAAGCCCAGGTACAAGTGCCCAAAGGCAGCTCTACCCTGCCTCTACCCTGCAGCTCAGACAGACCCTTTCCTCTGCAGACACAGACAGATGGAGGGTCCCTGCCCAGGCAGCTTCTGAGCCATGGTGGCACCATGCTGCACAGGGGGACAGGACCACAGCCCTGGCACAGAGCCATGCTGACATGGTGCCAGACTTCAGCTGACCTGCATCCAAGCAGAGACAGAGGAAACACACATATGTCCACAGCTCAGAAAGCAGATGTACCCCTAATTTCTCCCATCTGCATACAGTATTAGTGGCTTAGAAGGAACTATGAGCATCTACATGAAGAATGTGACTTAACATTGATAAACTATGGCAGACAAGGCCAACTGCAGGTTTAACACCTTTTACGCTGCTCAGTTAATAGAGATTAAGACTTGAATGCAGCAACCCAGGGAAGTCATGGAGTCACCATCCCTGAACGTATTTTAAAGGACATATAGGTGTGGTACTAAGGGAAATGCTTTAGTGGTGACCTGGGAGCACTGGGTTAACATTTGGACTTGATAATTTTAAAGATCTCTTCCAACCAAAATGATTCTGATTCTACATTGCTAGTCAGATATCAGTTGTTGATAAGTGTGAGCTGATGTGTTAAAAACACATTGTCCCCATGATCTGACCTCTCAACACACCATGATATCCTTGGGTGTACTGGACTGTCTTTACAAGGTAGCTTTTACTAGCAGATACCACAAGTGATGTGTTGCTCTGTCTGACACCCTTTTCCAGTAGCTGGACACTTCAGACTACACTGAGGAGTCCTGAAACGTGCTCAGAGTCAGTCATAATTCCAGTGCGGTCTCTTCCAGTGCTGCTGTGTACCTGCATTCAGCACTTCTGGAGTACCTGGAGGTTTGGCTTCTGATGGCAGTTGGGCAGTGTCCCTCTCCTCCAGTCTGCACCTAGTGAGTGCTGACTGGCTTCCCTTCACACAGAGGTCTTGCAAAGTGACTGTAGCCCAGACATACTTCTTGAAGAGCAACACACTAGTGAAGAAGTTGTTGAGGTCTACAAGTATAAGTGACCAGAAGCACGTACAGGAGCATAGTCAGTATCTCTTGCTGTCTCTAGTGCCTGGCTTTGAAGTTAGGAAACTCATCTTTAGGTCTGTAAGCAGAAGAATTCCATCCTTCCCTTTGGATTACAGAGGTGGAATATCTTGCCATTTTTCTTTCTTTATGTAGAAGAATATTTCCATTTAATATTTTTCTCCTTTAAGAGTCTTGAGGTTTGCAGCCCCTGGGGTCAGCTTTGAACAGAGTGGGTAGCGCCTCTGCACTGCATGGCCTCTCTAAATCTGTCCCTCCCACATGAGTAGGCAAAGACAGAACAAGCCTCAGAGGAATCCATGACATTTCTCACCCAGCTCAAATGCAGTGAAGATGATGTTTGAAACGCCATTAGTCATGAGTGATTAGCAAAGCTTAGTTGTTGAGGTTCTTAAACCCCCTTCCAGTTCTGCACAAGGAAGGGCATAGTTGTGGTTGTGTTCTTTTTAATCGAGCTCAAATTTTATGGGTTCTGCTTATCTGCATCCGTAACAGGGAGGGGAATTCACAACTGTGTTGCAGTTATTAATGATCCCTTAGGGTGCTTAGAGCTCTCCATAAGCTCTCCATTTCAAATACTGTAGCTCTAAATAAGTAAGTGAAGAGCAGTCTGGTTTTTAACCTCCCTGGTAGAACTGATGTGGGGAACCAGTCTCAGGTGTTGAATTGTAGCTTGTCCAGTCTCAGTGCCCTGGTTGTTGATGGTTTCCTGAGACCTTGTGTCTGAACCCATGCTTGTTCTCTCTGCAGAAAACAATCCCTGCCATATTCATCTGTAGGCATGAGGGTGTTGTTGGTATTTGAATGCCTATCAAAAATGGTAGGAAAGCTGGAAGACAGAAATTATCAGGAAAAAAAAACCTGGATCCCTTGTAATATTAAAATGAAATTTTAAATAATTTACAAATAAATCCATACTGTATGATATGATTGAGGACAAGGTAACAATCAGGCCTTTAAAAACTGATCTGTCTGTGCTTCAGCACAGCATCAACTTCATCCCCCCAAAGACTCCACAGGAACATCCTGCATAAACTCAGCTGTTCAGGAAGGAGATATGGACTTTACTGCACACTGCATCAGCACTTAGGAAGAGCTCCACTGTGTCTGCTTTTGGCAATTTAAATGTTACTTTGGGAGAATTAAATTTCTGTAAGTCCAGGAAAACACTAAATGCTCTTGTGGCTGAACCAGCCTTTTCCTACCTTGACAAGCTGGTCCAGGAATGGCTGTCCATGTGCAGAAGTGCCAGGCAGTAAAGCACTTGCCTCCAACCTAACCTTCACTTTGCATGGAATCGTTGCTAAGTCTCTGCAAGGGTCCTGATCCATTAAGCTTGCTCTAATAAGGATTAATTTGCAAGTACCTCATTAGTTTAACACGAAATACAGTAGCCATGGCCAAAATGCTTATTAGTCTTCCAGCCAGCTGTGGACTCTAACTACATTTAAAGCTGATACCCTGTCTTCATTTCATACTTGCTGCAATGTCCTACTAGGTTTGAAAGTCTCAAAGGGCTGAGGAGGGCTGTGAGAGGGTGCACCAAGGGCCCTGATTTCTAAACAGCTTCCTCACATGCACAGGGATGGTGAATTTGTACACGCACCTTGTAGTTGCACATGCTGGTGCAAACTGCTGAGAGATATTCCTGAGTGGCTGGAGCAGATCTAGAGGTCATGTGTGCAGATGGGTGCTTCCCAGAGGGAGACTTGCTGTGGGCATGGCCATAGAGGGACAGTCCAACAAGTCTGTCATTAACCTCAGAACACCAAGGGGGTGCCTTGGGCACCAGCTGGCACAGAGCCTGTGATTCTGAGGTTAATCTTAGCAGAAGCCTTTGCCATTTCTACTTATTAAACTTAAAAAAAAAA
Source organism: Galbula dea (assembly GCA_013399015.1). Classification (NCBI taxonomy): domain Eukaryota; kingdom Metazoa; phylum Chordata; class Aves; order Piciformes; family Galbulidae; genus Galbula; species Galbula dea. Next base: position 1,454,019 of record VWZX01000352.1, read on the forward strand.
AAAAAAAAAAAAAAAAAAAAAAAACCACAAAACTAGCAATTTAGGAGAAGGAATGAATCAGATATTAATGAGAGTCACGTATATCACCATCAGATTTACATAAAGGCATATTCAGTTATTTTATGGCAGAGATTTTAATCACCGCTTATTAACATTTCCTATTAACTTTTATTCAAGCTTCTACTTAATCAGGTTTTATTTCTCCACCAGAAAGAGATACATACTTACTAGTGGGAAACAAAAATCCCATTTAAAAGGTGCACAATGGTTTAGGTGCTTAACTTAAACTTTCCCTAAGAAATATTTTTTCTTTCTGGAATTCTTAGCTACCAACAAAAGACTATCTTTAAAAGCATTAATAACATAAATAGTTACAGTGTAATAGTTACAGTGTTTAAAATAGAAGGTTACAAAAAAGCGCATGTATATAGACTCTCATAACAATATTTTTTTAACTAAAAGGGCTTTTTTTCTTAATATTCTGTTCTCCTTTGCAAATGCTGACACCTGCTTCAGTACTTGGCTGAATCAAGGCTAGCTTGTCTAAATAGCATGACTTGAATCTATCTGGCATAGAAATACAGGTACAATTAAATATTTTGAAAGCTATTCTGGAATGTGATTTCTAATCAGGTAACTAAGTGATTTTTTTATTTTCATTTTTTTAACTTCACATTCTTACCTTCCCATGGAATCCAGCAAGGATATATTGATTGGAGGGAAAGGTGTTGGTTCAGGGTGTACCAACACACTGGTGAATGACAGATGCAATGAGATGAGGGTGTACTTCCAGATAACACAGCCTCAGAGCGTGGTCTGTGTTACAGATCTGTAGAGCTGAGTTGTGTAAAAGAGCATGGCACATGTTATACTGAAAAATACTACTCTGCATTCTTCTCAGATAACTCTTGCCATTTAGTTCTCAGGCACTCACAAATCTGTATCATTGTTCTTCAGTGACCACAGAAAGGAGGGGCTCTCTGGTTCCTTTCCCCCCACTATTTTACCATCTTCTGTGCCTTCCTGCAGTGGGGTTTCAAAGGAGTACATGAGTGGCAGCAGCTGAAATTGAGAGACTACTTCTCTTAGGTTCCTTTTGAAGGTTCTAGACTAATAAGCAAGGCAAGAGAACTTGAGGAAAGAACAGAAAAGAGAAAAAATGTGACAAACACATAATTTGGCCAAACTCTTCTAAGAATGAGGGATGGATACAGACCATTGCTAAAAAATTAGAACGTTCCAGTTGCCATCTCAGTGTCCAGTTCACGTGGTGTTTATTCATACATTTTAACTTACTAGAAACATAAATACATCTTGGTACATATCTGCCTCTGTTGTGAGGCCCTTGCACAGATTTGATTGTATTTTTTCTTGCTTTTATTGATATCATGTAGTCCTTAACTTTAATGACTGCAAAGTAGGCTGCAAAAAAAATGTTCCTACTCACTCTTGTAATTTATCATTAGCCTGAGACTCTAGATTGTGCTTATGTTGCAACTGTTTTGTCCCTAACTTGGGTTTGTTTTCCCTTTTCAGAGAGCAGATATAGCTGTTGCACCCCTCACCATAACATTGGTGCGAGAAGAAGTCATAGACTTTTCCAAACCCTTTATGAGCCTGGGCATCTCCATCATGATCAAGAAGCCTCAGAAATCTAAACCGGGTGTATTCTCTTTCCTGGATCCTTTGGCTTATGAGATTTGGATGTGTATAGTCTTTGCTTACATTGGCGTCAGCGTAGTTCTTTTCCTAGTAAGCAGATTCAGCCCTTATGAATGGCACTTGGAAGACAGCAATGAAGAACCACGTGACCCTCAGAATCCTCCTGACCCTCCAAATGAGTTTGGAATATTTAACAGCCTTTGGTTTTCCCTGGGTGCCTTTATGCAGCAAGGATGCGATATTTCTCCAAGGTTTGTTCCGTATCACTCCATCACCTTTTTGCATTTTATAGTCACTTTCTGATGCCATGGTGCATATATGTTACTTTTCCAAATTTCTTTTGAATTCACTTTCTGTTTTTATATTGACATTCCATTCAATCATCATCAAGCCACCATGCTTGGTAACATTCACCTCCAGAACGAGTGGCGTTGCCGTATAAATACCACTTATGCATTTCTGCCTAACTTATATACACCATGTTGAGGCTGTAAAATGCATAGGGTTTTCTGCAATGCTTGGAGGGCTACCGTGTTTTTGCTGCATATCTCATTTTACGGTCATCTCCTTGGTGCATATAACATTCTGCTTTGCAAAATAAGATTTTGTTTATTTTAAAAGTCACATGCAACAGCACTTTAAAATGCTTCCCCTCCCATCGTGGCTTCTGCTAGCCTTTTTACTTTCTTTTGTGCCTATTTTTTCTGGTTTTGTTCTTGAACCATCCTTTCATTTGTTACTAGTTTGCTTACCACCTTCTTTCCTATGCTCAGGTCTCCATATGTGTCCCTCCAACCATTCCTGTGTACTGCCTTGTATGTGTGTCCTTACTTCAACCCAGTCTGATCTGTTCTCCCTATGTTCATAGTCAATATGGCCTAATAAGCATTGCCAGTTTTCATAAAGATTTATTTTACCCATGAAGACAATCTTTCTGAATAAGGCTGCAGTAAAACATGTTTGATACTAGTTCCAATTTAACAGAGAGCACTAGTAGTAACTTGTAGAGTTACAGTTCTCTTCTGAAGAAGCATTACCACCTGAGAATCATGCAGTTCTCTCTAACTGAACAATACATTCCATAGGTGTTTTTTGAATAATATATATATAATGTTTCCACATTTATACTGATAAAATACTTTGATGATGTGCCTGTGATAAGCAGTAGTATTATCCAGTTTCTTAGTGATGGAGCACTAGCTATATTTTGTATGATGATATTTTAATAATCAGTTTGCAGCTATATAAATTGTTTAAAATACCTGCTTAGTACAAACAGGATGCAGTTTATCCCTTAAAGAAGGTTGCTAATTAAAGCACAAGAGACAGCTCTTTTCTAACTAAGCACTCATATTCAAAATACACCTTATTGATATCCATCCTTGTATACCTTTTTCAATGCCTGCATCGTTGAAAAGATACCAGGTTTTCCTGGTCCCTATAGTGGTAGGGATCTTGAGTAGCCTCAATGAAGCAAGAGACAAAACTTCTATGAAGTTCTATGGAAAGGATCATGATTTCTTCTGTTATAGTGTAATAATGATCCTTTCAGTTGACAGTCACTGCATTTTCAAGTCTCCTGATGATGCCAGAGATATCCAGGACTGTAGAGATACCGGCGTATGCCTGGTGGTATTTGATGCAAGTCACGCCTATGTTTTAGAAGCCTTGATAGCAGCAATTATATTTCATACTTATCGACAGATGCCTATATACTCTACATGGAACACGTACACATTTGTGCCTGGCTGTCACCATGCATTAGTTTTGGTGGTTAGCAGTGTTGGGAGTGCTGCCAGTTATAGCCCTTAGCCTTCTCCTCCTGTTCCTACACTGTGTTCCTACGTTATGCCTAAATTCTCTATTGAAACTTTGCCTCTCTGCTTGCTATTAAAGGTGATGAGTAGTAATGAGATTTAAATTGCTGTTGACCATGTGTGTGCCCAATAAAGGACCGGGAAATAAGCACTGGGACATCACATGGAAAGCTGCAGGCTTTGCACTGTTTCCACTGGGGCTGTTTATTGACAGTTAAATAGAAGTGCATAGGATTTTTGTTAAGGTCTCATGTGACTCTTTGACATGTTCAGCCATTTACCTTACATAACAAGTGGAACATAGTCTTATTTTTTTTCAATACTACCATGATAAGTGCCTTAGAAATACCTATCAAAAAGAAGAGACGGCAGTAAACCTGTTCATTCTTTCTCTCCAGTAGAAGCTATTAGCTCAGTTTGAATACGTGGCCCTCGTTTGAAGACATTGTCCAGTTATTTTGTTATGTTTCATGATAACAGATTCCAGGCAGTTACATGCATTGTTACTGAAAAAAACAAAAAAGAGAAGTTTAATACTTTGGTTTAAATTCCAGAAACACTGCTCCTTTGACCAATATGTTGATTTAAGTTGATTAAATCTTTTTTTTTTTCTTTTTCCCATAGAAGGGACTATTTCCAAGTATTCTATTCTTAATCTTTGTAAGGTTATGCCATTCACAATACATTGACTATATGAATGTTTCATACTATTTTATTGCCATTAAAAGGGGCTTCATTCTTCCATTGTGAGTTTTTTCTGAATAAATTTCTTATATGAGAGCGTACAGCACTTGTAGAGAGATGCCGACAAGCAGTCTGGAGAGATCACTTTTGTACTTGCTGATAAAGGCTCTTTCAGCTGCCTTTGTGTGGAACAGCTGTGACATCTAATGACTAGTTAGATCTATCCTCGGTGAGTATGCTGTGTGGATATTCCAGAGGATATATCCCTATACTCTCCTCTTTGTATTTAATAGGAGTCATCCAGACAGAATCAGATAGCAGCCAAAGGATGGGGGTTAGTGCATCCCTTGATGGAATCAACATTTGTTCCAGCAGTTTTGTTCTGCTATCAAAGGCTGCTGTGTTTTCTGCATAGTGAGCTAAAGCATTGAAAATTCACCTTTGATGGATCAAAAGTAGATTAGTAAACTTGCTTTAATGTAAGATGTGAACAGAAAATGGAATTAGGAGAAAACAGTCCAATTTGTAACACTATTCTAAGCAAAACTATCTTTGGAGCCTCTATGAGAACATGTATTTTCGTTTTGCTCTTTATTCATGTGGAATAAAGAGGCTAGATTAATTGATTGCTGATGGAAAAAAGGCAGGGTGTTCATTAAAAATTATCTTATGAGGTTGGTCATTTTGGAGGGTGTATTTCTAGATCCTTGTTTTCACAGCCAAAGACTCAAGAGACTCCTATTAAAGACCATAGGAATGACTCTGTGGGACTTTCAAAATAGCAATGAGAGCAAGGTAACTAGATGTTTCTGAAACTCCCACTGCCAGTTCCTATGATAGAAGCATCTCAAGTCAGTTCTTCAGATGCTGTTACTTCTCGTGTTCTGTCTCAGTGGCCGAGGTGAGGGCTGCTTGATGCAGGAGGCCAGCAGCAGAGGCAGAGGGCTAGCTGGGTGAGAGAGCAAGGGCTTGAGCTCCCAGCTCAGGAGGAACCAGGTAATGTGTGCTCAGAATATTGTTGAAAGGGTTCAAGACAAGGAGAGTTAGTAGCAATGTTGTTCAGGGTTATTTATCAGTATATCAATCAGAAGAGCCCAATTAAAAATGGAGTTGTGTGAGAAGTTTATTATTTCTTTGTACTATAGGAAATCAAATATGTTTTATGGCCATGAGTAGAAACAGAGCTCAACCTATTTTGATAAATAAATGAGGTTTTCTTTGAACATATTATTCTCCTGGAAACTGAATGTGAATTTGCATATGTATTTTGTTTTTCTCTTTCACTAATTTGCTCTTATTTGACTCCATGCTTCCTTTCAAATTTCCTCTCAAGGTATGCACTCTTCCTGTTTACTTCCTTTTGAGAACATCACCTGACCTTGTTTTGATAATTGAGTTACAATTCTGTTATTTCAGGTCTTTGCTACTCCTCATTTGTTAACACTCTAATTCACTTTAAAAGAATGTCATGCCAAGGATCTGTTTATTGCAGTAATTTGGGAAATGTCATGTTGGGATAAAGCATTAGTTGTTTGTTTTTAAATTACAACACTGCACACTTGGACAGATATGTCTTCATCAGAAAATGTGGTGCTGGTATTAAAACCTGTGATTAATTTTTCTGTAATTATGATCTGAGTAATGGGTAAACATTTCTGTGGTTCACAGTACAAACCATACAAGTACTCACTCATTACCAGCCTGGTGTTGATGTATTAACCCTTTTTCTCCTGCCTCCCTCCACACCAGCCCCTGCAGTGGGTATAAGGAGTCTCCACATCAGCAGATGGACTGGGGGGAACTGGGGTCCTTTGGACAAGGAGGCTGCCAGGCCATGCTTATCCAAGTTCTTGTTCTTCTACTCTCTCTGTCTCTCTCTCCTTCAGTGTCAGCTTTGTGGTTTGGTTTGGTTTTCTTTTGCCCCATCCTGTGCTACTACCAGTTACAGCTATGTAAGCCCAGACTGCTTCATAGTAGCAGCTGTTTAATCTTCCTTTTCATGCTCGTTGGAAGACTCTGGGAGAAACAATTCTATAGTGACATTCAGTTTTCTTCCAAGTGACCTCAACTCTTCTGAGATCAGCTCTGGTCCTCATCTAGCAAGACCCCTTTCTTGCATGTAAGACCCTCAGGGAAGTGCCAGCTTCTTCAAGGGATCCAGACATGCCCACCTTCCCCTGCCTCTCTACTGTTCTCCTTTTCTTTTGTCCTCTCTCTGTCTGACTTGGTTTGTGAAGGTTGCAAGGTCTCTGGGACAAAGTATTTTTACCTTTGTGTGTAATACACTGGATGAGCGTGCAGCTCGACACAGGCTTTTTATTGTTACAGCAGTGTGAGCTTGAGGTTCCAGTGGTTGGAAAATGCTTGTCTTCTGCACATCTTCATCCCAGCAACCCTTCTGTCCTGCTAACAGAAGGGGAAGCTACCAATGTAAGTAAGACAATTCCTATGTGAAACTACAAGGAGAATGAACATATGCTGTTTTGTTCCCAGTAGTTCCATTGGATTTATCTAAACACCCTGGCAAGTTGTTTTTTCATCTTCCTATTTCAAGACCTGCTGTAAAGCAGGAGGGCCACAGTAACCTGGAAACCTCAGATGAAGCTAGTCTTGCTGTATGCAAGTGGATGTTTCATCTGCTGTACCTGCTAGCCAGACTTCTGCTCAGTCTGGCTTTTAAACTGTCCAGTTCACTGCAGGGAGAAGGAATTCAACTCCAGGTCTTCCTTGAAGATGGAAAATAAGTAGTAAAGGAATGAACAAAAGGGAGATGAACTTCACCCGGTGTCGTCATCTAAAAGCAATAGACTGTGTTTTGGTTAGGCATCTTGGTTCCCTGCAAAGTCATGAGACAGATGGGCACCTTCAGCTTATCCCACATTTCAGAAAGTGAGATAAATCTCTTTCTGAGGGTGTCTGTCTCCTCTCCTTCTCTCCACTGGCTCCAAAAAGAGCCTTATGCAATGACTTCAGCAGGCACTGCTTTGTAGTCAGATAAAGTTACATCAGCCCATGTAAGAGGCTGATTTGGTGTGTAGGGTATCAAGTTTGACAGAGCAGCTATAGCAAAGAAACTTAACTGGTAAGGGCCAGAAAGGGCTTACAGGATCTGTAAGATCCCAAGATACTCACTTGCTACCTACAAAGAACGTAGAGCAAGGTAGAGAGATTCCTTGACTTACCACATTAGTCTGGATATATGTTTCTGCAACTTACCTTTGCAGCTACTCAGTAGCCTTCTGTTAGTGAGCGCAGCTGCAGCACAGCCCAGACTGAGACTTGGAAGCTTTTGATCCTGTTGGGAAGCCCTCAAGGAAGGCAGGGAAGCCTCCTCAGCTTGTCGATGATCCAGCGGATGCGTGCCTGCCCTGAGAAAGTGCGCTCAGGCCAGAGCCATGGCAGTGTCTCTCACAGAGTTCACACCCCAGAAGTCATTGCCTCCTGACGGACAACAAGGTGATGCTTCGCTCCTCAAGCTTCCCTGAGCTTTGTAACAACCCGAACCGCCTTGCACATTGGTACGGGCTTGATGCAGCAGTCACTGAGGTGCTAACTGCACTGGCAAGTGGTGCATGTTGTGATCCATAGAAACCAGCCTGCATCTGCCCTCTTCATGGGAGCTGCTGCTTCAATTTCTTGGGCAGAGGAGTGGAGAATACCAGTGCTTCACCTTTCATTTTGTTTCTCCACATTCCTATCATTCCAGATTGTTCTCTCTGGTTTTATTGTGTTGGCAATTTTTTTTTTCTTTAGTGTGTCCTTTGTTGTTGGATGGATTTGTGGTTTTTTACTTTCTTTATTTGTTTTTTCTTAATAATTTAATGGGATTTTTATAATGGCTCAGGCAATCTCAATCTCTGGTCAAGACTAGGCACTTTACCAGCTAACCCTCCCTGTGTGGGTGAGGTGGGGACACATCACAAGACTTTGCTTTTTTCCTGTTTCCGTCTGTTGGTAGGACAACTTGTACCCACTGTCTGGGGATGGCACTGAGGGGCTTAAAGGAAACAGATAACCAGGTAAGAGTTTTCTTGCTTTCTTTTTCTTCCCTTCACACAAACTGAGGACTACAGCACCTAATGGAGGAAAACAGGACCTATTGCTTCTTCCTCCACTGTTATCAGCAGAGTTATAGGAAAACATAGGAAATATCATTGTCTTAGCCTCTGAAATGATTCCTGGTCAATATGCTGTGTTTGAAGAGTGAGCGTGGCACACAGTGCTGAAATTGCCCACCCAGCTGAATGACATGGCACTGGCATCCTTCAGACCTGAACAAATATTTTGAGCCTGACATTCAATTGCTTTAAAGCATTAAGATCTTTGAAGACAGCAGCTAGACCTCCTGACTGCTAGGCGCTTTGTAATTACATGTTTACAAAGAGGCTTTCTTTCTTAGTCCCTGTGGTATCCTCTTAAAAAGCCAAGAAACAACACAACCAAAACAGAACACATTTTTTTTTCTGCTTCCTTCTGTGTTGCTCTGGTAGTTACAAAGCAGGAATATGCTTGACTTGGAACACTGCAACATGCAAATTTTAATTAACATAACACATAAACCAAACTAGCCTCTCTCCTCACTTCGCTATGCAGATTCAGTCTGTAATTCTTGAGGTTCTGATGAGAGGATACTGGTTAGTTTGTTCCTTTGCATGTTTACTCAGATTCCTTTTTGCAGTTCACTGCAGTTTTCATTTTGAGAATCAATACAGTAAAAGGTGCGTTTGTGTCCTCCAAGATGGGCAGCCCCCAAAGACACATGATGCTGGCACATCACAGCAGGCAAATCCAGCCTGAGGGAAAGACTGGACAAGCAAAGAAGACAAAAGTCTTCTGGCAAAAGACTTCTCCAGCAAAGGGTCTGTGGAAGTCAGAGGAACGTGTTCCTCTCCAAGCCTCTGATGAGTTTGACTCTTAACTGACTGTCCTTGTTTTCACTGAAAGACTGGAGAGAGAGTTTAACTAGGTAAGACCAGGTGCACACTGAGTTTACTCTTCTGAGGAAGGCCATAAGGAACTGGCTCGCTGTCCTCCTGGTCACAGATACCTGGAGGATCTGGACAAAAGGGTTGTGTATGTGAATTTCTCTTCAACGAAGAAAATAAAAATAATCAAGGAATGTCTTCAAAGCAATTTGATGATGTGTGTTTTTCCATAGATCTCTCTCAGGGCGAATTGTCGGAGGAGTCTGGTGGTTCTTCACTCTCATCATTATCTCTTCCTACACTGCTAATCTTGCTGCCTTCCTTACGGTGGAGAGGATGGTGTCTCCCATAGAGAGCGCAGAAGACTTGGCTAAACAAACTGAAATAGCCTATGGCACTTTGGATTCAGGCTCAACCAAAGAATTCTTTAGAGTAAGTCTGTTAAATCTCCATGAGAGCTTTTCTAAACTGTAAGTACCTAATATACAGTTTTCAGTCGTTTGTTTTTAACCAACTGTACCAACTATTCTGGTGAAAGCTGTTTTATGCAATCAGGACAGGCCTGACCACATGTTTTGATGTTAAAAGGCATTTTATCCAAAATGGGTAGTTTTACTCAACCTGAAACATCTCAAGATGCAAAACCTGACCTCTGCTATCATGGGAAGAGACTTTTTAATATGAGTTTCAGAACCTTGGTCTGATGAGCAGTAATGCAGTCATAGAATCTTAGAATATCCTGTTGGAGGGACCTACAAGGGTCATGGGGTAAAACTCCTGTCTATGCTCAGGACAACCCCAAAGTTACACCATGTGTCTAAGAGCATGGTCCAAATGTTTCCTGAATCCCTTGAGAGTTGGTGCCATGGCTGCATCCCTGGGGAGCCTGTTCCAGTGCTCCACCACTCTCTGGGTGAAGAACCTCTTCCAAATACCCAACCTAACCCTGGCACAGCTTCATGCCATTCCCCCGGGTCATGCCTCTGGTCATCAGACAGAGTAGATCAGCACCTGCCCCTCCTTCATCTCTGAGGAGGAAGTTCTAAACTGCTAACAGTTGTTAACACAATATTTAGCAAAGGAAACTCTTGGAGGAGTGCTGCTCTTGACCTACTTGCTCTGTTTGCCCAGCTGGCAGCCCTTCCTGCCATCCGTCACTGGCATTCACTTGCCAGACTGCGAAGGGGGATGGGAGGCATGTGTTGCCATTCATTTCTATATGGAACATTAATTGCTGCAATTGCTGTTGCTGTGTCTTCATTGCTCACCAGTATCTGGCTGTCAAGCAGTCAGGAGTGAAACTTTCATAGCCCAGAACACTGGAGCATATTCATCTTAGGTAGGGGAATGCTGGGTTTGCAATACTTGGGAGTAGAGAGGAGTATAAACTTTTGTTTAAGATCATCCTTTGTTTCTTTGGTTGCCAAGCCACAAGCTGAAATGCAGAGAGTTTGGTGAGATTCATCAAGAACTCTAAATAGGACCTCAGACCACTTTGATATATGTAAAAATGCTGTTTACCTGAGAAGCTCTTATTTCTGGCCTTTCCAAGGGCAAACTGGAATGCTCAGCCCTTTCAGAGGGCTGTTGGTTCTCTCTCAGCAGTGCCAATCAGATGCCATCAAACCAGCATTTTTTTTGTATAGAGAAGTGGTCAGTACTGCCTGTTGTGCTTACTGGCCAGGTGCAAGTGTGGGGGAGGAGGGAAGCAAAAAAAACCCCTTGCTGCTGTATGCTGATGAAATACTGAGAGATCCTTGAGGAAACACTGCGGGCTCCTTGAATTTACTTAAACTTTCAGTGCAGACATAGAGGTATCTGTAAATCTCATGTAAAGCTGGAAGTGAGTGCAAAGATATTTTATGAAGCTTTCATACTCTGCCTTACTTATGTGTAATGTCTTTATATAAAAATGGATATTCAGTAGTTCTTAATTTACTGTGGTGGCTGGTACATTACAGCAGCTTCTGTTTGTATTAAAGATCCTGTAAGATAAACACTGACCTTGTAAGGCTGACAGGAGTGTGTAAAAATGCATATTCTTTTTAATGATCAGCCTGAGGCAGTATTATCTGCACAGCAAGAGTGAGTTGAGTGGACCTGCCAGAAGAGGTAGCACAACTTGATTAGAAATATTGGTGCTTTTCACAGCCACTATACCGTCCTAACATTCTGTCATTCTGTGTATTCTTAAGGGGGAAAAAAATCTCCCTTTCAATATCTTGTTACTGTTAATACAGAAAGAGGGATTGTGTGGGACTGCTTCTTCATTTCCTCAATAGTTTGACATAACAAGGAAATCCCTTCTCATTGAGAGATCAAAGGAGTGAGTGTTTCGTGTGAAAGGATATGAAGTCTAGTAAATGTATGAATACTTTGTTGTGCTGTTAATAGTCTTGAGATGAGCTGTGACTCTCTTCTGGTGCTGGAGGAGGCAGGACTGTAAATGAGGATGATCTATCAGGAGCTGCCAGCTCCATCAGGCAGGGAGAGGAGTCGGATGGGGAAGGAGGAGAGCAGAGCCCTGAGAGAGAAACACCTGCTATGGGTGCTCCAGATGGGCCAAGTGGGAAGGAGAATGGGTCCCAAGTGGTGCTTCTGTCTCCTTGGTGTTCTCGAGGCACACAACATAATTTCAGTTGTATTAACTTTTGCAGTGTAATTAATTTGAATAGAGTGATGCAGCCATGAAGCTGTTGTAATTAGAATCTTCCTCAGTTGACTTGAGAAAGGCAGAAGCTTTTCCTTAGATTAAATGCACATGTTCGCATAAATACTTAATTGTACAGTCTTTATTAGCTACTTAATAAGATGGTAATGATGGCTGAAACTTGAAATAACTCTTAGAGGACATTGGTTTCTGAGTGCCTGCTGCACAGACTGTGCATGCCTGTGTTTTGGGATAGTTTCCCCCCTGTAAGCTCCTTTCTCACTACTACTAGACCATTGGTGGGAGTGACAGTGGTCTTGAGTCAGAAATAGTTGTGAGTTCTCCTGTGTGCAGTGTGATGCTTATTCCCTCTGTGAGGGTATATCCTCCTCTGCCCATTGCCCACCAGCTTTTAAGCAATTTAATTGTTCAGGACCATCTACCCAGTGAGAAAGGAGACTTCCAACTGAGAGAATGGCTACAAGAGCTAGTTAATGCAATACTTACACAGATTGGCTGCTGTGTACACATGCTCTGGCTGTGGCATGTGACAGGTAGCTTAATCTTCCTTAGAGATGGGAGAAGTTACCTGGCTGTGAGCAGGTCAGCGCGTGTAGAGGCATCACGAACAGTAACATTGCTTTGTAGCTGAGCCATGACTGCACTCAGGAGGCACTGGACAGTCTCTCCAAAGTTCCATAAACCATTTCCTCGAGCTGTAAAATTAAAATGTTCCTCAGAGATATTAGTCAGATACTGATTTTAATGGCTGCTGTTGGCCAATGAAAGGTGCCAGGCTGACAACAGCAAGGAGTAGTTGCCTCCTAATGCATCATAGGGGGATGCCATATAAATGAGTTTCAGATATCCACCATCTTCTTTGCATGTGCTAGAAGGATCTCCTTTAGAAATTTCGGTCCATAGCTCCTTTCTGCCAACCCTATTTCCAGCTAGGATCACTTTTGAAGGTTACTTTTACAGTTTGGATACCTGTCTGCTGGGAACTGGATCGATACCAGCACCTCATTTCAGAGGAACAGATGGTAATGACTTTTAGCCACTTCAAACCTGGGCAGACTCCAGCCAGTGACCTATTTTATAGTCTTGGCTGTTTCCCTAAACATCACCATGTCTCCCAGATAGAAGCTATCCCAAATATGTTGGTTAAGGTTAGATATACCGTTGCTCTTTGAAGCGTGCACAATGACTGCTGTCAGCATGATTTTGCTCTCACTGTTACAACAGGAGAGCTTGTTTTTTATAACAGTTTCACAGCAGGCACAACAAACACTCCTCACTTGTTGGTGACTCTACATTTAGGCATTTGTCCCTCCAGTATATCTAAAAACCAAATGAGCCTCCCTATATTTTCAGGGTTGTTGCTTGTTTCTTCTCAGAAACATTTTACATTTTGCACTAATTAGCTTATAAAGGCATTTAAATGGCAATCAATAGATTACATCAATTCCCTCTTGGCTTTCAAAGGGCACTCATTCATATTGAAAAGGCAAAGAAGAGACCTCTCCTCAGATACTTATTAACATACAGTCTCAGATAGAAGACTACAAAATACCTCCTTGTCTTTCTTGAAAACTGCAAGGGCAATTTTCAATCACTAAGCTACTACTTTTAAGGGTGTATCTGTTAGAATTAACATCTTCTAATATGTTCAATTAAAGCTTCAGCATTTCTGAGCAGCTCATCAAATCAATATAACACCATTTAATCCAAATTCAGCACTGAGCCTAAGTATAATACCACAGTCTAATAAGTTTCACACCTCCAATATGCATATATTCAAAAGGCATGACCTTTACAACCAATTTGTAATTCTTATGTAAACTTCACTTTATTTAAACTTCAACAGAAGCCGAACATGTTTCTAGACATTTAGCAATACAAATTGCTCTTGAATTTGTGGTGGCTTCTTTTAATTGAAACCTGTGTTGAGGCTTCTGTAAAATGGCCTGCAAAGTGTGTTTGATCATTGGCAAACACAGCTGACCTGCTAGTGTACACTGTTCTGAAAACCTGAGATTTCAGAGGGTGTCCTCGAAATTAATCTGATGTGAGAAGGCTTTACAGGTTGAAATATTGAGGCAGGTAACAGGCTCAGTGCCTGGAGGAGTCAAGGCTGACAGCCTTCAAGCACATCTGAGGTACTTCAGGTATTATTCTGAGGTTATTTTGCAACGGGGTACAAAATTCACAGCTACAGCTATTATTGCAGGACACATGGGAGTGATAGCTGGTCTGCAAATGCTTTCCTTGTGCTTCCTGTATGAAGACTTCACTTCTCATTGCACTTGAATAGCCTGCACAGATACTTCAATAATATTTTGCTCTTAATTGATATTTTGCAATGAGGTGATACTTTCTTTTACACCTTTTTGGGCACATTCAGCACTGGAAATTCCTCTTCATCAGTTTTCAAAAGTTGTTCTTTCCAAACCCGGGTCAGAAGTGAGGCTTTTCTAGATTTCATATACACATAAAATCCAATATAAAGCTACAATTTCTAGGACACACAAAGTCACGTTAAGAATTGCCCCTAGGGTGGTCCCCCTTTTTCTCTCTTCTTGGTTTCATCATGTCTGAATTATTCAGGAAGAGCAGGTAGAAGTACATGAGATTCCCTGGCAGGAGGCTTTGCATTTCTGTCTGGAGCTCTGGTTGCCCTTGCTGAGGAAAGGTGCTTTGACATAGAATCATAGAATGTCCTGAGTTGACAGGGACCCACAAGGACTGTTGAGTCCAGCTCCTGTCCATGCATAGGATAACCCCCAAAATCACACCATGTGCCTGAGGGCCTTGTCCAGATCCTTCTGGAATTCTGGCAGGCTTGGTGCCCTGACTACTTCCTTGAGGAGCCTGTTCCAGTGTTCCGTCACCCTTTGGGTGAAGAACCTTTTCCTCATACCTAACCTAAACTTCTCCTGGCACAACCTCATGCTATTCCCTCTAGTCCTGTCACTGGTCACCAGAGAGAAGAGATCAGACCAAGTTCCTTGGAAATTAAGGAAACAGTCCTTAAAGCCATCAAAAGGATTTTGAAATATCTTTTACTAAAAGCACTTGTGGTAGCTAAAACCTCCACTCCTGTGAAGGCAGTGCTGTATAAATGGGCTGCTCTGGTGGGTCCCTGCAAGCTCCAAAGAGCAAACTGCCACAGGATGCCTCCCAAGGTAAGGGCAGGCTGTGGCAGACCATGCTGGTCCTACAGGTGAGCAGCCAGGGGAGAACACAGCACATCCCAGATCCATTAGGCAGAGAGGGAGTAGTGACCATAACATGTTCTGAAGCACTTGCATGTTACTCCCAGTTGTAAGATAAAAAACTCATTGCTTTCCTCTCATGATGAGGTTGTGTGAAGACAAGAGGTAAGGGAAATAAATTCTACCAGCAAGCAGTTTAGGTAAGGAAAAGCCTTGAATTATGAACCTATAGCTGCTGTGTGATTTTTATGCATTCTGTGCAGTCAAACGATATTGAAATCCTCATTAGAGCCTATTAAAAACCCGTCGTGAACTCTGGGCATGCAGCAGTAAGGGTTTCATCAGTAGTTAAACTCTTTGATTTTTAATTTCAGAATTACTTTGCTAGTGAAGATGAAGGACTTGTTTCTAGCACGGCATTCATACAAATGCTTTGCTTTTGCCTTTGGATAAAACTATGATTAGCAGTTTTAAGCTTTCTGTGTTCTTGGCATCAAGCAAAACAACACAGCCATCATAGCAAATGCCTGACAAAAATACTGAAGTGTGATTGTGTTTATGGACTTTGAAGAACAGAAAAACACAGAGAAGCAATAGCTTCAAATGTGAGCTGTGTAGATCTTTGATAGGCAACATGGCAGAGTTTAATCAGAAAAAGTACTGCAGTTTAACTGTTTTTCAGCACTGAAAGTGTGAAAACCTTATTGACCATATAGTCCCTCTCCCCTCCCTGTTTGATATGTGTGCACAATTAAAAGGTGAATGTGTGTGTGCAGAGAGATCACAGCCTCTCCACTGCATAAGTGATAGATGGTCTACTTCTGGGGGTTTTTTTCCTCTTCATCTGTTGAACCTCCTTTCTGCCACATGGATAACAGGCAGTTTTAAAGACAGCAGGAAATCAAATGTGACATAATTACAAAAGAAATGGTTTCCCATGAAGCGATCTAATGTCTTTAAGCCTATAGATTGGAGAGGAAAATGTGTCCTTACGGGAACTAAAATTAACAGCTCATCCATCATCCGCTCCTGGGAAAGGAGACCTTTGGATGGTCCTGAGGTTAAGCTGCCTGAACCGTTTTACTAAAGTCACCAGACAGGTCAGGATTTAACAAAGCTTTCAGTCAACACTTAATAACAAATATTCAAATAAATCTCTCCTTTATCTTCAATAACAGATGGCATTTGTCCATAAGCTCCACTTGTGCTTGTGGTTTAGGCTTTCCAGCTCACCTGTGTCTTGATACTGCTTAGCAGTCAACCTCTGTAAGAACAGGGATGCACCGTGGAGGTCGATGGTTCCCCTGCATCAGGCAGTGTGTGTGGAGGCAGCTCATGAGGAAGTCTGACACAGCAACTAGCAGAGGGTTAACACAGTAACCATGTCTGCACCACAGAGAGGCAGAGAGAGCCCCAGGCAGAATCACTTGCTGTTTGAATGCTCTACTTTTTGGAGAGCAGCTTTCTGATAATGATAATGACATTGCTCAAGACAGCCCAGGACCCTGTTTTTTCAAGTCTTTCCTACTTTAGGTAGTGCTGATGTGTCACATTAAGACATGCTTGTTAGGGATTCATTTAAAATACATGGGTGCTGATAAATTACTCACAGTGCTGCCACTGTTACTTTTGAATAATTAGAAAATACATGAAGGTTTAGAAACTAATGATGTGAATATGAAACATCCCCTCTTGCAGTCCACTGGGATTTCTCCATCATTGCTTCTATGTTGGCCTATTCTGTCTGGAGCTGAAAACTCATTAGACCTGACAGCATTCAGATCGTGTGCTAGAAATGCCGTCCTCTGTTAATTTATCACGGGCCAAGTGCAGAGCAGGGCTGGTGTGCTGCTCAGTTGTCCAGACAAGACTACTCTGCTAAATATGTCACTGCTGGAAAGATGCCCCTTAGCCTGAAGGCTGATGTAATGCCTGCCTGGGGCCGGCTCTGGTGCGTGCTCCCTCCTGCTCCCCAGACAGACAGACAGACAGAGCATGGCCATGCTGATCCCTAGCCCCTGGCGTCCCCTGGCTCAGCTTTGTGCAGTTCCTCGAGGGGACTGCTGCCCGAGTGCTGGCTCTGGCCATGAATCACAGAGGATTTACAAAGGCAGCTTGTCTCTTGGAGAAGACTTTCATTTTAATTTCCCCATCAGTATTGCAATGGGGAGGAATGGATGGCAGCAATAAAGTGAGGAGATGAATATAGGCGTAGTCTGAAATTCAATGTTGTGCCAGGAAAGGATGTCTTAAAATCCTGGATTTACGTTCTGCTGCTCAGACTATTGCTGACATGTCAGCGACGTCTAGTTACAGCCAGAGTGACTCTTTGCTTGTCTGTTTGTATGAGCAGAGCTCACTGCAGAAAAGACGCCTCTGAAAGCAGCTACAGCACATCACCTGCCTGCTGCCAAAGCACACATTTCCCAAATGACCATAATACACAGGAAAATTCCTACAAATTGTATTTTTTTATAAGATAAGGTTTCTTTTGTAATCAGGCCACGATGTATGGTGTGGAAATTGCTGAAGGCTGGAGGGGTTTTTGCAGGCTGATTGTGTGTGCAGTGCTGCAGTTGACTCTCCTTCCTCACCACTTCCTTCTCTGTGAGCTCCCTGCTGGGCTCCCATCCCTGCTTCTGTCAGGGGAGGAATATTGCTGGTGGGTGGAGAGGGCTGATTACAAAGGGCAATAACTCTGCTCACAGCTCCTGTAGAGGGGTTGTCTGGAATTGCTTTGGTTGGAAGAGACATTTAAGATGATCAAGTCCAACTGTTAGCCCAGCACTTGGAGGTCACCACTAAACCATGTCCCTCAGCACCATATCTACACATCTTTTAAATCCCTCCAGGGATGGTGACTCCACCACTGCCCTGGGCAGCCCATTCCAGGGCTCAATAACCCTTTCAGTGAAGAAACTTTTCTTAATATCCAACCCAAACCTTCCCTGGCACAAATTGAGGCCGTTTCCTCTTGTCTTACTGCTTGTTCCTTAGGAAAAGAGACCAACACCACCTCACTGCAAGCCCCTTTCAGGTAGTTGTAGAGAGATAAGGACTCCCCTCAATCTCCTTTTCTCCAGGCAAAACAACCCCAGTTCCCTCTGCTACTCCTTATGAGACTTGTGCTCTAGACTTAGGGAATCCTAGAGGAAAGCAGGCATCCCCCAGGTCTGTGAGCCAGATCCTTCAGCTCTCTAGACTTCCTGTGCCCCAACTGGGAAAGGAAAATGCCATTTCTGAAGTAGAAGTGATAACGTGATTGAACAACAAATCAACATGACAGTGTCTCCCATCTCAAACTGGGCTGTGAAATACTGTTTGTCACCACTTCAGTCTTTCTTTTACATTTATGCATGTTGTCAAAAATTTGTGGATTCCTACAAATATACAGTTTACATACACATACTTGAACCTTGTTGATCTGTGGCATCTCACAAATTCATAAACCATGGGTAGAGTTTGGTAGGTTTGGAGGTTGGCCTTGCTAAAAGAGAAATGCCCTGTGCATGCTCGTGGCATCTGACCTACTTTCTTCTGCCAAGAATGTAATAAAAACAAGAGGTTCATGTAATGATGGGATTGATTTTTCTGTCCATATAGGTAAGTAAATTGCTGGCATCACAAGTTATCTGCAGCTAAAAGCTGTGACATTGATCTATTAGACTTTGCCCTATGACCTTCAGTAAATGACATCTTTGCTTTCATGTCTGCACTTGGGAAAAGGGGCTAATGGTGCCCTCTGGCCTTCATTAGACCCATTTTTAGCTTCTAATTAAAGAGCTTGGAAATCTCAGGCTGAGGAACCTAACTAATACTACTTACTGTGTTCTTACTATTAATGTAGTATCATTGGGCCAGTCTCCATGTGCTCCAGAGCTGGTACTGGACTGAGGGCTCAAATCACTGTCCTTCTCCTCCTAGTAGGAGTGGCTCAGTGTCAGGCTTGCAGGGGAGCAGAAAGGCATCAAATCAAGGTCTTATCCAAAAGACCAAGACAGTGGTATCCAATACATTGCAGCTTACCTTATTGGAAGTCCAGGAAAGCAACAGCCTAAACCTGATGGATCTCAAAAGTGATCCCCAAGCCAGGCAACAGTGGTGGTACCAAGCCAGTCACCTGGCATTTTGTCACTCCTGTTTAGTAACTCACTTTTTAATGGTTCATAAGATACTGGATTCATTAGCTTCTGTAGGAGAGCTAATTGCACATGTGGAAGAAAAGCAATGACTGATAATAATGGAGCTAAGGTTCACATTAAACTACTTAAGTTCATATCAGTAAGGTGTGCTTCTAGATAAAGGCAGCATGCACTATTCAGATTAAACACCCACAGTGTTTTTAGTGCAGACCTTTGTGTCCTGTATCAGCAACATCTGTCCCACTTGGGGCTATAGATTTGCCTTGTTCAAGAGCTATAAAGTGGTCATAGCAGAGGAGTGTGCTAGTGCTGCTGCTTTAGGTCTTAATTATTGATGTCTCTGCCTACCTTTGTGTGCATGCTGTGGTCAGGATGCTCCACCTGCTTTGCACTTGTCTCACTCCTGTTTGCTGCACTTCCCTGTTGGATTTACTGTGTTTCAATGTATGCTGGTCTGCTGCAAGGTATGTTAAAAGTTTACATAGCCTGGACCTAACCCTGAGACCAGCCAGCTGTAACTGCCTTCCTTCTGGATCTTCTCCCTCACCAGTATGTCCATTCCATTTCTTGCACTGATATTATCCAGCATGAAATGTTCTGTTCTTACAGCTTCCTCCCCACTCCTGGATTATTGGGGGTACCTTATCTCTTACTCTCCTTGCCTTTTTTTTTTTTTAAGCTTGTTTATCACTCTCTTAATTTTGAAGACAGTGGTAAAAAATTTATCAGTGTAATCTAATATGTTAAACAAACAGTAAAAAAGGGAGAATGCATCAATTAATTTTAAAAGTAAAATTGATTTGGGTGAATCTGGCCTATGATTGGATGATCAACAATAATCACCCATAAAAGAACATTTTGAGCTTAACTACTGTGGTGCCTGTCATAAGACACAAAGGACCATTTTGGTCATTTTAATAACATATCCCAGAGGGTTGCATGAGGCAGGCATTTGAAGAAGACATACAGGTTGTGGAGAAGGTGGCAGAGAAGGCAAAACATTCTATAATAGGCAGAGGTCATCCCTGTAGCATACTTTAACTGTAGAGGAAAAATTCTGTTTCTTTCAAACAGAATAGTTTCACCACTACTCTGTAGTGGAGGAAGTGACACAGTGTCACTTTGAGCAGAATCATGAGACATGTTTGCAGAGGGGGAAAGGTAATTTGGTCATTGAGAGAAGGCTCCAGTCACAAAGATATATTAGTGATAAAGTTAACCAATGTCAAGGAATGGTCCAAGGTGTGCTGGGTCTTGTGATGTATCTCTAGGTGGTTGAGGATGTGTGAAACCAAGGCATCTGGTCCTTCTCAGCTGGAGACAGGTTTGCAAGTGCTGAGGTTTTGTTGTTGTTGAATGGATTGAAGAAATAACCACAACTGAAAGGTAAACTTGTCTGCTCCTCCCTGCTGCCCAGGCCCATCCAGCTGAGCTTTTTGATACTGTGGCACACTGTGGGTTTGTTTGATTTTTCCTCTCTGTACTGGAGCCAACCACACATCAAAACTAAGAGAATTAGAATGAGAGATGCTGTTGAAATTGTAGACTGTTTGAATTGGCACCTTCTTTTGAAAGTGAACACATTGCTATCCAGAAACAACGTGTGTTTAGGTACTGGTTAGTAACTGGCCAAGTGAAGTGACTCCTCAGCATGAGAGCTGCTGGCTCTGCTGACACAGAAGGGAGCTGCCTACACCCTTGTGCTGAGGGGGTGTGTGGCTCATACTGCTGCATAAACATCTCCAAATAAAGGAAGAAAAAAAACCCCAACACTATTGACAAAACAAAGGCCAGCTCTATTTGTGTCTGCAGTAAGGCTGCAATAATGAAAAGATGCTTTAATGTGTCCCAAGGCCTAGATGAAATGCTGAAAATGTTGTTTTTAGGAAAAAACAAAAAAGTGATAACAACAACTCCTTGAAATCTTGAGGAAATTTGTGTGACAGAGTTCTTGAGAGCAGTATCAAAGAAATGAAACAGGAGTTGCAGAGCACAGGGAGTTACTGCAGTTATGGGCTTTGAATTGGTTTAAATCTTTGCTTTTAAGCCTTTTTTTCTAAGTATCTCTGTAAAAGTAACACTTTAATGAGAGGGAAAATGTTTTACTGCTGCTGAACTCTAGCAGCAGTGCCGATCTGTCAGACCTTACCTTATTTTGGAGTGTAAATCCTTTCTCTGTTTGCTCCTGCTGTCTGGCCTCTCTTGCGGGTGTCAGACTCCTGGGGGCAGGCAGGTGCTGGGAGGGGTGGTGTGAACTTCTGCAGAGGAGGACAGATGGGTGAAAATGTTCTTTCAGCACAGGATTTGCAGCTTTATAGTGAGAAAGGAAAGGAATTTCAGAAATTTTTAGCAAGGAAAGATTTGAGGAAATCTCTTAGGGGGTTCTAAAGGTTTGGGGGTTTTGGCCTCGCTATGAATTTAGGGGAAGGGCTGCAAAGAGCAGCACTAACCAAGCAGGACACAGTGGCCAGAGCCTGCCATCTCCCTGGTCCCCACTCCTGGAACATCTGTGGGTCCTTCCCCAGCCAGGCTCCGGCTGCTCCAAAACCAGCAGGTGCTCAATGCATTTTATTTGAAGTTTTCCTAGTCAGCACCTGCTGTGTTCTTATCTAGCTTGCATTTTTGTCCACTCCTACTAGATCAGACTACTATACTCATTTAGTTAATTTGATAATAAAAATACATTATGAAAACCTCACTTGGCAGAAGAAGAGGTGAGCAACCATCATATAGAAACATACTGGTTTTTATTAAACACATCATCTGAAAGAGTTAAATGGCAGGAGCAAGCTATAAAGCTTAGGCTGTTTGTTAAAGTTGAAAAGAGATTCAGTTCTGAGTTGTGGTATTTGGGTTTTTGAAGCATGAAGGAGGATATTCACCCTTTGCCCTTGGAGCAGGGAACGTGCTTGCTTTGGTCCATTTGCAGCCCTGAGCATGCTGTTGGCACTCATCAGATAACTGTTATTATTAACAATGCACAGATGTATTGGCAGTTGCTTTTAGGTAGTCAGGCCAGCTGGAAAGAGTATGAAAGAACTTATTATAGACAGATACTCTGGTGTGAGTTAGAAGATGAAAAGAAAAAGCAATCCTGGTTTATCTGTGTAATTAAAGGTGCACTCTGCATGGGAAAACAAGCAAAAGCATACGTAATGCATGCACAATTTTTGAAGGCTAGCCAGTTTAGCTTGCTGAGAGACATAAAGAGAAAGAGCAAAGGTGTATTTTTATTTTCCTTTTGTCCCTTTGATGCTCATTTGCGAATATAAATGGGCAGGCCCCTTTGTATTATTTATATTAGAAGAAGATGAAGGTTGTAAAGACAAGTGCCTTGAAACTAGGTCATGCCAGAATTGCCATTGCTCATGCAGTCTCTGTTCTGGCCACCCCAGATGATTCTGTTACCTTTCTGCATGAGGGACCTGCATGAGAACAGCAGGGAGGCCAGCCATGGGCAGAAACCACGCCTTGGGCTATGGTGTGCTCTGCCCATGCTGCTGCTTGAGCAGGTGCGCACAGCTGCCATGGGCTCTGCTGCCCACAGGGCATGAAGATTGTGGCAGCCACTGAGTCAGTGACAGACCACCACCTCCCGGCAGCTCAGGTAGCCCAGGGGTCTCCATAACCCCTTCAGCAGGTGCCTGGGAGCTGTGCTGTGCCCTGAGTAGCTCCTGGCAGGGAAGGAGGTGTGAAAATGCCCACGCACATCGAAGTGGTTGTTGGAAGAGCAAGAGACTCAGGTCACTGTGCTTGGAGAGGGCTTCTCAGGTCATTGGTGATAAAGCAGCTACCGGCATGTTTTAGCTGCTAGCCTGTGGGTGCCTGACCAAGAGCCCCAGTCAGATGTCTCTCCTTAGACAGGACCCACAGTCCTGCTGTCAGCTAAGGCTCTGAGCTGCCCATGTGCAAACCCAACTGTTTGAGACTGGCAGAGGCAGAGAGGCAGTGCCAGCACAAGGCAGCCTCTTCAAGGCAGCCTTTTCAAAGCCCATCAACACTGGGGCTCTGTGCTTGCTTCACCTCCTAATGATCTGCTCTATCATGCTCCCCAGCAGCAGCTGGGCTGCCACACTCCCTTCCATGGCTTCAGAGCCACTGTCCTCATCCCCGGTTGTTCAGAGTTTGCTGTTGCAGGGGGAAGCCAGGCAAATCCCCTGATTCCTTCTTTGACCTTTGTAAGGACCATTTCAGGCCCCATTTATATCCCCCTTCCTCCCACTGCTTCTTCACTCTTGATACTGGACGAACAAAGCTGTACAGCCCATCTTTAGCCAAGAAATGCTCTCAAGTTGAAATCCCTCTTGCTTATTTTTCACAACCCCACGACCCACCCAGCTCCTAATGAAGCTGCATTGTATTGTTTTCTGTCTGATTTCCTATTGTCAGTTGGGCTGATTTTAATTGGTGTGCATTTTTCAGTTGTTTTTCAGCTCATCAGGAAAGGTAATTAGAACAAACTTGTGCCCTCTGTGCTCTTTTCCATCCATCGTAGCGACACTAGCTGAGCATGTTAATCTGAAGAATGGTGAAGGCAGAGCTTACTCCCTCTGAAATGTTCAGAGGCTGGTTGTTAAGCATTATGTTATTCAAAACATATTAAATTGTCCTGAGTGAGGAGGAAACATGCCTCAGTCATCAAGCTGATGGACATTAGCAGCCCTCTGCCCCAAGTTTGTTCAATTTGAACTAGATCTAGCTCCTGCCTGCCTCATTCCCATTCTGCAAGGAGAGCTGTGGACAGGAAACTGGCAAGGAGTAGGACGCATAAATTCAAGATACCCACAGACAAAAAGCCTTATATAAATCCTTTGGATTTCTAGACTTTGGAGAAGTACAGTTGGCTTTACTGCCTTGTGTCGACCACGCAGGAAGGTTTAACCAGTAGTCCAGGATTCGAATGCTTAAGAGTCTGGAGGTGGTTTAAATATTACTGGTGGAAAGGAGAGAGAGAAGGGAAAGTAACACATTTCTCCACATTTGCAGGTTTGCAAAACCTGTGTTCTGAGCTAGAGTCTGTTAGGATTGGCTCAGTCTCAAAACAAGGAAAAAAAGGAGAAAAATAGATATACATGACACGCAAGCAGTTAACTAGCAATTCTTTTTAAACTTATTACCAATATTTGTGTTTGCTGTCTTTTAGGGAAATGTGAAACTGAATATTGAAAGTTTGGCTATTGATTCATAAAGGGTTTTGTAATTACTACTGATATACCTTGTATGAATGTCACTATTAGAAGCCACCAGCGCTGTCCTGGTCTCCTGTATCATAGACCTGCCATCACCGCTGTGAAAAGTGGACTTGCCAGAACTTGTAATAAGCACGTCAGTGTTTCCTAGCTGTGAGTTAGCACAAAAAACAGTGCTGAGGATCTGCGTGAAGAGACAAGGCTTCCTTTGCATCTGTTGGCCATGATGGATGAGCTAGGATTTAACATCCTCCCTCAGGTTCAGTAGCTGAGCAGCAGACAGGCAGATAAACCCACCACAGAGCAGGAACCAAGGTGCTGGGACAGGCACGCACTAGTTCTCATTCTGACTGCCAGGCTGCCAATTACTTGGCAATTAGTAGAGTAAATGTCTGAGATAGGTTTCCCCCTCCCCAGCTATTCTATGGCTTGGTCATCCTTCACGGGGCAATATGTCTCTTTCTGAGCTACCTTGACCTTTCTGTTTGTTAGTCTTAATCAGTTACGGAGTGCTAGCTGTACCTTTAAGCCAAGTAAGCCCAAAGAGCTCAGTCTTATGCCCTTGCCAATGTGACTCTTCCTTTCCCTCCTATCTTCTCTCCCAGAGGTCAAAAATAGCTGTCTATGAGAAGATGTGGTCGTACATGAAGTCTGCCGAGCCCTCAGTGTTCACCAAGACGACGGCGGACGGGGTGGCGAGGGTGCGGAAGTCGAAGGGGAAGTTTGCCTTCCTGCTGGAGTCGACGATGAACGAGTACATCGAGCAGCGCAAGCCCTGCGACACCATGAAAGTTGGCGGCAACCTGGATTCCAAGGGCTATGGTGTAGCAACCCCCAAAGGCTCAGCATTAAGGTGGGTGGAATAATATAACAATATCCATGTTGTTATAGTATTCCACCTACCCTGATGTATTGTGTTGTCATTTTCTTTCTTGTGGATTTTGAGGTAACTTTAAAGTTTACAATCTTCAATATTCCATGGAGTTAAATATGACGGTAAATTATGGTTTCCTTTATTTAATGCATCCATATTTTTTTTTAGTGTTCTCTTCGTGTTGTCCTTTCTGATTGTTTGTTGCTGTTTTAATTTTACAGTTCAATGGCTTTTTCAATTTAAATGGTAAAAGCCGAGTTAACCTGCCATACGTGACGAATGTTAACTGCATGATGTGGTGTTCTTGTTACCTTTTTTTCTCAAAGACGAGTTCCCCATCCCGCACACTTCAGTTCTGAGCAAATGTTATCCTCCATGCCACCTTCCAATATTTAACCCTGTATTTGCTGTACAGACATTTTGATAGCTCCACGTTCTGTGAAATTTTAGCCAATTTGTCCTCTTGTGCTCCTTTTTTTATACGTTACGATTTCCTGAGCATTTGTGCATTTTTTCTTACAAGTTATGTTTTATCGTTTCAAGAAATGCTGTTAACCTGGCAGTATTAAAACTGAATGAGCAAGGCCTCTTGGACAAATTGAAAAACAAATGGTGGTACGACAAAGGAGAGTGCGGCAGCGGGGGAGGTGACTCCAAGGTCAGCCTCAATGTCACCACAATCGGGTACCTTAGCAAAGAGTAATCGGCAAGGCTGTTATTTCACTTCTCAAGAAAAAAAAATGAAAACAAACAAACAAAAAAAACAAACCAAAAAAAGAACAGAGATTAAAACGATTTGAATAATTATGGTGGGGAAGAAGAAGCCATTTGCTTGCCCAGTAGCTCTTTCGTAGAAACAGTCTTGTTTAATATCACCAACAGGCTCGGTCAAGCTTGGAAACCTTATTAAACTAACAGATAGAAAGCCCGGTATTGCTGAGACCTACACAGAGCAAATCAGTGCTGGGCACTGTGTAAGAACCCAGTGATCACATCTGGCCACCATACTGAGAACAAGGCTTTGGTCTTTCTCTGTGATTTAGCTGTGATGCAAAGTGGGTTTTGAGAGGGTTTTTATCACCAGGGTCTGCTGTGCCAGCACAGACCTGGCAGCGAGTAAACTCTCTTCTGCTTTGCTGTTTTGAGGAGGGGTCAAGCAAGCCAGTACCAGCATGTACTGCTTTGCTGGCCTTAACTGGGGCCACCGTTGCCCTTTGGAGGTACTATGGTCTCCAGAGAAGAGCTGCTTAGGTGGGGTCTGTAGCTCAAGGAAAGAAAGGGTGGCTGCTCATCTGATTGCAGCATGAGGTCAAGAGATGAATCAAGCAATAATCATAGCAAAGACATAATGTTAAGCAGAGATGGTAGTCACAGAATCACAGAATGTTAGGAGTTGGAAGGGACCCTGAGAGATCATCTAGTCCAACCCCCCTGCCAGAGCAGGTCACACAGAAACGCTTCCAGACAGGGTTTGAATCTCTCCAGAGAAGGAGACTCCACAACCCCTCTGGGCAGTCTGTTCCAGTGCTCTGGCGTCAGTTAATGGCAGAATAATAGCAATAATGGTAATATATGAGGAGCTAGAGCTTGCAATAGGTGAAGCTGAAAGAAGAGATTGGTTGCTTGCAACAGGGAAGTGTATTGATGCAGTAAACTGGAAATTAATCTTAAAGAAAGAGGTTTTGGTAGTTTTGCCTAGAACATTCAGCTGTCACCTTTTGCACACCCTGGAGCAGTCTCTGCACATACCTGTGCAGGAGCACTGTGTCTGTGTTTGCTCTGCTTTGGATACAGGTGTGGATTAAAATCCTAGCCCCAGCAACAGCAGTGGGAGAGCTGTCACTGCCTTCTGCTGAGCTGAGGCTTCCCCCAGTCTTCCAGGCAGCTTGTATGATAGTGAGACTCTCAGAGTTGCTTTAATGAGATTGTGTGTTGCAAAAGTTTAGTGTGCTTTCATATTGCCAGTCTTACCCTGTAAAACTGGCAGTTTCTGCAGCATTTAACATGGTGAGGAGAAGGTGTAGCTGTAGTAGGCTGGGTCCTATTGATCACCTTGGGTACAGGAATTACCAAGAAAATTTATTTAAAAGACACTGTTATACTGAAAAGTACTGAGATCACTTTTCATAGTGACACTCTCCTACAGCTAGTAAAACTGGTTCCTTAAGGAACAATAACTCCTAATCTCTCTCATAAAAATCCTTCAGCTTTGGTCCAAAATCAATAACAACAGTATTTTCAGTAAACTGTAATTTTGGACAATTACTGAAAATTATGGCTGCATTCTATTAATGAGTTGCTTACAGTTGGCTATGTAGGAGATAGTTACTCATCTCTGATGTTCCTGAAGCTACTGTGTAATACTAAAGGAAGGAAAAGCTCTCAAAGTCATGTTTGTTAGAGAACTGGAGGCCTGCAGTGTTCAGCAGCACACTGGAGATGAGCATGAGCTTTTTTATGCTTTTGAGCTCTGTTGCTCATCCTTCACACAACATTTTTGTACAATGTTATACTTGCCATTATATTAAATGTTCAGTATTCTCCTGGGATCCAGCACCACATTGTCTAATGCTGCCTCCATGAAAGAAAACCCTTTGTACAAACCAGCTTCAATGAACTTCATTGCTTAGAGTTCATTGAATTAAACCCAGCCAAGTAATGCTTACAGCCCAACGGAAACTAAAAAGGATCTTTTAAATGACCATAATTAAGGCAAGGCCATCCTTCTATTTTTGCCTTGTGCTGAAAGACTTTTTACAAAGAGCAAGCCCTTAGCCCTGGTCAGTAGGTGTTCAGGCAGTGGAGCAGGTGCTGGAATGCCATGGATAGGTACCCAGTGAAGAGGGAAGGAGAGCAAACACCATGATGTGTGTTTTGCTGGTTTAATCTGTACATCTCAAAGCGCTGTCTTTCCACACTTTATCATAACATGCTGTGATAAAGGGCTACTTGTTTGTTTGAGCTGCAGACATCAGGGCTCAGGGGCACGGCTCAGCCAGCAGAAAGTCCCCAGGAAGGAGAATGTGGGTCAGAGAAGACCTCCCACAGAAAACTAAGCTTGGGGGGACAGGGAGAGGCTTACGTGGTGTTTCTAGAGATGTTGTAAATCAAAGGGCTTTTCTGTTATGAGGTGGCTTTTCATCTGAGGTAGTGTGTTGTAGATGCTGAATGCTACAGACTGTGGTGCCGTGGTGTTGCAGCAGAAAGATGCCTTCGTGGCAACACACACCTCCATCATCGGCCACTAAAGCTGAGTTCAGGCTATGCCCTAGCCTCGCAGGAGCCCTCTCAGGGGAAGGCAAGCACTGGTGTTGCCCTCTGGGCGCCATGGCCCCAAAAGTCTCGCTGGCCTCTCTCTCCTCTTCTCCATCCTCCCACCAGAAGCCTGAGTTTCCCTCTTCATCTCATCCCATGTCTCCAGTTAATTGTTTATGTGAACACAGCTTCATTCATACAGCATTTCAGAGAAGTCCTTTCAAAACTGTTCTTTTTTCCCCTTTTTCCTTTAAGGGAGGTGGTACTGGGGGAATCAGAGAGGACAGGGTAGTGAAGGTGCCTCAGGTGGAGATACTTCACAGGGCGGCATGGTGACCATTACTCACTCGGGGCAGTTCTCTCTACTGGCTAAGCTGACAGACCTGCTCTCTTAGCTTCACCCGTAGAGACCCAGGCTTGGGAAATTGCTGCCCCAAGTTTGTAATCAGCCACTTCCTACCTACTGCCAGTGAGTTGTGCATAGCTGTGAGTCTCTGTAGGCTGATGCTGCCTATTTTTTAAGCTAAACTCCTTTGCAATCTGATATTCTAGCTTGCACTGAAAGCCAGAGGTAAGTATGGAGCCTGTTTGTTTGTGGCAGTGCCCATCATTGTACCGCAGAGGACCTGGTCACCCAGTAAAGGCCCTCCCATGCTCCCCCTCCCTGCGGTTCAGCATGCCCTTCGCCTTTGCCTGGAGAGGAAGGATTCTGAGTTGGGAATTCATCTTTTGTTATTGTCACTTCATCACCACTGGAAAACTAAACAGTAACTTCAAATTTCACAAGGATTTTGAGTCTTGCAGCGGGGAGAAGGAAAAGGTATTCTGCTGACTTTCTGCAAGTATTTCAATGGTTACAGAGACTGTAAAGTTAGTCCTGTGAGTATCCCATGCTCCTGGGGTCCACAGGTAATTTAAGACAATTCTGCTGTTCCAATGTGATTGTTTTAGAGGCCTCAGCTGATGTACGTCTCATTTTCAGTGCTACCGGTATACTCCAGCGCTGGTGTGGAGCAGAGAGTGCCAGTCTGCCCTGCAGTACCTTGGCTGTCAGTACTGTCCTGGTAAAAGGGAGTTATCCCATTTCGGCAGTGGTCCTTATTTGAGAAGTCCAAAGGGGAAGATGCTCCATCCATATGTGATTTGTCTGTGGTGCATGTCAGTACTCGCAGGCTGGTTTGGCTGGTGCAGACCTTCTGGTACTTGCATCAAGATTTGTTCACTTAGCTGTCCTAAATGAGCATGAATTTAGTTTCAGCTATTGGATTCATGGCAAAATTATACCATCTTCGAATTCTTTTATACCTGTGAGCTGAGTTCTCAATCATGAGAGAATGCAAAATAGCAGTTATAAGAAAAAACGTTCCAGGAAATATGTTACAGTGTGTTATGAGTTTGAAAACTAATTATTTTGTTTATTATACAATCCTGTCATCTCAGAGCTGAGTGATGGCTGAATAGGAATTTAACAAGCAATAGACAAAAGGGGATGGAGATGGAGGTAGCAAGCTGAGTGACTTAAGTGAAACTAATTATTCAGTTGCATAGGAACAATTTTCTGCTGAGGTAAATTTCTGTAGTTCTGCTGTTGATACGTTTCCTGTGTTCTTATACCTTCACGGTAACATTTAATGACAACCAACAGAGAAGGAGAATGTTTGAATGAAGCATCTTGCCAACTTCACGTGCCAAGGTTCCTTACTAATTATTTGACTTAATTTCTTTAAAACATTCTTTTGTAGGCTGTTATCTCTTTCGTAGTATACCTGTGAAATGACATGCCCTGTAATAATACTTCTTTTGTCATTTCTTTTTAATCTTAGGATTACTCTTCCAGCGTGCTAGTTGAGTTCTGCCCTCAAAGCCACGCTCCATAAAGCATCACATTCCCAAGCCCTTCTGAACTGAATGTGGCCATTAGCAGATGAGATTTGTTCCCTCATTTCTCTGTGCTATTTTGCTTTGATACATTTTCAGCACAGCCGTTAGCATTTGCGGTGTAATTTTTTTTAAGTGGCATATTTTTAGAAGAAATCTGTTATGCATTACTTTAGATGATACCTAACATCTAAAGAGCACCATCACCAAGCATGTTGTGCTTTAACGAGAACATTTGGGGAAATGGCTATCTTCAAAAGATGCAGCACAATTTATTTGAGCAATTTGTTTGAAATTATGTTCATCAGCGTGAATTTACTTGCCACTCATTCTATAGGCCTGGGTTATGAGCTGGAAAAAGATAAAATGGCTGCTCAGAGGCAGTGATAGTAGCACAGAGCTAATTCATGCTCAGAGCTAGGAAAATAATACTGAGTTATTGTATTGTGCAAATTAGTGACAAAGTAAAATAGTACTTTAAAAGGAGGACATCAGAATATTTAATTGACAGCTACTACGTTATAGCATATTAGGAAATGACACTGTGTATGTTTTGTGCCAATAATGCAGTCTTAATGCTCTAGGAGTTCACCAGAACATCTTGCTTAGAGCGTTGCCAAGAAGGGCAGAGACCCTGCTCTGCTTTGCAGAAATGTCTGCGCTGTTGTGCAGGTTGTTTGAGAGTATTTCCTCTCAAACCTTTACCTAGGAGACTCAGACAAGAAGATCGCCTAGACCAGGAAGGAGCTGGTGGAGTCAGGGCTGGCATCTTAAGAATTGGGAACTGATTTGGTTTGCCTGTATAAGCTTTAGCATCATGGGGACTAGCTTTGCTTCCTTGATGAAGCTGGACCTGAGTGTGCAAGGAAATATGTCTGTGCAACATCAGCTGTGGCAGAGCTGGACCTCGTGCAGTGACACTACATCCTTGCCTTTATGGCCATGAGAAATCTTAAAGAGTTGTGACTCATGCACTCATTTTGATAATACCTGTGGTGCTTAACAGTTAACTTCCATAAATTCCTTGCATGAGTCACTTAACCTGCATTGTAAGTGTCAGTATTGGAAAAGTGGAGGCAGAGCTCCTTGGGACTGCAAGAGGAAAAAGGAAACCCAGCAGCTCAAAGCGAGGCTCCCAGCAGCAGGAGTAGGGTCCTTCCTTTGAACATCTCCCTAGGGTTCTGGGCTTGGCTGTTTCCTCTTTAATGGTAACTACTGTCACTTAAACACAAAAGGAAAAGTAAATGCCTTTCTTCTTCTTCTTCTTCTAAGTAATTCTAATGTTTCAGCATTGAGCTCACTTGGACACAGGCACTTGTGCTGCTGTGGTGAATTTCTCTGTGATTCCATCACTGTAATCATGGGTTGGACACCTCTAGCTTTATATGAGCGATGTAGCTGTTCTGTGAATGCCTTGTGTAGTCTTTGGACTAAGCAGCACCTACCTGCAGCCTGCTGAGGATCCCAGGAGCAGGAGTCCCAGAAGAAGCCATCCCAAGAGGAAAATAAATCATAGAAGACGGGGGAAAATGGATGTGTCTAGAGGCAAGAGAAAGAGAAGGTGAGGGAGTAGCCTGCATGCAAGGTAAGTTGAGTCTCTTGCTCATATCTATCCAGGTTAGAAAGGATCCAGGCAGTGACAGGAGAGATCCATGTTACCATTTCAGATGTTGTAGGTTTGAGCATTATATTAAACAGCTGCCCACCCTTGTTCTGCCTCCCTGTTCAGGTAGCTCTTCCTCCCACCCCCTTGCTATATCTGTACCTCAAGTTTTGGGCACTGCTGTAAATGAACTGCAGTGACTTGTTATGGCTTGCATTTCCTAATCCAATAGGCACCTATTATTGCATTAGCACTTGGCACTTCTATTAAGTTATGATGCTGTTAGTACAGAGTTTAATTTGTTTGAGCTGCATTTATGAAATGTACAAATATACTTTCCCAGAGACAGTTGCTGCTGCCAAACAGGGGCTGCAAACTCTCTGCAGAGTGGAGGCACTTGCAGTCTCAGCTGGTAACACATCTGGCTCCTCACAGGCATATTCAGAGTATGTGTAGGTGGTAACGATGGCATCATGAATCTGTGTATGTCTTCCAGGATGCAGCAAATAGAGCATCAGCTGAAACACCTGAATTTAAAATGCATACCTAGTAACTGCAAGAAAAAACTCTGCAGATTCCACACAGATACAGTGGTTGCTCCAACCTATCTCTAAAGAAAACATCAAGAAACCATGACCTGACCAAAAGGACACTATTTATGGAAAACCACAGTATTGAAGACTAGGAGAAAAGTTCTGTTATGGAGAACTGTTGTAGCTACTAAATACTCAACAGTAACTAAAAACCCCATCACCTAATAGCTCATCTGCATAGTGTTCAAAAGACCATTGCAAAACCTGCATACAGCACCCTTTGCAAAGGCTCTCATTGACAGGCATTTGCCATCAGAGCAGAGCTGGCAGCCAGTGTGTCTGTGCAGGGGTCACTGATGCCCTTAGAACAGAAGCAATGCTCTCAGGCTGGCACGCTATGTCAGTCCAGCAGGAGAAGCCACCTTCTGTCCCCATCTCTTACAGCTGATGCCAATATCACAGCATACACAAATCTAAAAAACTACCATGTGTGCTGTTTCATAGATAAGATTTTTGTCATCCCATGACATCACTTAGTACTAAAAGGCACAAAAGAGGCAAAATATGCAGTGACTTCCTGAAAGGATGTCCCATCTTACTGTTGGTGATGGCCACAGATGAGCCCATGGCCAGTGGTGGCAGCTGGGGAGCTGCAGTCCAGGGGTGCTGCTCACTGGCACCTGGGGCCTCAGCACTGTGAGCAAAGGGAGCTGGTTCTGCCTCTGCTGTTGAGGAAAACCAACAGCATTCTGCTGGGGGATTTATCACTGTGCCCAGTGCCTCTTGAGCACTATCCCAGCCATCACTGTGCAGTATATCTCTTAGGTGGCTGGGAGATAGATGGGGCTTGAAGAGTCAAGTTTTAATCTTCTAATTTTGAAAGCTTTTTGTCTTTCCAGACTAGATGGCCTTTGCTTTTATCCCTTCCTTTGCACACCCATAGAGCATTTCTGTCCCTCAAAGGTTAAATCTGTACATGTGCAACTGCTGGTAACACAGAGCAAGGAAGAAATGGTGCAGGTCTGAAGTGGTAGCAAAGAGCAACCAATTGTTCATTTTTTAAAGAAACATCTGGTGCTTCTCCATGAATATCAAATGTTCAGTGTGAAATACAGAAGATCTCTTTTTGAGATAGAAGGTAACAAATAGAAATATTGAGTGACCATATGTTTCATGCCTGTATTTTCAGGGCTCTGTTCACTCCCGTTTGAAGTACCAGGTAACTGTAGTCTTTAAACAAAGCTAGTGAGTTTTAATAACTAGCCGATTTCCATCTGAAATCTTCTCCATCCCTCATAGCAAATTGTGAAGTTGTGGCATGGAGACATTGCTAAATTGGTAAATTATGACAGGCAGATAGATCTGATCTTGGAAGGAGCAGAGCACTTGGACAGTGCATTCACCCGCAGGTTTTGTATCTAGTCAGAAGCTATTTCGGTAACAAGATCTGACAAAAAGTCCATTCGATAGTTACAGATCAGGCTGGGATTTATAGAGCTTGGGGGAATAAAGTGCCTTATTTCATTTAGATGGGTCTTTAACCTCAAGCAATGCCCTCTAGAGAATAATGCTGGATTTGGTATCTCTTCCTGGATTGTTTCTATCTTTATATTTTAATGATACCAAGATGGTTGTTAGTGAGATTTTTATGGTATCCTGTCAAATTAAGCAGAGTGCCCAGGCTTGATTTCTGCATTTGTCAATGCCCTGTGCTGCTGTGTGCCTGCATGGGCTGGCTCAGGGACTCAGTGGTGGGCCACTTGCCTTCTGGCTCGCTCAGCTACAGTGAGCAGGACTAGAGGCCCCATCAGCATCAAGTCCCCATCCTCCCATCAGAGCTGACGGAGGCAGGCTGGTTATTTGGTGTGATGCCTGGCTTTGAGAGGTTTCTCTGCAGTGCTGGATGCATGGGGCTGAAATCTCGATGTGAAGCAATGGTGCAGTCATTCGAGGTCGTTCTGCCTGTCTCCTTCAGATATCTACCTCTCAGAGCACGGTAAAGGTGAAACTTCACACATGTCCATAACAAGCTTTCCACTCTGCTTCCCCTGAAGTTAGTGAAGATTTGCCGGTGATACTAACAGGAGCAATTAATTCAGTGTTTTCAGTAGGTTTAACCCAGAGGATTTTAGGAAGCATTCTGAATTTAGAAAATGTTTGTTTGTGCCTTAGTCCACTTGTCTTTTCTCTGACACAGTGAAGCGATTTTAGAAAGCCAAGCATTTAACATCTAAACTATTTGACATTACAACGTTAGTGGGTGGGTTGTGCTGATGTCAGCAGTCCCAGGGATGCTCCAGCCAGCAAGGACAGCTTTGGTCATAAGAAACAAGAGAAAAATAAATCCTGCTGCATAAGTGAGAGTGCTTAAAAGGGATTAGGTAAAAATAACAAGGATTAAAAATAAAACAAGTCAAAAAACACTTTATAATGCACTATACTAAGACCTGTCACCACCACAGACTTTTGCCTCCTTCACATCACTGGGATTTGGACAGGAGGGTGAAGAGCTGTTTGCAGGGGGTGCAGTTCTTGGTCTGATGGCACTGCTCAGCAAGGGCTGCATCCTAACTCGGAGGGGCGACATCACGCTTCATCTGTCTTGCAGTCTTCAGAGGGCTGGATTTAATGGAAACCTCCTGTGGCTTTTTGTTGCTCTGATCCCACAAATCAGCAGTAAACCTAGCCTAGCCAGATGTTAGTCCAGATTTACAGCTGTTCTGTGCCCATGTGGTGTGACACGGCTGGAGCCCAGGAGTGTCTGTCGCTGTGATTTTGCCTCCCCTGATGGACCCAAGTGGCCAGTGCCAGGGTACATGAAAACACAAAGAGCTTTGCTGTAAATACTGCATCTCTGGTAATGTGTGCCTGCATTTCCACAGCACTTCTCCAACCAGAGTTATTTGGCATCTGATGTTAAACTGGTGGGAAAGAATGAAAAAGAACATGTTAGTGACCACACAGGATTTTGCATTGTGGCAGATGCAGTATTAAGCACATCAGGAACTTGTGTCTCTGGTCTTCTAGCCAGAGCTGTTAGCAATGGACGAGGCTCTTGTTAGCTGTGTTTGCCATATGTTTGGAACGAGCATCCATCTGCCTTATGAGAAGGTTCTCCGGTGCCACTGGCCTTAAACTTCTTAGCTTCATCACTGAGTGAACTCTCTGTCCCTGGGTGAGATGGCACATAGCTCTTCATAGTGCTGCTGAGAACACATGTACTTCCTGCATGGCACTGCAGAAACCACCAACCCCTTCTGCATGGAGACCACTCATAAAAGCAGTGGAGTTGCAGTGGCTGAAGCTCTTCCCCAGTAGTTGGCATCCTCCTGAGCCAGCCTGGCAGCTGGGCATCCCTCCCTGGGCTGGGACACTGATCAGCTCTTCTGCAGCTTGTTCTCTGCTATCCTGAGCCCTAGCCCTGGGCATGAGTGGAGGAATGATGTTTTCAAGACAAGAGTGGAGCTTTCACTGCTGATGTTTCACAACAAGGACATCCAGCATCGAAGTAATCTCCCCAGGGAAGTGTTGAATTCCTCAACACTGAACACAAGATTCAGCTGGACAGGTGCTGGGCTGTCCTGTCTAGACCATGCTTTTGCCAAGAAGGTTTGGACCAGATGATCCTTGAGATCCCTTCCAATCTGGAATTCTATGATTCTATGTTATTCTGATCTTTCTTCAAGTTTACAGATGGTTTCTTCACCCTCTACACCCAGAAAAGCTACATCTGGACTTTTTGCAGCTACTACTTGCAAGCAGCGATGCTGACAATATATGACACTGTAACCTGTACACCAAATATTCTGTGGAACATCAGGAACCAGCTGATGAGGAATGAAGAGACAACTGCAGATTGCAAAACCCAGGTGGTGAAAGGTGCCAGCTCAGCCCTTGGGCAGCCCCACAGCCTGGGAGATTCAGTGTAACCCATGCGCTGCCCACCTTGTCCCATGCAATGCTGAGGAAGCTCTGTAATTAGTGCTCCCAAGAGCCCTTACTTGTAACACCTGTTCTTTGCAGCTGCCTTTTCTGAAAGGTTGCATTTGAAAATTCTACATCAATTCTGAGCAATGCATCATCTGGTTCAAGGGAGCAGCATGCTAGCTGCCATGTTCATTTCCTCTCCTTGGCAGTGACCAGTTCCAGGTATAACATTTATGTTGCTTCCATTAGAGCATAGAATGGGATGTGAATTATCTAAAGCTGTTACAATCACCACTTACATTTTCACTGATTGCAAGTAATAAACATAACTACAGTGTTGCTAAGACTTTATGCCACTCAAACTCTAGTTTCATGCAGCCAACAAAAGTCTGCAGACTTTTAGGTGAGATTTTTGAGTCCCAAAGTGAATTCTTTGCTCCTAATTCTCACCATAGTGGTCATTGGCTCTTTTCTGTATCACATGTTGATACATGTTGATCACATGAGGACAAACCCAAACCTTGACCACAAAGCTGCTAGCATCAGTACATCCCATGACTTGTTCCTGGAAATGTTCCTTTTCATGGCAAGATCAGGATGTTCTTTTCATAAATTAACAACACTTTTCTAATAAGATGCTCAGACTCTTCTCCACAGTCCAGGTTTGTTCAGGGAAGGATCTTGTTTCCAGCACCAGCACAAAAACACAACAGCCAGTAACTGGAATCAGGTTGCCAGAAGAGCAGCCCAGACAGCTTTTGCAGTTGTATGTAGGACTTCAGTCTGCTGCGTCTCTTTCTTAAGCCAGTAGAGGTTAGAATGATGGCACTAGGGAAAATATCTATTTTGAAGTAATCTAATTTATATCAGTGGAGGTAAAACCATGAAAATTAACCTAAATGGTTATTAATCAAACTAAAAAGCTGTTACAGTTTATAGTTTGAGAGAGGCAGAAGTTGCACCTTCTCACGTTTGGGACTGATAAAGAACAATTTGTTGATGATTATTTTACTCCTACTTCGAACTTGTTCTATCTGGAAAGAAATATTATAATGCCACCAGTTTTCTCAATGGAGATAAAAATTACTGCAACTCACCTGAAAACAGTTCTTTGGTGAGAGGAGGCAGGGCAAGAAGTTCCTCAGACAGGGTGAGGGTGTCTCAGAGACAGCAGATGGGCTCTGCATCTTCATATTTCCTCTTTTCTGTATTAATGGTGTGGATGGAAAATAGTTACTAATGAAATAGAAACATAATAGATGCTCTACAAAGAGCATCTACCAACTCTTTCTTCCGAGGGATGATCTCAGCGTTTCACTATGGGGAACAAAGCCTGGCAGTGATGCTGTATTTTGTGCAAGATCACCTTCATGCCAAAGAAGTGCTGTAGCGATGCCTGAATTTGGAGGGAGGAGGTGGCCAGGATTTTTCTGAAGCTTTGAGGATCTAGTTCAGCAGTGAGGTTTTAATGGGGGAGTGCACATCATTTTTCAAAAACCAGTTCTCTCTGTCTGGGGCCACCAGCACCAAGAGATACAGCAGGACTTCTGGGACTGCTCTACTGAGATTGGTGCCATGATGCATTTGGAAAAAGGCTGGCATGGCTTGTATCCTAGTGGTAACTGGTGGATGAAGAGCAGATCGAGGTCTTCTAACAAGGGAGCAGAGAAACCAAACTGCTGAAACACCGATAAAACTCACCTCTGTCCCAGGTGTAATGTCACGTTTGCAGCAGACTGGTAAAGGGGAGCCTGTGAGAACAGATAGGCACCAATCTTCTTAATGTCACGGCTCTCTTAAATAAATCAACCATAGCAAATGGCTTAATTTTCCACTGGGGGCAATACTATTCAGTAGGAGGCTCCTGGTACTGTTCCTCTAGACTCAAGTCTCCCAGTCATTTGTAGATGTCAACAAAATATCTTAGCAGGGTTTGGTGAAACTGCCCAACAGATCCAACCTCATGTGGTTAAGTCTGGATCAGCCAAACCTCCTACATCTGGGTGAAAAGCACAGGCAAACAAACAAAAAAATCCTTCCGTTGTGATGAGGAAGAAAAACATTGCAAGTTTCTTCCTGAAAATACTATCCTGTGACATCAGGAACACTGACATCCCCATCCTTATTGCCTCAGCTCATTTTCTTGTGTGTACAGAGCACAGCAAGAGAGCACAAGCTCTCAAACCTCTGAACGTTTTACTTTGATAAAAGCAACCAAACTACTCAAGAGCTGAGCTGGAAACCACACAGGGGGAGATGAAAAAGAATCCCATCATAAATTAAAGGCAGAAGAAAAACAACTGCAGCCACTTGGGAAGGGGCCGAGGACCTCATAAGATATCCTGTACAACCCAACAACAGCAACCCAATTAAAAAAGCTGCTGGAAAGCACAGCATTATCCCAGGAAAAAACGATGAGGAAATGGAAGTCTTTTGAGAGACTCAGAAACTGAGCAAACGATCTTTTGAGCTGTTTTTGGCATGGCTGCCTGTGCAGGCGGAGGGGACGCTGGGACACAGCCTTCCCATGGGACCTGTGCAAGCTATTTAGTCTCTCTGTCCTTTCCTCAGCATCTAAGGCAATAAAAAAAATTCCCCTCAAACAACAGCTTTCACCCCCAGAAGAGCCCTACTCTTCCCTCTGGAATAGCAAATAAAACTCTTTGCAGCTTTGTAGCCTTCGACATGCTGGTGTGGGCAGGGTGCTGGTGCTGGTGCTGCCCTGAGGCCTTTTTTGGGGTGGGCTGAGTTGCAAACCAAGGCATAGCACAGAGGCTTCGCGTTCAATGTGCACTGCTTGAGCGCTCAGTGGGAAAAATGCTACCACCCAGGCATGTCCTTCTGCACCTCCATCAGGATCTCAGCCAGAGCCATGCCTGGCTCTGACTATTAAATTGAACAAGGCTAGACAGCTACTCTGAGACAAGCAGTCAGAAAGTGGATCAGTAGCCAGGCTCAATGTTGAACGTATTGGGAATTTGGCCACTGAGGAGTCCATCCCACACCAGCTCATGTGGCTCATGGTGAAGCGCTGGAGTGAGGGCAGCAGAGACATCAGGCCTTCTCCCACCATTGGGTCACTCAGATCCAGCAACTCAGAAGAAGTCTTGGGTCTAATTTCCTGGAAGCATACAGAGTTGTTCCTTAGGAGTTTGACCAAACAGGCTGCTTTTAAGTTCTCCATAAATTAGTGCCTTTTCTAGCACACCGAGAGACCTTCCCTGCTCAGTTATGCACTGCTCATCCTAGTGCCCTGGCCAGCAACATGGCAGAGCTGAGGGAAGCCAGGAACTCACTCAGGCAAACCTCCAAGTTGCCTGCACACTGGGGGCTAAGGCAGGGGAGGACAAGTGCCAACTTCTGCTTCATGTCAAGGTGACATGTCAAAACTCCTTTGTTGACAAGAGGAAATGGCCTCAAGTTGCAGGAGGGGAGGTTTAGGTTGGATGTTAGGAAAAGTTTCTTCCCTGAAAGGGTTGTCAAGTCCTGGAGCAGGCTGCCCAGAGAAGTGGTAGAGTCACCATTCGTGGAGCAATATAAAAGACATGGAGATGTGCTGAGAGACATGGTTTAATGGTGACTTAGTAGTGCTGGGTTAATGTCTGGACTTGGTGTTCTTAAATGTCTCTTCCAACCAAAATGATTCTATAATTCCGTGATTCCATGTCAGACTTTTCCCCCCCAGTCCCTCTTTACAAGACCTACTCATCTTATATCAGCCACCCACAGTCAGCCCTGTTCCAAGCAGGATGGTGACAGGCCCAGCTCAGGAGCATGGAGATGGCTCTGGGTCAGATGTACAGAGCAAATTTCTGTTTGCTACCCAGGCTGAGGTATGGCAGTACCTCACCTGACAAATAGGACCATGATAAACTATAGTGAAAACCTCAGTTTAGGCAAATTCCCATCTGTTTAGTTAAGATAATTTTAATTTACTACTTTCTTTTTTTTGGCAGTTGCGTGTGCGCAATTAACTGCAATCTTGGCTTTGAAAAAAAAATAAAGCACCCTAATTAGCATGTTAAGCCTCCTCATTTCCCAATACTGTATAATGTTGTGAAAGCTAATCTATAATGTATTGGATGTTATGCAAATTCTCTGTACTCCATATGGGGTTTATAAAGGCATGCAAATTAAAAATAGTGTGTGGAATAGGACTGGGGGGAGGGGAAAATTTGCACAATAAAATATGCGGGTAGGAGAAAAGGTGTTTATAACCTTCTCCCTATTGTTCATGTATTCTCAGCTGCACAGTGCTTTTCAAAGTGGAGAGGTGTGTTGCATAAAATCTCTCCAAACTGGATGTTTTTTAAATGGAATCTAAAATGAGAGCACTGTTCTCTAAGCAATAATCCACAGCCCTCTTTCTGCTGGGGCATGTAATGGGTGGGTAAAGGCCTTCAGCTTTCACCGACTTCCACTGCACTCACACACAGCTTCTTGTAACATATTTGCCCAGTTGTAACCAGGGTCCTCATCTCCATGCATCTGCCCAGGTGGGTCCATGAAGTGGCTTGGCCAGCACCTGGCCAGACCCTGTTAGTATAAACCACCAGGGCAGGTGCATTACCTGTGGCACCCAAGGCATTTGCGGTGTGTGTGGAGTGTCCTTTCATCCCGTTGTTGTTTTGTAGCCCTACCTATAGGTGGATGCAGTGTAGCTGAGGTACCTCTGACTTTTGATGATGCCATCGGCTCCCGGTGGAGGGCTCCGTGCTGGCTGCAGTGCCAAACCAACAAACACATCCTGTCTCATGCGGCTTGTCACCGCTGCTCGTCGGCTATGTCCAGCTCAGTGCATACAGCCTTCCCTGATTGATACTTAATTAGATTACAGCTGCTGCTTAAAAACAGCCATTTCACAAAAATAAAATCTTGGCTGGTGTTAAACCGAGCCCTGTGCAGACCAGGAGTGGTGCTGCCTCTGCCTGGCCAGCCAGGAAACTCTGCCAGTGCTGAGTGCCAGCATCTCTGCTGCTGGGACTGGCGACTGGTGGTGGTTCCCACCTCGATGGCTTTTCCTGGCTTTTGCCCACCCTGCTGGCCTTGGGAATGCCATGCGGGGCAATTTTGTTGCAGCCTGTGGGGCATTCAGCTCAGAAGCTCTTGAACATGCTCACGTTTCTCATGGTACCCCATGACCTGCCTGGGCTCAGCTGAGCACAGCTTGTCCTCCCCTCCTTGGGCTTCCACCCTCAATGGTGACACACCCCACCTGCTACCTGCTCTCCTCCCAAAGGGCCCATAGCACCTCCAAGGGCAGCACTTTTCAACATCAGCCAAAAACAGGTCTCACAGCCATCTAAGAGGTAGCTTCTTGGCAGATGAGGGAACAGGGCTTTTTTTCACGAGCTCCTTCTTCCAGTATTGACCTGCCCCAGACGTGGTAGGTCTCAGCTGGTCCTGGCTGCTCGAGGGCTGCGAACCTTCCCAACCTGTGGACATCTCCCTAAAAGCTGCCATGTAATTAATCTTGTAATGAAGGCATTTTGTATAGGTTGTGCAGCTCTTTCTCCTGAGTGTCATCTGCTCTGCAGAGAGTCATGCACTTTGAGCGGGGGTGGGAGAAAGGCAAGAAGCGAGGCTGGCACTGGGCAGACACGGGCTGAGCTCCTGCATCTCCTCTGCTGACAGCAGGCATGGATGGACCCACAGCAGGGCATGTTGTTGACCCACAGCAGCTGTGTATGTGATATCCCATGCAGAGTGGCACAGCATCATTCAGGATAAGGATCAGCACCATTCCTTCTCACCAGCTGCCCCACACGGCCATGGGGCAAGGATCAAAGCTGTTCAAGCAGGAACAGGAACTGAAGATGTCCCTAACTCAGGGAGCCTGTCTCATGGAAACCGGCAGGGAAAAACCCAAGATATCACACAAGGAAAAAACAGAAATGGCAAAACCCAATTGAGGGTTCCTCAGGTGCTGCTTTCCCACAGGGAAGGAACGGGTGAGCTCGGGTCCTCTTGGGCTTGCAGGCTCTTTGCAGCACCACAGTCAGCAGCTCTCCTCATCCTGCCAACATTTCCCACCCTGGGCATTTCTGGCTGGCATTCCCACGTTCACTGATTTATCTCATAAAGGTCTTCATTTACTTCTTTGCTGCTGCAGCTCCCTGGACTGGCAGGGTTTGCAGTGCAGCAGCTGTAGGGCAGAGCAGGTGCCCGTGAGGTGTCTCCAGGCACAACTGCCAGAGCTGGAGGAGCCACTGCTGGGCAGGAAGAGCTGTGATGGTTGGCCAAACCTCCCTCCGTGGCATCCAGCCTGGGGATTTTTGCTTTCCAGATGTGCACACACACACCCCCGGTGTAAGGGTCTGTGCAGGGGCCTGGAGCCGCAATTGCTTGTTGTGGGGCTTGCTGTCTGTTAGTGCAATACTAAGGTCCTGCTGGATCAAAGCCACCATGGCCTGTAAAGCTACTGTGACTGCCTGGGACTGTCCCAAAGTGGGGAATTGGACTTGCTTTGTTTCTCCTACCTTCATTTAACAGTGGGTGCCGATTACTCAAAGCGATATGGGCAGGACCTGGTAATATAGAGTTGCTCTAGCCTTAACTTAAGGGGATGATCCAGTTGCCTGCAGTGTAAATACTTTTGTGGCCAGGAACCCTGCTTTATCGCTTTGTATAGTTTTAAAGTAGTTTAAAGATTGAATAACATAAAATAACATAATATAATGTTATTTATGTTATTTCCCACGTGAAGAACTCCTGTAAACCTTGCAGTATTGAAACTCAGTGAACAAGGCATCTTAGACAAGCTGAAAAACAAATGGTGGTACGATAAGGGTGAATGTGGAGCCAAGGACTCCGGAAGTAAGGTCAGTCGCTGAAGGTCTTTTTGTACTGATTAGCAATCACATTTTGACCTGCTGTTTGTTTATACAAAGAATGACTTTTCAAAAGTTGATATTTACAGTTTGAAGGTTGAAAGAAAAAAATAGAAAACAATAATTAAATCTCTGAACATGACAGCATTTTTCTTTTATGCAGTGACAGGCTGTAGTTGTAAGTATGTTTTACTATTTGAGTATTTTGCTAGAAAAACATGGGAAGAGAAGCCCCCAAAGCCTCCCAAGTTGGTCTCTTCATTTAAATGCGCAAGTTGCAGCACAGTTCATGTGTATAATTCAGGACAGCATATTTTATTTTATTTTATTTTTAGTTCTATTGAAAAAGCACATTTTTGTTTCAAAATAGTGACTTAGATTCTCTACATGCCAGTTTGGGAAACAGGAACATGCTTGCTAAGGGTGAAGAAATTCAGGACAGACCTGTGATAAGGAAAAAAAACACCCTTCCTGCCCTATTTCTCAATAGAGTTTGAAATTGGTTTGATTTAAAAACAAAAACAAAACAAAGAACAAACTGGAAATATGATTGGTAATTAATTACATAAATATAGTATATTCTTTTTCATTCTTCTTTGAACCATTTTGCTGCTCTACTGCCCTGTCCCATGCCAGCCATGCTGCAGTGCTAGCCAGCCTCCAAGC
Organism: Galbula dea; assembly: GCA_013399015.1. Lineage (NCBI taxonomy): Eukaryota > Metazoa > Chordata > Aves > Piciformes > Galbulidae > Galbula > Galbula dea. The sequence continues at coordinate 1,497,869 of VWZX01000352.1, forward strand.
AGTTCCTCAGGCAGGACCGCTGTAAAACCCAGTGGAGATCCCACCTCCCTCAGCCTTGTAGCTGCATACTTACATTGTAGGAAATACACCATTCAGTTAAAAGAAACACAGAGGATTTTTTTGGTTTGTTTTAATGCTTATAGAGCCAGTGAAGACAAAAACACTGGAGAGGTACTGGGCTTGTTGGAGTGAAGGACATTTTCAAAGGCATCAAGAAGAGGAGAAATCCAGCTCCAGCTGAAATCAGTTGCAGTTGAGTGGGTAACTCCCCTGTTGCCTTTGCAAGTGTTCTCTATAATCACTCAAACAGAAAACTATAATTTAGAAGCACCCTCTCAGTGTCAGAGGACAATTTCAAGTTCCATGGAAGCCAATAATAGAAATTCATTGATTTCAGCTGACTGGAAGTCACTTAGGGCACAACCCTGTAGCTGTTTTATGAGATAAATTTAGGATGATGGGACATCCGAATGCACAGCAGCTGCACAAGGAAGCTGCAATTGAAAAGAGATGTGAGTAATATCTATAGTTTAAATGTCTGGCTGTTTGCTACAACTTAATCTATCCAGTCTACCTGCAAAACAGATACTTACAAGGTAGATCATGTTTTATTCTGACTATGTGCAAGTTTAACTGTCCCTGGAGATACTTGTAACAACTGACCTCCATCAGCAAGTGTCTTCCCTGGGCACAGCCCCTTGCTGCAGGTTGCTCTGGTATCTGCCTGTCCATCTGGACTGGCATGGCATGGTGTGGAGTGGCATGACATGACATGGCGTGGTGTGTTGCATGGTGTGGCAGCCCAGGCAGGGACCATGCCTGCCCCAGCCAGCAGCCATTGCTGCACTCAGACCGTGCAGCAGCAAAAGGGTTGCAGCTCTATCTAATGTGATGACAGAACCCTGGTTTTAAAAATGCAAGCTGTCTGCAGTTCAAAACTGCTCTCCCATCTGACATGTACTGAAGAAAGGTAAAACCTGGCCAGCATTTTTTTGTGTTACAGTGACTGGTTTTATTCAGTAAGTCTCCCTTGGTCACCAAAGGTGCTAGTTAAGCTTAGGACTTTGCTGCTTGACCTTAAAGTAACTGACCACCTTCCTAGGGTGTTTTGTTTATTTTTATCTTTTTTTCCCTAACTGTTGAAAAAAAGGTAGATGAGTTTAGCAGCGTCTCAATAATTTTATCTACATTCACCAACACCAAGTGTGTAGTGGTCTGGGTTTTTCTTTTTCTGGTTTCCTAATGGCCCTCTGTAAAACCTGTGTTACAGCCACAGCTTTCCCTGTCAGAGCTTTCCCAAGGTTACTTTGCCACCAGAGATGCTCAACTGTAGACAGGTTTGCTCTGAGCCACTGAAGGCCTGGGGAAGTCAGTGGCCAAAATAATCTCATCACAGTGGAGTCAGTCAGGGTTTGACCCACCAAAGGGTGAGAGACAGAGCAGTCACTGCTCCAGGCTGCTGGGGCCGGGGGGGAACAGCACTGATCCATCAGTGGGACGCTAAACACCATGAGTGTAGTTATTCCAGCTAGGACTAAGTGCAAAGTAGCCTGTTGTCTGTCTGTCTGTCTGCTCCTCACAGCGAAACTAACGGCATGGCTGGTTTCTCTTAGGACAAGACGAGCGCTCTGAGCCTGAGCAATGTTGCTGGGGTTTTCTATATCCTTGTTGGAGGCCTCGGCCTGGCCATGATGGTGGCACTGATCGAGTTCTGCTACAAGTCTCGAGCCGAGTCCAAGCGAATGAAACTCACCAAGAACACGCAGAACTTCAAACCTGCCCCTGCCACCAACACCCAGAATTATGCTACCTACAGAGAAGGCTACAACGTGTACGGCACAGAGAGTGTGAAAATCTAGGGGTATGGCTATGGGCTGGGAACTGAAACCCTCTAGGTTTTCTGTCTTTCTTTTGGTTTTTTTCTTTCCCAAGCTGTGTGTGGTGTTTGGTTGTGTGCATCAGCAGACTGATGGAAAAGGGGTTTTGAAGCATCATCTGGTGGCAGGCATGGAGTAGAAGTGATTTAAATGTCTTCCCTGAGCAGAAATAAGCTTGATACCATCCTGTATTACAAACAGTGATAGCTGGCTTCATGCTGAAGTGAGTACCTCCTCTCCAGCATCGTGCTAGTTCAGTACAATGAAAGTACTTTTTTAATTGCTTTAAAATTTACTGTCATCAGAATTCACATCTCTTGTGCTAGTGATCTCTTCACCTTTATCTTTTAAGCTATAATCAGGGCAGGTAAGTGCTTTTAGGAAGTCTCAAAAAAAAATACACTAGGAATCATCATCTCTAAAGCATGAGAAGTAGAGTTGAATTACTGAGAAATGACCCTGGAAAAGTTGGTGCCTCTCCCCAGGACGAGCTTCCCTGCGTCTCGCTGCCGGCAGTGATGGCATCTTTCTGGTTTTATTCTAGATGCTCACCCTGACAGCGCACAAGAGGAGAAGCAGCAGAGAATGTGGCTACTTCATGGATTCGGAACACCTGAGCCAGTCATACTCTCTCTGAGGTGTCAGGCGTGACGCGCATTGATGATGGTGCAATGTACTTTTAATAGGGAAAAAACTGGTATTTTTTCCTTCAGTGCCTTATGGAAGACTCTGAGACTCACAACAATGCAAACCATCACTGAAATATTCTTGCTTTGCTTGAAAGAAGAGAAAGAAAAAGAAAAAAAAGAAAAGGAAAGGAAAGAGGAAAGTAAAGAAAAAGGAAAAGAAAAAGGAAAAGAAAAAGTAAAAAAGAAGAAAAGAGAAAAGGAAATTAAAAAGAGAAAAAAGAGAAGAAAAATGGAAAAGAGAAAAGAAAAAAGAAAAGAGAAAAGGGTTAAAAAAGAGAAAAAGACAAGGAAAGGACTGGTAATAAGATATTAATATGTGAAAAAAATTCTTGTAAAAACATCAGTGCAACAAAAGCCATTCTTTGATACCACTGCACAGTAAATGAACTTGTGTCCCGGAAGCAAACCGCAGCCGGTTTCATCAGCCACCCCAATTGTATCAAATTATGAAACTCCTCCTGACACAAAGCCTCAGAAATCTGCTGCCTGCAAACACAGACTGGCCTGTCACTGCTTGTCTGAGCTGATGTCAAGATGTTTCAGTATTTACTTACCAGTGGTGTGATTTTTTTTATTTTTTTTTTTCCCAAGCCACTTTAAACTCTCCAGCAAACTGGAGCAATTCTGTACAGCAGTAAAAGGTGTGACACCTGAAGAAAAGAGTCTGTGCATTAAACCAGTTAAGGTCAATGACTGTGAATCTGTAAATCCAAAAGAAAGCTATTTGTGGAGCTGCATGTCTTGCTTCCAGATCAGTAAATTAATTTCTTGACAAGGTAGCTAAAGTGCAGGCAGAAAATATTGCATTCCTTTTTTTTTCTCTGTCATCAGGCATACCTACAGGTGCTTTATTACAATGGCATTGGGTGGCTTTAAAAAGAAAAAAAAAAAAAAGAGAAGCTACTTGCTGTTTAGGTTCAGACCATATATCTCTTTTCTTGCTGTACCATTTGCATTTAATTCACTGTTTAATATCAAGCAATGAAGCAAGAGAAGCGCAGGTTAGTTTTCCCCAGTCCTGCTTCTGTCCCAGCCCAGTTCTCTCACAACTAGCACTGTGCTCAGCTAATGCTTCTCGGTAATGGTCTTTGTAATACAGACGTAAGGGAAGAGGATAGTAACTCCAATTAGAGCTGCAGTTCAGAGTAATATTAAGCGATCTAACATGACTCCTGCTAGTACTGTTATATTATATCAGCTCCTGCCAACTCTTGTTTCATGGCTGCTGGTGAGAGGTTGCTCCCGCCCTTGCCCTTGCTGGGAAGAGGACACCGTGCCTGCAGCCACCACTGCTACAGGTAGGGGCTCACTACTACTCACATCCAGCATCTTAGACAGCAGCAGCATTTCAGCCTTGAGCCTCTGCCTGGAAACTACTTAGCTTCATCTTTTAAAAAGCTTAAAAAAAAAAACAACAAAAAACCACAAAAGACAAAAAAAAAATAAAAGAAAGAAAAAAAACCCTTTAAACATATTGTCAATCACATGGGAAATGTTCAATGAATATCTGCATACTAATTACCTCTAATCGACAATATGTATTTTCTGTAGTTTACTATAGAATTTTATTTCATCAGTAACACACAATGAAAATGAAACTCATTTAAAGCAGTCTGACCCTTAGGTGTTTAGTTTGCTGATGATAGATTTGATCTTTTAATAGGATTTAAAAAAAAAAAAAAGAAAAAGATAATATAGGGAAAGTCTTGTTGAAAATAAAGTATTTCCAACAAAATGTAATATAAAATAATTTTAAAAGCTCATAGGAGAATAATTTATTGTTCAAGTTTTTTAACAAGATAGTGACAAAAAAAATGTTGTTTTGTTTTCATTTTTTTTTTCATGAAACTGTGATTTTTATTTTTTTTTTCCAACTTCTGAAGGCAGTCACATCCCCAGCAAGGGCGAGCTGAAGCTGTGTGGTTCTGAGTTGTATTGTAAAAACAAACATTTTTTCTTAAAAGCTGTATAAAAGATGTATGTTTATCAGATCAATTTTTAAGAGTGGAGGCTTCACACTGGTGAAGGGAGTTGGGTAAATGGTTCAATATTTTTTAAACTTGCATGTAAATTTACAACAAAATGTGTCGAGTGCTTACCAATTCTGGCTATCAACTTCAAAGTAGTCTCATGATGATTTGTTTCGGTATCTTTTTTTCTGTTGTTATGCTTTGGGGGATCTGGGGGTTCTTTCCTTCTGGGTTTTTTCCTCTCTTTTTTTTTTTCTTTTTTTTTTTTTTTTTTTTGTAATTTAGGTTCCTATTTTTGGTCGTTGAAACTGCACTTCAGTGAGCAGAAAAATTGCCAAGCAAACTAATGGCTGTAAAAGCATAAACTGCATGTGTGGGCATCAATTACTGAGCCTCATTTTAATGAGGTGTTGTACAAAGAGTTTTAATACCTTTTGTAAATAAAACTGTAAAGAAAAAAAATAAAGAGCCCACTGGTCTTTTCACTGGAGGAGAGAGTCCCTGCCTACTGATGTCCCTTTGGCCAAGCCTGCCTCTCTCTGTTTGGGATGCCCACAGGTATTTAATCATAGAATCATAGAATTCCAGGTTGACAGTGACCTCAAGGATCATGTAGTCCAACCTTTCTTGGCAAAAGCACATGAGTACTGTCCAGCTGAACCTTGAAAGTGTCCCATGCTGGGGACTCCCCCAGCTCACTGGGGAGATGATTCCAGTGGCTGATATTTCTCTTTGTGAAAAATATGCCCTCTTTTGCCCAGTCAGAATCTCCCCCAAGAGTCACTTGCACCCATCACCCCTCATCTTTTCCATGTGATTCCTTGTAAAAAGGGAATCTCCATCTTCATCCTTTAAAGACTAGAACATGGTGATAAGGTCTCTCCTGAGGCTTCTTTTCTTTAGGCTGAACAAATGCACTTCTCTCAGCCTTTCCCTGTATGGCAACTTCTCAGTGCTTGGCGCATCTTTGTGGCTCCTTTCTGGGCCCTCTTCAGCCTGTCCTCATCTTTTTGGTATAGCAGGGACTAAAACTGAGCATGATATTCCAGGTGTGGCCTGACAAGCACTGAGCAGAGGGAGAGAACGATTTCTTTCTCCCTGTTGATGCAAGGCAGCATCCTGTTAGCTCTCTTTGCCACAGCACACACAGTTCACTCATATTGAGCTTGTTTTCCACTAGGAACCCCCAGGTCCCTTTCCACAGAGCTGCTCCCCAGCCAGGTAGATCCCAGCCTGTGCTGCACTCCTTGGTTATGATTTCCCAGGTACAAACCTTACATGTTGAACTCTTCCAGCCTATGCACTTTAGTTTGGGGCCAGGCAGTGCCCACAACATTGAACTGAGGATGCTGCTGGGAAATGTGCATTTTTGTTTTGGTACCTTGCAAGCAAACTGATGTTTTTTTTCTTGACGAGTGAAGCAAGTTGATTTTGGCCAGGTCTGAAGGACAACCTGTAGGGAAGGGGGGAAGGGGCAGGGAAGAGTTCCCAACCTGCAGCCAGGGCAAGAGATTATCTGCCCTGCCCCTGGGGTAGGCAGAAGTATGGGTAAATAAATCTCTCCAATCTTGACTATACCACACATTTTCACAAAAAGAAACAACCCACACAATTTCACCCAACATTGCAGCTAATCCTAAGTGATTTATTGAGCTTACCTCATCCACAGTTTGTTTTTTCTGAGTCACTATAAAAAGCTGAACCATATGACGTGGTCCTGGTATTAAACAGCTGCTACCACATCACAGTGCAGGAGGAGCAGCCCCTCTAGGGCTACCCCTGGCCCAACTAGACTGGTGGTCCCCATCAGAAACCAGCTCCCACTGGACTTCTTCCAGGAGCCACCATGGGCAATGTTCCCCTGTGAGTGCCCAGTGCCTGCTGGGAGCTAAGCTGGAGCAGCACAAGACTTCACTGGGATGGCTGGAGATGTGAAGATCATCACCTGGAAAAGAGAACTACAGCTGTGAAGGTCCTAGGCAGATAGCACTGCTTCAGAGCAGATGGGCATGGGACCTGAGTGATCAGTGTGGTACACGGTGGCCAAAGCACCCCCTGAAACCCAGCCAGAACAGGTGTGTGGAGTTGGAGTGGCCTTGCAGTGTGGAAAACTGTGTGTGGCAATCACATTGGTACTTTGCCTAGGTAGGCACCTGGTGCCTGGCAGTGGGCCCTGGCCATGGGGTTGCTGAGCCTGATCCCACTCTCTGCAGAGCTGCCACCAGCCACTGGTACTTGTGCATGTGCAAAGAGGTAGGGCATGGGCTGAGTCCATCTGCATTTCTTCAGCCAAGTCTTTAGCAGTGGCAAATTAAGCTCAGGAATAAAAAAGGACTAAGAGGAATGAACAAATTATTTTACCTTAAACCATCCTACAGAGCTGAAGGTTTCAGGTTGTTTTGAGGATAAGGAGGGTACCATGCCTGGCACTGCTGGACTCCAGCAGCCCTTCCCACATGAGTGGCAGAGACACACACCGCCCTCACCTTGGCCTTGGAAGAGCCCTCGCTGAAATGAGCCTATTTATATGTAAAGCACCCACACAATGAATGCAAGGAGGCATGAAAAAAATATTGTTCTGTCCTTTAGCCTTCATTTCACGCTCAGCATCCAGGCCAACGTGGGTAGGTTGCATTTTTCTGGAGGGTGGTCTTGACCCTCTCCCCACTGCCAGATGGCTACATGCAGCCCTGCACCGGCCACGGGAGTGAGTGACGCTCCCTTCCCCAGGTACCTCTCAGAATGTGCTGCACAGCTGGGAGGGTGTGAGAGAAATGGCCATGCCGGACTGGTGGGCAACCCTGATGCTGTGTGAGCAGCTGCACAATACTGCCCTGCCGAGGTCACACCAGGCAGCAGATCTTACAAAACCACTGTCAAGCGTTAGGGCTGGGCTGGCCACTAAATGAGTCACAGGTGCTGTCTATTAATTCCTGTCCCTTTCCAAAGGGGAAGAGTAAGGGAACAAGGGAGAGAGAGAGTTACAGATTGGAAAGCTAAAACAGCTTTAATTAAAAAAAATAATAAAATTAAACATATACAAATATACACAAAATCCATATTGAACCCAACCCTCCCCGCCCCCCAGATGGCATTTACATCACTGTCAGCACTGATGCTGTGTCAGAAGTCCCAGGCTGGACTCAGTGGCAGACAGGAACGACATGCAGGAGTTGGATTCTGGAACTGGGTTCAGGAACACACGGATCAAGATCAAAGGCAGAATGAGACAGAATCCTCCTCTGACACTGGTTGTTAAAGGCCTTGACCCTCATGATCCCTCAGCTTTATACTGGATAAGGTATACATGGAATCAAAGACCTTGTTGGTCAGTTTAGGGTCACCTGAATTGTCTACTCCTCCCCACAGGTGTAAGCTCTTTCTTACCACATCCCCAATGCGGTACACAAGATTCAGCAGTGCCCTTGGTCTGCACAGAAGCAAATATAAGGAAGAGCTTTTCTGCATATCAATCCTTAGTAGTAACTATAAACATCAGGTCTTACCACGACCAGAAGCAGACACTGTCTGCAAAAACATGCTATTAACTTCAGAAAGTGCAGTCATTTAGAAGAGTCTGAGCTGAAATTCACTGAAGAGAAATAGTTCTGTTCTAGCTCAAACTAGGACAGGGTGTTAATTTTTTTGCTAACAAGGCAGTTAGAGCTGGGGTGAAGTGGCATGACTGCACTCAGCAAGCTGGGACAACCTAGCTGGCCAGGATGGGGACAGAGTGGGGGACAGCCCCACATGGGGTTGTGGGCATTAGGACATGTGCAGGAGCAAGTGCTGCCATCCCGGGCCAGGCTGGGGCTGACAGTGTCCCTGGGCTGCAGGGACAGTGCACCTTGGGCCACAACCTGGAGTTTGCAGTACTGACTGAGCAAAGATAGCAGGAACACACCTCAGAGTGACTTTGCCTTTGGACTCTTGGGGGGAAATAATATAAGGAAAAAAAAAACCACAGAATCATTAAGGTTGGAAGAGACCTCTAAGATCATCAAGTCCAAACGTCAACCTATCACTGCCATGCCACTAAACCATATCCATAAGTATGTCTATGCATTTTTTTAAATTCATCCAGTTTCCAGAGCCATCAGTGGCAAAAGGACCTCAAGAGTGGTCAACTTCAGACCTAAAAATCTCAAACCCATAGAAGCTCCTCCTCACAGCAAAGAGCACATCCAACAACAAAAATAAATAGTAATAAGTGGTAACCTCCACTGTATTATTATGGCATAGTTTTCCTCCTAAGGCTTGGTGGCAGGCATTGCATCATTTTTTTTTTAAAGGAAATATTATTTATGGTTATTAAAATAATAACAAGTCATGGTTATTAAAATTAAATTACAAAATGTCTTTAGTGCTCATATTCATCATCTCAGCCTGGAAAATTGACTCTATTTTGCAGGCAGCAATTCATAAACAAGCTCTGGATAATGATAGCTCTATTCAATTAAAGTAAAGAATTTAAGAACAGAGATAATGTTTTCATGGATATTATCAATTTCAAAGTAATATTAACTCAGGATATAATACATCTAAAATTGGTATCAGTGCCCACAGCATCAGTGGTGCCCACAGCCCAGCACACTGCTGAGCTTTAATCGGTGGCCCTGGGGCTGCACAACAGGTCTAGGCTGGCACTATGCCATGGGCTAACACCAGCAGGGTTAGGGTGCAGATAGCCACTGGAGCCCCAGCCCAGGAGCCCCAGGCTGGAGCCTCACCACCATAGGGGAACCATCATTTGTGTAGTGCCTTTCAAGAAGGCAGGTTTGGCTAAAATACTTAGAGAAGCCTATCAGGAAGACAGGGACAGTCTTATAGCAGGGCCTGTTGCAACAGGACAGGGAGTGATGGTTTTGAACTAAAAGAGGGATTTAGACTAGATATAAAGAAGATTTTTTTTTTACACTGAGGATGGTGAGACCCTGACCCAGGCTGCCCAGAGAGGTGGGAGATTCCCCATCTCTGAAACTATTCCATGTCAGGTTGTTTGGGGCTCTGAGAGACCTCCTCTAGTTGAAGGTGTCCCTGCTGCCTGGGTTGGGGCGGGGGGACGGTTCTAGGCTAGATGACCTTTGAAGGTCACCTCCAACCCAAACCCTTCTGTGATTCTATGGTAGAATCCCCACTGTAACATACCAAAAAACACCCCAGTCCTACTCTGTCTCTGTGCTCAGACTTTATTGTCTTTAGTTCATCATCAATAGAGGAATTACTGAGACTGCTTTGAAACACAGCAGCACTGCTGCAACAGCAGCAACAGAGGTACTAACCAGCTATCCACGTGTGGACAAGGGCATCAGCAGCCACCCTGTGAGGTGAGGAGCAGCTGACCACCACAACAGCACCCAGAGAGGAACCCAAGCATAGGAACTGCCATACACACCTTACAGCCAGCATAAGGGCAAAAGCTCTGCCCCTTCCCACCTGTCAGACTTTCCACTCCCAGCTGCTGCCTATGGCAGATGATGAAGCTTACTGAAAGAACCTGCAGCTGCTTTTCCTGGATGCTATGGCACTGGCAGACCGATGTGCTGAGTGGCAGAGCCTCCACGGGCTGACATGAGGGCAGGCTAATGAAACCTTTTTGCACACACCAAGTGTTTATTTATTGCTGTGGATAACATTGAAGTGTTAGCCCTAAATTATTTATGATGGCTGTGGCATTTTAGGCTGATAGGATGTCTTACAGAAGGACAAGATCCCACTCTGCAGCAATTTGTAATCAGAAGAGCAAGAGGGGGCAGGACGAGCAGGGAAGGTGCCAGGAGAAGTTATGGAGCCCAGGGAGGGGGGAGAGCAGAGGCTTTCCAGCAGTGCATCATCCCCAGCTGGTGACCACGCTGTTGACATCTCCAAGCAAGCAGGCAGAACCGACACCTAAAGGTGAACTTGGAACCAATTTGTGGCAGCAGAGGAGGACTGCAACCAGAAAACAGTTATAGGGCAATGGCGTCATTACATGTTTTGTTGGGGTTTAAGGTCTTTCTTACTTTATGCTAGCAAAAGCAGTGAGGATCTGAAGGCAGCACCAGAAAACAAGCTAAAGCCAAGGGGAGATGTCTGGGAAACGTGGCATGTGGTTACAGAAGCATCCTCCAGCAGTGGGGACCTGCACAAACACCACAAGGCTGCACGGGGCTGAGGAACAGCACCGAGCTGGTGAGTGGTCCACAAAGGGTTAACAAAGGTCCATGCAAGCACCCCTGGCCCTGATGGCAAGGAGAGAGTAAGGCACATATAGCCTCTATAAAAATGCATAACACATACCCCACAGCCATGATGCTGGTAATGACTGGTGCTTTAGATAATGTCTAGCACATAAATAAAGTAATTGACCAATTAATGAGCACATGGCAGCTGCTTGTTACGCTGTAACGTGTAGGGAAATGTGTGATACACCACAAAAAATTGATTAGAAGAATACAAAAGCAGAACTGCAGCAGGAGAGTAGGAGCAGTGCCTGTGTCCTGTCCCCGGACAGCCACCTTCTGCCAGGCAGGGTTTAGGTCAAGGCCACGACTGCAGAGATATCACAGGGGTTTGGTCAGTGCTGCGCGGCACAGTGAGAGCAAGGGGATGACGTCTGGGACCCGCCAGCTCCCTCCTGTCTCCATTCCGTTGGTGTAACCATCCACCCTTTTGGCCACGAAGAGCCCAGCAGCAGGTTTGCGTTGAGCCACGCAATGAGAATGTGGTGACGAGTTTTCATGGTGTCCAGCTACTTAAAGCCCAAGAAACCCCACTGCGAAGCTCCGAGACTCTAGCTGCAGGAAGCGGTCCTCTGCTCGCTGCTGTTGTTCGGAGCAACACTGACATGCAGTGGCTGGTCAGGGTGGGCAGAGCATCCATCCTAAACCCAGGTCCCAGCTGGCTGCTGTCCAGGGACACACTGTTTGTATCCTGTGAGGGTCTGAGGGCTCTCCCCGGCCATCCCAGGTGTCCTACAGCCTCACCTGGCTGCAGCCCTGCACATGGTCCTTGCTGGAAGAGCCCTGAGCCCAGCAGACCTCATGGGAAAGGTGAGTCTGTCCTGGGTGAGTAGTTTAATTCCCTTAAATCACTTGTTGCAGAATCCTACTCACCAAAGAATGAATGGAACACACCTCACTCAGAAGAGAAAAGCAGGAAATATGTTTTCTTGATTGGATTTAACTAAGTTTGGCAGAGATTTATCAAGGTTCACCCTGTTAATTACTGCATGGGAAAAGTATGCAAGAGAAAACTGAGTGAATTCAAGTTAGGGTCATTTAGAGAGATGAATAAAGGGAAGGGGTGAAAGGAATAAGGGGATTACACCCTCACTGACTATTAGTTAACAAAATTTACCATAATCAACATAGCAACTTGGTTAAAGATTTGCTAATGCTAAGATTCCCATGAAATTTATTGCTATTTATAGGGCTACAAGATTGTTGACTTTGGTCAGTATTTTTCCATTGTGGCTGTTATTCCTATCAGGCAATCTTGGTATCTTTCAGTGCGTTCTGTGATCCAGGCTGGAAGAATTTTTGGATACACTTGCCAAGCAACAGAAGTTTCAGGCATAGTTAGGGAGTGCCTAATTTTCCCAACTCACTGTACTTGTACCCAGGACGAGAAGGTACCAGATCATCTCAACTCACTGCTCTGAAATGCAAGACCAGAAGGTGCCAGATCATCCCAGCCCATTGCACTTGTGATTGAAAGAAGACAATTAGGGTTGACATTGCCATGCAGCTTAGGGGCAGGAAGGCCTGTGCCAACCCGGGGGCCAAGCCAGCCCACCCCCTTCCAGCTCACAGCTCCCTGGTTTGACGACCCTTTAAGCCTAACTATCTCCATGTGATCACCCACATCTTTCCCACCCATGCTGCTGTGACAAGATTCAATGCAGGGCTGGCATTTTCTGAGAGGGAGAGGTGTCTGCTGTGTGCTCAGGGAGCAGATTTTAATATCATTCCAAGCTTTTCAACAAATATTGGATTTGAATTCCAAATATGGGCTGAGCAGGCTAATTACCAAAACCATACAAAAATTAATATAAGAGCCACAGTTTGATCTGAGGCAAATAAATATAAATGCTATTTATTTAATATTCCCCTGCCCTTTAAACAAGGGAAGTTTGCCATATTCAGGCAAAATAGCTTATTATAAAATAGCTGAAGCTGTGACCTATCACAGATGCTGCAGGTTACACAGAGCAATTAGAATATCACATCAGACAGGCCACATCGGAAACAGAGCTTAATTAATCAGTGCTTTGTACCAGATGTCCCTAAGGCTATGGGCCAGGACCGTGGCAGGGTGCCCTGCCAGGGCTGCCCTCCTGCTCACCAGGCCAGACCTGCCTGGTCTCCCCCACATCCTCTCAAACTTAATCAATGGAGTGGATGAGTATGCCAGTGACACACACAGCCATGCAACCTGGCCAGCTCTGGATTGTCTCCTTCTTCCCATGCTTTCCCCAACTCTCCAGGATTCACTGACCTCCCTGTTTCCACTCAAGGTCTCTGGCCTTACCCTCCACCATGAGCTGTACTCTATACTAAAGTACCATCACCAAATGCCCCTAAATCCTCACTAATGTCTCCACACAGAAGGCCGAGCCTCTGCAGAAACCCACAGAGGGAAGAATGACTAGCTACCTTTTGGAAAGCTTTCTTGAGGGAGAAAACCCTCTCAGAGTCATGAACATGCTGAGAGACTGTTCCTAGGGCCCCTCTCAGAAAATCAGGACACTGTAGAATCCATCTGACTCGGCCCAGCTAGAGCACGTGCTTTCACAGAGTTGAATCATTTCCTTCTGACTGCTGCAGGTCACTGCTGGTGCATCTCTGCACTTGCCCCACTAGCAACAGGGTCAGCATTAAGCATCCTGTACCCTCTCTCCTCTCCCACCACTGCTCAACAAGGCCCATGCAAGCACCACACTGCTTCTGCTATATTAGCAGCATCACCGGCAAGGGATGAACCCTCCTGCCAGAGCAGGTACACAGAGCCTCAAAGCTGAATTTTAAATGACTGTTTCACAGAATCGTAGAATGGTTTGGGCTGGAAGAGACCTTAAAGATCATCTAGTCCCAAAACCCCTTGCCACAGGAAGGGACACCTTCCACTAGACCAGGCTGCTCAAAGCCCAATCCTACCAGGCCTTGAAAAATTCCGAGAGGGAATTTTCAACTCACCTTTAAGAATTTGGGCTGACACTCTCCTGTTTTGTTTGGAGATTATGCTATACTTGGAGACATCAGTGTGACGCTTTTCTTTGCCCAGCCTAACCCCCATCTCAGTGTGCCAGCCCTGTGTCCCTCCAGCTCCCTAGGGACGCTGGCTGCTGCAGCCCTAGCTGGCTGCATGCACATGTCAACCAGCCGAAGCACCATCTCATCGGCACTGCAGTAAAACCTAAAGACTAGGATGACTTTGATGGAAGTACTTAATTTCAAAAAGCCCTAATGAGTTAATTAAAACCATCTGAGTAGTTAGCTTGGTTACTCTCTTCTTTAGTATTCTTCTTCACTGAAGTGACCTACCATGCTGAATCAGAAGCCAGGTAGAATTCTTTTTTGTCAGGCATTAAACTACACTGGTCCAACTAAACTAGGCTATTTTCAAGACACACTAAGTCAGTCTAATTTGACTGAACTAGAAAATTGGGAAAAAAGCACTAGAGATTTTAATGAGCTTCGCATGAGGGACTCAAGAGAAAGATACAAAGTTGACTGAAAGCAGGAAGGCTGCTGAGATTCTCAAACCCACTGACAAGGAGTAATAACATGTCACTTACACCAGGTTCACAAGCAAAGACAGAAGACGCCCTCCCAGAATTCCAAATAGTCTCAAGTTTTCCTAACAACACATAAAGCAATAAAGTGACCACACAGAGAATGATTTACGACCCATTGAGAAAACTATTGTTTATTTAGAAAAAAGGTTACACTGGTAGAATTCAGCAGATAAAAAATTCTTTTTCTTTTTTTTTTAAAAATGTCTTGTGAAACTTTTCAGACTAAACTTCAGCAATACAAAGCTCCTGTAGCTGTAAATGAATCTTAAATTTATTTCAGTTTTGAAGAGAGCATTTCCAATCAATCTAAAAACAACATGACAAACAAAAGGCGTGGCAAAGTACAACGGAGCACAGGTTTAGGTTGGAATGGAAGGGACAGGTTTCATTCTTTGTTTCTTTAAACATGTCAACGTTGTACACAATATACAAATAATCCCTAAACACTGCATGAAAACAGTGCTCCCACGTGATTTTCTTTTTTTTTTTTAGTCACTGATATTAAAAACAGGCCAAGTAATAAATAAAAACTGAGTTTAAATGAGGTAAATCCAAAAAGGTTCAATAATTGTTTATTTGTGGTTTTCAAACACCTAAAAGAATGCATTTCAGACTGAAAGAGTTACTAAACTCAGGCAGTATTTTCAATAACCTAAAGTGGAACTTTGTACACATGAAACCTCATTTGCACTATGGCAACTGTTTGTTTGCAGCACATTGTGCTAAAATATGGAATAGGTAACACTTTCAGCCAGGTACTGAAAATAAATGTGTAAGAAACTAAGCAACAAGTTAAAAATACAGTAATGTACAACTCAACAATTAAATCCTCAGCATGGGGAAATGAAGCAGAGAACTGAATAATTTAAGGAGATGCAGATGGGTCCTCATTATTCACAAATTTCTGTGCAATCTATACTCTGGAAAATACATTTCTGGTCACAGCTGGATACCTTCCTGTTTCAATGTCACCTGCAACAAAGGCATACATAATTGGAATTAGATGTTGTTCAAATGAATACTGACCTCACAACTTAACACTTTGTTCCACTCACAATTCAAAGAATGAGGGGGAAAACAAAACAAAACTATTTTCATCAGTCATTTGTTCCCTAATTCTAGTTTAATCCACAGCAAGAATGTGAGCACTGCACTGTACATAGTGAAAAACTAATTTAAAGATACAAATACGAAACAAGTAGTCACTTGTGAAGGTACAAATTATTTTAGAAGTACAGTCACTTCAAAATGTTACTCTTTCTAAATTAGGCAAGAAATAAACACAATCAGCTTCTGCACATTAGGAAGAATGCTACAAATAGGATTCAACAAACAGGAGCACAGGATTAGATTTCACATCCATGTTGCTATAAAGGATTGTTTCACACTTCACTACACAAACAATGGAGTGCTGTCAGTATTTTAGACCAGATGCTCCAGTTTAGCCCATTACATAGCTGGATGTGAATTCTACTGCGCAACCGACAGTTATTGCTTAAATCATGATGTAGTCATAAAAACACAGTTGTACTTCTTTAATTGATGACATTTCTCACTTTATATTGAGTTGCTGGTCAAGACAGAACTTCACATTTTATTAGTAGAGAAGATGCAAATCCTCAGTAATGAGGTTCATCTACCAGGATTGCCTCTTTCTTTTTCAAAAGTAACATTTAAAGATATGAGGAAATAACCTGAGATCCATCCACAGTGATCAGACAATAATGGCTATGAAGGACAGAGTCAAAAACATTCTATTAAATTCTTTCAATATAGTGCTCATAATTTTCAGTTTGAAAGCTATTCACAGAAGCATCAGATTTTATTTCAAGATAAACCAAAACCAAATAGTACTAAGAAATATCAACACCCTCCCTTCAAAACCCTTACCCAAAAAACCCTTCACACATTTGCCCTCAGCTTCAGTGGCTGAAGGAGTAATGTCCACAAAGTAAAATCCTGAGACTCTTTTTCCAGTAGTCCCCTCTTTGCTCTTTAAGGCCACAGTCTATATGTGGGAACTTTTTCAGAAGAGATTTCTGGATGACTAGATTTCAGAATTCAAATTTCGTTTAAATTCCCAACAGCAAAGCATTTGCATCTCTCAGATTTGGTCTGATGCTTTAGATAGACAAAAGCAAACAGAGGAACCTCGGACTACGCTGTGGTCTCTTACACCTAAAGCAAGTAGAGCCACTACAGGGAACGATGTTAATTTGAGGGTCCACAGCTAATAAATTAAGTTTTGCCATATATCATTGTTGTGGCATGCTATTGTAGGCTGTAGGGTCCAGGTCCTAGCAGAGGGGAAGCTGGACAAGGCCGAAGTCAGTTTCTCACAAGAAAGCAGTTAGATAGCCTGGAAGAGAAAGTGGGAGTCACCTAGCAGGAGCCTTGCAGCTGCACAGAGGCCTTGATGCCCCACATAGCCTTAACATCTTATCCTTCCCACAGCACACAGTGCCAGTCTTATCACATTCACATTTCTCTGAATTACACTGTTTTATCCTCATTTATGGTAGTTGTTTTTACCTAGTAAATGTTGCTTCTTAATTGGTTAGCATAATTTGTACACGTAAGTGTCACTTGCAAATTGGTCATTATTCTTTCTGTAAAGGTATAAAAGATGCTTGCTAACAACAGTGCGGTGTTAGCCATCTTCTTGTATATAGTCTCTACCTGTGACTCTTGTACTTTTGCTTGGCCTATTTTATTTACTTTTTAGATTAAACGCGACCACTCGCTGCACGTCTTGTGTGTCAGTGTGTGTGTGTGTCAGATCCATTTGAACTCACTCTTCAGAATATTGTCATGCACGGCATATCACCACCTTATTTATTCACAAACATGATACTCATACAATTGAATTTTAAAACCAGTGAGGTTAGAAGGGATCCCTGAAGACTGACCAAGTCCAGCATCCTTTGCTCAAAAAAAAATCAGAATTCACTAGAGCAGGTTGCTCAGGGCTGTCACCTGCCACAGAATCATAGAATGCCAGGAGCTGGAAGGGACCTTGAAAGATCATCCATGCTAGGTTTTGAACACCCTGAAGACAGCAGCTCTGCCACCTCTCTATGCAAACTGTTGGAAGTTTTCATCATCCTCACAGTAATAAAACTCCTCCTCACCCATCTTTTGGAATTCACAACAGATTTGTGAAAGTTAGCATCACTTTCTAGAGCAGTCAAGACAACAAGACAAATTTTCAGCCTCATCAATCCTTCTTCAAAATCCGAGACAAAGAAGTACTTGTGCATTTTTAAATGTCTTCTCCCTCTGAAGGATAAAAGGAAAAACTTTTCCTTGCCTTATCTGTTGTTCAGTAGCCAGAATATTGCTCTATGAAAGCAAATAATCTCAAATTGTGAAAAATGTGACTGAATAAAAAAAAAAAAGCATTTCTACTTCATTTCTGCTTGGGGTTACTGAGTGCTCACAGACTCTACAAAGTTTTAACAGAAACAATTCATCAATTCCAGAAGAACAAGCATGAGAATTATGAAGCACTTGGACAATCTGTGAACAGAGAGCAAGAAGCCATATTCTTTGATATCTGTTCAATACTAGCAGTTATTTTCGTGTTTTCCCAACATATACACGCTGTTTAAAACATAAAATCGTCCACTGCTGTATGTAGAAAGACTGGTAGTGGTGTGTGACTCAGGCTGGGTAGGGTCAGGTGATCTAAGTTTAAGTTCACTGGGGCACTTGACCATCTGTACAATCTCTGTGCTGAGGATGGTTAAAGGTTTTTTTTAACCCAAGATAGAATTTTTAAAAGATAACAAAACTCAAACAAAAGATCAACCACCCCAAACAAATCTCCTCCAAAAAACAACCAAAAGAAGCCTTAAAACCTACCCTGGGTAACTTCAGCCCTTTCACACTCAGGCTGTTTTGTTTGTTTATCCTCTACTAGTCAAAAGGAGCCATAGGACTGTAAATCATAAAAATTTTTACCTTGACTGGAACAAATCTTCATTATCTGTGCTTGTCTGAAGATTTATGAGTGAATTCAACATTAAGGAAAAAAATGTATTTTACTACTTCCTATAACAAAAGCAAGCCCATTTTCTGTATTTTTCTAAAATGCTAATGTGTAAAAGGATATTGTTTCTTTTCTTCCTTCCCTCCAGTGCTGTCTCGTTTTTCTTTCTTTTCTGTTTTTTCTTTATCATGTCTTGACTCCTTTAAAAAATACACACATGGGAAATAGTTTATTACAGTATACACTGTACTGTACAAGGATTATACATATTGAAAATTATGTGGCCACAGTTAAGAAAAACCTCTTGTTTGGTGTCTTCTAAGTATGACTACAACATACTTAGCTGTTTTCCCAGACAAAAGCTGTGCTGACACACACACTTGAAAATCTGAATACAAGTAGACTGGTTCACATGTACATGAACCCTCTTTCACATAGTTGCTTACCAGAGCAGTCTACAAATACTCTAGATTATTCAACACCTAAAGTGTAAATTCTGAATTTTCCTGGCTACTGCCAAAATGAACTATTCCTCCAGGAGTAACTGCTGAAATATTTAGAGCCACAAGATACCATAATTTCCAGAAGTGTCCATTCACAATGTATCTTTTTAATTTAGGCCATAAAACAGCAATTAAATTTAGTAAAAATTCATCAGCTTGCTCTGTCAACAGCAACAACAAAATCAAATCAACAAAACAAGTAAAGCTTATTTTACCTTTTTGCTACCAGAGGAGCTCTTCTCCATCTTATCTGCTTTAATTGAATCACCTTTCTCTTTTCCTGAAGATTTTGATTTGCTTTTCTCCTTTTCTTTTTCATTTAAGCGAGGGGAATCCGAAGGACTTTCACTTTTACTGTGCTTTGAAGAACCAGCTAAAAACACAACAGAAAGTTGTAATTCCCAACAAGTAAAAGGCTAATCCACACATACAGCCCCCAAAGAAATTACGTACTTGTCCCATTTTCCTCTTTGCGACGTTTAGTTGAATCCTGTGGCACCTCTCGGTCACTGTTTGAATGATCCTGGCACCAAATACAATTATGAAGATGTTAGCAGATTAAAATATACTCCTGAAGTAGCACCTGCTACAATGTTTTTTGGAGAACTAATTTTTGAATACTTAAAATGTAACTGAGTTCTTACATCAAGTGTAAAATTTCTTGGGATCGGTTTTGAAGGGAAAAAGTTCTGAATACATTATTGTAAACCAGCCTTTGAAAAAGTAACAGAACAGAAGAAAACCAACCCTGGCATGGAGCACTTCTGCTTGGCTACACTACACAACCAATTAGTACTGCAAGGACGTTGAACAGAAAGCCTTCCAAGTACACACCAACTTTCTAAACTAGATCATAAAAATTTCACCAACCCTTTTTCGATCTTTCCTTTCTTTTTCATCTTTCTTCTCTCTCTCTCTGGATCTTTCCCTTGACTTGTCCAAATCTTTCTTGTCCACTTCTCTTTCCTTACTCTTGGACAGTATTGGAGTAGTATGGTTAATGTAGTGCTGTTAAATTAAGGCAATATCACCAAAGATTAATATGTATTCGCAGATGTGTAAATAAAAAGTCTTACTCTAACACAACAGATTTAGCTCAAAGAGCAAAACTGAACATTAATACTTTACTAGAAAAAAAGTGACTGAAGACACTTTCAAACTTGTCATCTATAATCAACATTGCAAATTCAAGAATTTTCTCTGAACTGAAATACTTACATTATATTATTTGATACATTAAAACCAAACAGCAGTAATACTGAAACAGATAATGCGGATTCCTCAACTGAATTAGCACTTGCAGTCTTGCCTGAATAAATGAATGGAATCAACTGCTTAAACAGGTTATAATTAACTTTCAGAGAATAATCTTAATCCACAAAGTATTTAAGACAATACTTTAAATTCTGTGTTTTGTCATCTAAAGTAACATAAAAATCCATTTAAAGCCTAAACTTCAAATTATAAAAGCAGTCAAACACAGAAAAGAATTTGGTTTGCTCTGTAATGTGTTCTAGATTGTTACTTCACTTCCTCTTCTAAGCAATTGTGATAATCTCCAAAAAACATACTAGTTTCACAAAGCTGAATACTTTTAATATAAACTAGGGTCACAAGGGGGACGACTAGAAGAGAAGTCACAGTAATGTCAAGTCTAACACTTGACAAAGCTTAAATACTAATATATATATATACACACACACACACACACATACATATAGTAGCACATTATATAACTACCAATGCATTACAGTAACTAATCATGTCATTTTGAATACACTTATGTTATTAGAACTATGAAATATTTTTCATTAAAAACCAGTAAGAGCACATTCAAATTAAGTACACCATTCCTTGGGATTTTGTATATTTAGTTTACAACAACGCACATCAGTATACTTTAATCTTTCCCCACTTCCATAAGCTATCAATTCTATCTGGGGAAGAAAATCTTCGAAGTAAAAAGTTCTCTCTCTTTTAGAGAGACATCTTCAAAGGACACCAAAGAAAGAGGTAACTGGAAGATTTATTTCGAACAATCCAGAAATCACGTGAACCAAACCAAATATTGTTTCAAATAATTTTATTCTTTCAATTAATCCTCTCCTCTTCCAGGTCTGGTATTTGTTCAACTTGCCAAAACTTGATGTTAACTGGTCCTATGTTAAGTCACATTGATACTGTCAAGTCTCTTCCTTTTATTATTTCACTGGAATTTTATTATAGTCCTACACCAGAGCCTGAACCTTAAACACTCCTCTCATTAGATACTTTTCTTTCTGCTATTTTCCCCTCACTCCTCCTTTCCTGTTTCATTTCCTGCATTGCCATTCTACAAGTAAATTTATCCTTGCTCCTTTTGTTTTTCTGTCAACTTTCAAGCAACTTGCTTCTAGAAATGCTGCTAACCGAAACCACATCAAATTTTGGGCATTGTTGTATGTTGTGTAACTTTGGCAAAGGCCAAATCAAGAATAAAACACAAACCTAACTCAAGTCTGGTACCATTTACTACATATTCTGCAATATAAATGATTATTTCGATGGTCTGGTCCCAGAAATTATGGGTAAAGTTAGTAATAAAGTCTGTAAGCACACAACTCCACTAGACTTTCACTAACGTTCAGTGGAAGCTGAACTCCTAAATCTTAGAAGTTCCTGAATTTCTCACCCCTTCCTCTGTAATGGTTTGACCCAGGCATTTGGCAGGGAGCCAGGTCCAAACCATCACACCTCAAGCAAGTGAAGAAGAGCATTTAACTTGTCTTAACATCATGTACAGGGAACACTGTCTAGGAGTGCCTTAAGGCTGTTAGAATGGCAATGAAGAATGAAAATTAGTTCATTAAGTGAGAAAGAACAGAAAACAGCATCCAGTAAAGGAAGGAAAAAGTGGGAGACCTCTCATCCCCCAAGCACTTAAGAAACAATAAACCCATGAAAAAGTCACGCAACTGCAATACACTTCCAGCTATGACTATACAAACACACTGTAGTTGATTCTAAAGTTTAACTTTTCACATTGATTAGAAAAAATAAAGCTGCTCATTTATAATTTAATTACAACTAGCTCCCACTGTCTGCTTGATTACCACATCAATATGTAAGTAAAATAGTTTTAAATAAAAAAGTTTAGATTAGTTTAACTAATGAAAACTTGAGTAAAGTTTCAACTAACCTGTTGAACCTTGACTAATACAGTAAGGGAAGGAAAAGAGATTATATAAACTACCATAAACCACACTTCATTTAGATGGGAGCTCAAAACAAATATAGTTTTCTAATTTCAAAAAAAATTAAATATATAAGATTTCATTAAAATTACTTATAAACTAACCTATTTTTGGAAAGTATATGGATTCAATCCATAGGCACTATAATTTCATCATTTGTAAGAATCAGTGGATTATTCCCAAACACACTCTCCCTATAGTAGGTATGGTTGGTACATCACCAACTGTCCATTACAGAATCAGAGATATTTTGAGTTAAAACAAAGTGTTCTCAACACTATTGATACAAAGAGAGCTGCAAGTAGAACAGCAGTGTAAATGCAGAATAGGAAGTGATAATCCAGTATGCATTTTTAAATTAAGTGAATATAAATAGTCCTAGATACAACCTTAAGTCATTCAGAAAGCCCAAATGGTCAGCATTTTCCTAGTGGTATTTGTGCTATTCAGTTACACACTGATACAGACCATAATCAAAAACCTTAATAGCAATGCCAGGAGATTTGATCCTTTTCCTCCTAAGCCACCTACCCTACCACAGTAGCAAGTTTACAGTCATTCTGACTGTTGCTACTCAAACGGATGAGTTTAAAAAAAAAAAAAAAGCAGCAATGCAGTACTTGCAGAACCTGCCTATAATACAATAGGCCAAAACGTTATTCAACCCATACCCCACTCTGCTCAGTGCTTGTCAGGCCACACCTGGAATATCATGCTCAGTTTTAGTCCCTGCTATAACAAAAAGATGAGGACAGGCTGGAGAGGGCCCAGAAAGGGGCCACAAAGATGAGCCAAGCACTGAGAAGCTGCCATACAGGGAAAGGCTAAGAGAACAGCATTTGTTCAGCCTAAAGAAAAGAAGCCTCAGGAGAGACCTTATCACCATGTTCTAGTCTTTAAAGGATGAAGATGGAGATTCCCTTTTTACAAGGAATCACATGGAAAAGATGAGGGGTGATGGGTGCAAGTGACTCGTGGGGAGATTCTGATCGAGCAAGAGGGCATTTTTTCACAAAGAGAAATATCAGCCACTGGAATCATCTCCCCAGTGAGCTGGGGACGTCCCCAGCCTGAGATACTTTGAAGGTTCAGCTGGACAGGTGCCGAGTCATCTTGTCTGGACTGTGCTTTTGCCAAGAAAGGTTGGACTACATGATCCTTGAGGTCACTGTCAACCTGGAATTCTGTGAACTCCTGAA
This sequence comes from Galbula dea, assembly GCA_013399015.1. NCBI lineage: Eukaryota > Metazoa > Chordata > Aves > Piciformes > Galbulidae > Galbula > Galbula dea. The sequence continues at coordinate 1,521,109 of VWZX01000352.1, forward strand.
AGCATTCTTTAGCATGCACCCTCATAAGATAAAAATTCTCTCTGCAACAAAGCATTAAAGTAAACTTTGGTGGTGTCTAAAAGATTCAAACCTTTGCTGAAGAGTCCTTGAGTTCGTTGAGGTTGTCCTGTAGAAAATGAACGGAGATGACACGTAAGCTGGAATTGTTTTCAGAAACCAGAGGAACTTTGGGAACCATGGCCGTACCCTTGAAACAAAAAACAACTACTCCTTCTGGAACAAATCTCAAGTTAATACTGTACACTGAATAAATCTAGGAACTCATTTTTTAAAAAGAAAGAAGGAAAAAAAAAAAAAAGAGACACAATCATAGCTATTCTCTAGACCCAATTAAATTAACTACAAAATGTGTTTATACTTAATTCTTCATAAAATAGTGAAAAACCACTCTCCCACCAAGACAAAATAGAAAGAAAAAAAGGTCTTAATTCTAAATACAGCTGAACCACAGGTGAAACACATTTTAAATGTTTCTAAACCCATATCTTCTCCACTTTCAGTTACATGTGGTAGAAGTCGCTCTAGAATGACTTTACATTGCCATTTACAAAAAACAGGCAAGAAAAACTAACTGAGTAGTTATCTTCATCACCTGCATCCTTAAAACTAGTAACAGCTACTTGAGTTCTCAAAAATCAGCTAGGAATTTTTCAAATAAATCTTACATAGAAAAATATATGTACTCTTTGAAAGACAAGAAATAAAAAAGCTTGCACTAAAGTTGGTACGATGGTGAAGTTTAAAGGCCCACATAATCCATCACAGTGCTCTTGATGAAGTATTAGTAACTTACAGTTTTCAATGTTCAACGTACTGCAAATTCAAAGATTCCATGAACATAGATGGTTTAGAAAGAAAATAAATATGGAGCAAGGAATGGCTACCCTGAGTCTTCAAGTAGGCTACGCCCATGGTTTTGTGCTGCGCTTGAATGCCTGGGGTTTCTCTTTGCTGGGTAGTAGGCTTGGTTGCCACATCTGGTTTTATCGTAACGCAGGGCTCAACATGGTGGGAACCCATTGGAAATAAACAAACCTCGAAGGGAAGGTACAACAGAAGCTGCATGCGCACTGAATATACACAACTACAGGAGAACTGATCACCAAGGAGACTTTAAAATGGAACTCCTTTCAAGACTCCTCCTTAGAAGGCACATAGCGGTATGATGCTCATCAAGAAGCCTGATGAATTCAGAGGTATCGTACATCCCGTATCATCCAGGAAATCTTCAGTGCTATACATTCTTCAAGAGAAGTGCAGAAAAATATGCTCCGCTCTGCTGCAAAGACTCGTTTGCTTGTAGCTACCATTGCACTCCAAAAATACTGACTGCTTAAAACAATGAGGCACTTCTGTGTAAAAATTCTCTTGCCACTTCCAAACACTATTTACAAAATTTGTGCTAGGTCCTTGAAGCATTATTTTGGTTAATTAAAAATATTTTTATAGAAAAAAAAGACAGTCCGCCAATAAAGAAAAGGAATGCATTTTCTAATGCAAAATAAAACCTCCAGTGGTTCCAGTGTATACTTGGCACAAAACTTGAAGGAAGTCGAACATTGGCATCCCAAACTTGTGAGCCTAATATGGGTGCTGCCTTCCTCAGGCTATACTAACCTTTACTGTTGAGGAATGTGATGGAGAAGAATGTGTATCAACTTTGCGGCGTTTTAGTTCTGAGGAAAGAAAAGAACAATAGCATTATTGGAACACATTTAAAAAGAGGCTAATTTAATAATATGGCTTTCTGAAATACTAAAACAATTGAAGCTAGAATTCAAGTTTTACCGCTATGTAAATTTTGTTCTTCTTAAGCTACCTAGAGTTATCAGCCTGCCCTGGTCCTCTTCAGAAGTCTGCAGGAAAAGTGTAATGTGAACAAACTACTGCAAAATTATGCTCAAACTTCAGTGTTGCTATGAAGACCCTGAAAGGGTGAGCCCAATGAAAAGCACTACAACCCTCCTTTACTTGCTTTGACTTAAGCAGTGCCAAGTATTAAACTCAGTAACAGCTTCAGATTAGAAGAACTTAAAATATAAACATAAAGGATTTATTAATCTTTGAATGGAAAGAAAAAAGATGTAGGCCTTTGTGTCCTTAAGAAGGACACAGCTTTATCAGCTCCTTCTTGTATTAAGGTTATGATGAAACGCAGAGTACACTCTTGAGGCTTTTGCATTAATTTTTTTGCAAAACTTGCAAGGCCACAATTATAAAAATATATTTTAGCAACAGACCACTTAGACTTACACTAAAAAACAATATGGTTTACGAAAACGAGCACTTACTGAAGACATGTGAAGCTCACACATTCTCACAGATCACTTTTTGGAGATAACCTGACTATCTGCTTTAGGTGCTAACTGTATTTAAAAGCCAATGTTAAAATGCTAGCTATTATGTAGCAATTCTTTTTCTCATAATCTCTGGCATTTTTGACATTCAGTGATTTTCCACTGACATATATTATTCTGATCAACTAGAAGAGAAATTAAATAGGCAAACCTACCCCTTTCACTTTCTGATGTTTCTGATCGGGGAACAGGGGACTTCAAGGACCCAGCTACTGGCACCTTTTCTCCTCCTTTAGCATGTTCCTTGGATTTCATTTCCTTCGCTACATCTCTTTCTCTGGACGGCTCCTTTTCTCTCTCCTTTTCTGCAGTTGACTTTGACTCGATGGTAACAATTATCTTGGATTTTTCTTCTTTTGAAGCTTTTTCTTCTTTCTTGACTTTTTCCTTCTCTTTGTCAGATTTTGGCGTCTTCTCCTTGATCTCTCTTGCTTTATCTTCTTTGCTTGCCCGTTCTTCCTTCGGTTTCTCTTTCCCATCCTTCCCAAGTGCCTTCATCTCTGGAGTGGCAGCTGGAGTCTTGTCTTTTTTTTCTTTATCTTTCTCCTTCCCACTTTTTTCTTTATCATCTTTCTCTTTAATAATTTTGCTGCATCAAAAATAGAAAAGCCAATTAGTAAGCATTCAAAACCAGCTCTAGGTTTATCACAGAAGTTTTACTTCTGATGATCTGACAGAATCTCCCGAAGCAGTGACTGTCAGATTTCATTTGTTGTCTCTTTATGAGGACAGCAACAAGGAAATGTTCTCCATTGTTCTATGTTTATTAAGCTACATTATAACACATTTAACAAGTGTCAGATAGTACAGCTGTGTATTTTGGAAGAAATAATCTCATTCATTAAAACTTGGAAGAAATGGAAAGAATTTATACGGAACTTGAAAGTAAAAAAGAAATAGGCACGTCAGTATCAAGTATAATGCTATGGTTTGGAAGGAATAAAGAACATCGAAGAGCAGTTTTTCTCACCTATTAGAAGCACTGTTTCCATTGCTTGTTGTCACTTTCGGTGTAGTGTTGACAGCTTTATTAATAACTTTCACCACACCCTGAGACTTCTCCTTTAGTTTATCTATTAAAAAAAAATAAAGGATAATAGCTTTAGTTCAACAGATTAATATACATCCCACTCGTTAAAATAAAACAACTGCCTAAGCATATTCATGTACAATCATGTGCAGCTAACAGTTAAAATAGGTGATTAAATGCAGAATACCCTACTTTAAAAATAAAGGACTCACACAGAACCTATTTAGCATCACTTTTACATTTATTTTTTTAAGCTTAATGAGCCACATTTTGAGAATAGCCTGTAATGTCAGGAGAATTCTACCAAAAAAAATTAATAAACATAAGTTTGTTTACCAGTCTCCTCAGTAGTGCCTTCTTCCAGTCTAACTGTATTTATTGCGAGAGACGTAGGCATCCCAGCACCACCTGGCCCATTTTGTACTGTTGCAGGTACAGCATTCCTAGCAGGTGGATCTTTGTGGTGGAATTCATTTTCGGGTATCATGAAAGGCTTCCTACTTTTCAACTGCCCAGAATAGCTGCAAGTCGCACAGATTGTTAAATATGCACAAACATAAAGCAAAACATGGATTGAATTTTAAATGAGGATCTAATCTAACAGTTCATCTGTTATTTATTTCACAGTTTTGCCCAACTGATATGCAGTTTCTTACCCCTTTATCGATGAGCTCAAGAAAAAACAAAAACCAAAAAGAAACAACAAAACAACCACTGGACATAGAAGCAGCCCTACCTCCACACCCTCTCCACCACCACACACACCTGCCAAACACACAGAAGAAACAAGTCTTAAAACTTGTTAAAAGTGTTAAGAACACAACTTGAAACTATTAGGCAACCCGAACTGCCCCCTCAAGCATTATGCGGATGATTCTGCATCCATCACAAAGGTGTAAAACACAGCTAAGCATTTTAGTTCAGCATTTCAGCATCCTAAAAGCTTCCAAAATCTAAGAGGTCTTGCATCAGCAGCCATTGGCTTTCTTCCTTTTACTCTCCCTCTTACCTACTTGGAGCTATACTATTTCTCTGAAATTAAGCTATGCACTCGTGAGTGGAAAACTTTACTATTTGAAGTGTTTTACTACAGTCTTGTAAAGGGAATAAGTGATCATCCAGCACAAAATGAAAGTTTTCATTCACACTGCCAGCCCTGAGATGCAGGATAGTGAAATCTTCTGTGATAAGGTAAAAATCAAATGTTAGGACTGCAACAGTTCCGAGTCTTTAGAAGCTTTTCATGATCCACTTTTAACCACTTTCTTAAAGTAAGGTGTTGTTACCCCATAGCCAATGCATATAGATCAGGTCTCTTCTCTTTCTCTTCTTGACATATTTTATGTACTCTTCTCTCCAAGGCTTGGCCCAGGTTCAGCACTTTTGGATACCATGGAAGGATTTTGGTCAGCACAATCAGGATATTTCTGATGTGTGTATATTCACCTGTTTCAAGGCAGTGCACAGAAGCCTAGAACACAAATTAAACTAGTAAGTTAAGGGGTTTTATTAGAACTTCTAAAAACCTAAGTTTCTCCACAACTTTATTCACCTTAGTTAATTTATAGTGCCATTTGTGTACCACGTGTCTAAAATTTTCATAATCTAATTGATCAGCTTTATTTCCGCCATCAAATCCCGTTGCCCGTAATATAGTTAGGAAGCCTGGGTAGTTGCCACATTCCTATATGCACATAAAAGAAGAAAAGAGAAAAAAGTTCTCAGGAAGCATAAAAACTGTGATTCTGCAAAAGTTAACATGATAACTGAAGCACTTTTTCTTTGCTTCTGCTACAGATTAATGCACAATGACACTTCACAAGACATATACTTTTTTGGAAAGCTTATTTGTGTTGATATCTTAGTTGTGGATGAGATAAGATTACTTGTGATTTAACTAGCTTTTACAAGGAGTCTTATGAGAGTTTCCATGTGCTCCCTAAATGATCTTCAAGACAAGCTATGAAAAAAAAAAAATCAGAAATGTAAGATTACTTTTTGCCACTTTTTGACACTATACAAAATTACTTCTAAAACTAAATGAATTACAGAAATTCAATTCTATGATTATGCCATCAGGAAAATTCAATCATACAGCATTTTTATTTTACCATTCTTACTGTGCTGAATTACACAAGTTGCCATTCTATACTCTCATGAGCAAACTCATTTTAATAACTTGACATACCTTTTCATATATGACTCTGTCACTGTGCCATCTAGTCACAGTCTCCAGCATATAGCACAAAAACCTGCCATATCTACTAGCTTCATTTTCAGTGCAACTTGCCACTGTATATATAATATCAGAGAAAACCTGTGAATAGCAGTAAAAGAAGTTACAATGACTTTACTGAACTACAAAAGGATGATCAATGATCAAGATTTAAATACAATGATCAAGAATTTCAACTTTCTCTTGTCCAAACCACTACTAGGCTGGTTTCTAAATACAAAGAAAACCTCATACAGAATTTTCAGTTTGTTTTCAAGACTATCATCCAACCGCTTGTCCTTCACACTTAGCCCGGAATCTAAGCACAGCATATAGCTGCTTCTGAGAGTTTCCCACAGTTAAAAGTGTGTCCTCATTGGCATGTAACTGTTTTGTTTTCAAATTAACAATTTATTTTAGAAGGTAGAACCAAACATGTGGCCAAGGTGATACAAAAGGATTGTCTTCCTGGCCTGCACAGGTTCATCAGGTAAGGCTCAGGCAGTTGCCTACTTTTGTCAGGTAGAAGACAGACTGAATATTTAAGTAAAAGTGCTCTTTGGGACCCATGAAATCAAAGCAAATACCAACTTCATATGTCTCATCTCAGTGAAAACCAGGCAACCTTAACTGAATGTTTATATGAAAAGAACCTTCACCATACATTTTTACTATACACATGCACAGACTTTCAACTTAACCAAAGCTCATAGGTCAAATGTGTCATAACTGTACAGATCAAGCGCTAACTTAATAATGACTCTTACAATACTTGTAATACTTCTTACAGCAATAACTGCCAGAATGGTTCTGATACCCTGGAACAGCAGAGCCAGCTGCATGCATCCTACAAGATTCTTCCATATATATTCTCCACCTTTTTCCTCCAGAGTAGAAAAGAATGGCTACATAAACACAGAATAGCCTGCAAAAACACCTCCTCCAACTGCCCCATTTGACCCACAAACTCAGGCTGCGACTGCTATCAAAAATATTCCCCATGTCACCATGTGGCCCTCCCATGTCTCAGCAGTGATATACATTAGTCCACTGTCTGTAGCACCATTCACCAGGGTCAGAATAATTCTAAGGATGCTGCCTGTGGGGGGCAAGTAGAAAAAGGCTGATACTATAGCAGAAGGGCACACAGAGCTAAAATGAGAGGGTTAGATGAGGCTGCAGAAATGCAGACCACTAGGAGGTTGTAAAATCTGAATGTAACTCCTATGACTGCTAAGGACTTTCCTCCGAAACTCTAGTCTCATCAGGATAAATCAGATCCACAATTTCTTGAAAATAAACCCCTAAAGCTCTAGGAAAAATTGGTTTGTAGAATGTGAAGTACAAAAGGGAACTTTTTATTGTCACAGATTCCAGAAAGATTTTTTTATTAAAAGAGAAGGCAGAGGAGATATTAGTTTTACATCTTTATAATAGTAATCAAGTACATACACACAGTTCTAGCTACTTACTCTGTCATAGCAGAGCAGCGTGGAGAAGTTGGGTGTTTTCTGCTGATGCACCAGTTCTACGAAGTGAGCACAATAAACTGCATCGATTGCCGAAAATATGCATCGAGGAAATATACATAACTGCAAGAATTTTGTGATAGTCTCATTTTTGGTAGACTCTTCAAAAGCAAAGAAGTTGAGAGAAAAAAGGAAGAAAGAAAGTTAATGGATTAACATCCAACTACTCTCTTCCCAAGAAGTTAAGTATCACAAATCCATATTCTTGGCGTTTGTGTTGCTTTTATTTCAGACATATTTTTGGCATTGCTGAGAAAAAGCCAAAATAAGCTTAGCTGTTTGAGGATCAGGGGTAGAGCAGAAGGGTGGAGTAGCTAATGTTTACTTCTTATTGGGAAAATTCTTCTATTACACAATGGGGGAAAAATAGGCTCAGAAAAAGCTTTGGTAAACTTCAGTTGCTCAAATTCTCTACATTAGGGAAAGGAAAATCATCCACTCTTTCCCTAGAACACTTGTTTTCTCCTTGTTTCTCTTTTCTAGATGGGGCCAACTTTCAGCTTATTTCCTTAGAAATGGAAGGATGTGCTGTCTATATACAATCCCTTAACAATTGTTTTTCCAATCAACCAATCACAGGAATTTATTAAATAGAGTGTCTTCAGTTACCATCCCAGTAGAACACGTTCTGTGAAAGTTCCATCCTACCAGTGAGTAAAAGACTGTATTGTATGCTCAACATTACCCATTCCGTTTGACCAACCACTCACTGCTTGGTCAACGCAACAGCCAAAACACATACCCAAGCTGGTCCCACAGCAGCTCTTGCCCAGTTAACAAGAGGCATAAAAAACAAGCTGGGAAGTAGGTACAGCACAAAAGGTAGGAAGAAAATAAACATATGGATGAAAGCACAGAACTGAAGACTGCAAATGGATGCCTCCAGAGGAAGAACAGTCATGAGCCCTATGAGGGCAACTGGTGTTTTTGTGCTGGGATTTTTGCACAGGTTGTAAGACCAAGGATTTACTTGTTTTGATTCTGTGATGATCATGCAATAAATCTTGTTCGAGACGACACTGTCAGCTTTTACTTAAGTAAAAATTATGGTGATACCCCTCAAAGGTTACAACAAGCCTTTGACACGTAAAAACCAAAATAAACCAAGAGAATCACAGCTCATAGAACACCCAAGTCTAAGTTTTACTTCAAAAGTGAAAAAGTAAAACAAGTGAGCAGAAAGTCAGAACAGCTAGTTTCTGTTGTTAAAACTACCAGTCCACTTGTTCTGCCAAAAAAAAAAATTTAACCTACTCTTAATGATATAACCACTCTATGGAAAGTATCTCAATAACAAGCCAGTCTGTCTTTTTTTTTTTAAAAGTATTAGTCATTTTTATAAATAATAATTTAAAAATACTACTACAGTGGATGTGCTGTTCAATTCCCTCATGTAGCACAATTACATATAACTTCTTTTGATGGTGAAACTCATGAAAAAGTCGTTTGTCTCTGGATGCAATGCTAGGAAACTTCTTGCAGCTGGAGCCTGAGCACTCAGGAGCCGACAGCAAGCTATTCTCCGCACCCCACAAATGCCTGTATTATTAAGAGTACACGTTTACATATAGATCATAAACAGTCTACACAATTTCCTACAAACTTCTGGATGCTCCCTTAAGCAAATTTATCTATGCTTCAGGCAGTAATTTTTCAACCAGTAATTTCATGTAGCTAATTAGCTGTCTGTACCAGTACATTAAGTATTTATAGGGAATAACCTTTCTTGATTTAACTGTCAATGCTTTTTCATTAAATCAATTGTGTGTGTCTTACATGAGCACGAGAATAAAATGCTTTCCCACTGGATTATGCTAGTCTCCTTGGGCCAAACAACTACTTCCAGTTACAAAGTGAAAGTTCTTCCAGAGAAGAAAACTGACCAGAGAAAAAACATTTCAGATTTACTAGTACAGTATACAGAGGCTTTGTCACAGAAAAAAACATTATTCTGCCTCCTGTCTATCTGCCTTATGAAACATTTGCATGCTGCTTAATTTCACGGTGCTGTTAGGCTGCCATGAATCTTGTCATTGGAACAAGGTTTATCTTACCACCCAAATACTGGCACATTGCTCCTAATCACAAGACTGAAACAAAGCAAGTTAACTCAAACCACTTATTTAGAGTTTACATGCCCACTTCTTGCAACGTAGCAATTATCCTAACTTAGCAGCATTCTAACTGCACAAAGTGCTAACCATCTTGCAATTACAATTTCCCACTGAATTAGTCACTCTCTTACTTATTTTAAATATTGCATTAATTTACAAAAGGTATTGACATTGCAAGAAACCAAAACAATTCCCTGAAAAACAACTACTCGGCATTTGCAGCAAAGGCACATTACCTTCTAAACAGCCTTCAGCATATAAAGAGATCAAAGTTTAAAATTAAGATTAAGAGCATCAGTGCAAGCTGAACTTATAGCTCTGGGGACAGCGAGGACTACAAAAATATCCAGCATTTCCCCTTCAACACTTACTTGCCAGAAGCCAGTTATCCTTCTCTAGTTTCAGTCTCTGTAGAACCCTCTGCACATGTTCTAACTGCTTCTTCTCCTCTTCAAGCAGCTTGTCTTGAAGAGCTGTGCAACGTTCTTTTTCTTTTTTCTTTTTATTTGGAGGCTATAAAATGTCAATGCAACTCATTTAGTATTACACTAATACTTGCTACGCAATTAAATTCCTGATAATGCTAAAGAACACTTGAAAAGCTTTCTATTCCACTAAATGTTCTGCTCTTATAATCAACTGATTTTATGAACACTGGCTGACTACAGTTAAGACATAAGTGAACAGCTAAAACCACACATACAAGTGTCAAAAACTGCTTTCTGAAACACAAGACTTATTGGTAACTTTCACTTAATGAAGTCACTGGTACTTTTAACATGGGAATTATAAGGAAGAGTCCATCCAAATTATATGAATGTGACAAATCAGAATGGATGAATTAGGTGACAAAACCTCCCACATAAAACTGATCTTAACATAAGATTTCACCAAAAAAACCCAAGAAGTCCTCTTTCAAGGTTAGAAAGTTTAAATTGGACAACAACATGATATACACATACCATTTCCTGATTGTCATCTATGGCTTTCATCTGGACTTTCAGTTTGTTGACTTCTCTGTCATAGCTACTATGTGGGACGGCAAGGTCATACATTGTCAGTGACCAGAATGTAGCATAGAACTGAGGACTGATGTCATCCCAAACCTTGGGAAGGTGCAGAGAAATCACAGCCTCATGAACAGGAGCCATCACCAGCTCACACGCTGTAATGTATTTGTGAACTTTCTGCTGCTGTTTATTTCCCTTCTCAGTTTTTTTAAGTTCATCATACTTTGACTGTGGATAAAGAAGTGAAAAATGAAAAATCTGTAATCTTTGTATAAAATAATATCAGTTTTCTCAAAAACCTTTCTATACAACAAATATTTACAAAATATCATTTACGTACATAAAACACTCAAGAACATTGTACAGAACTGCTAAGAGAAATCCATACTGGATGAATGTATCTTTCTTCACTGACGCTGCTACATGTTGTTATAGTAACATATTACACTCCAACAAGTAAAAATTTCTCTTGATATTTAACATTTTAGATCCGGGAACAAGCTTATTTCTGACACTTCCTGTGATATCACCTTTTGGCAGCTGCAACATTTTCCTCCACAGCAAAAAAGCATCTAAAACATCTGTAGAAGAATTTACATATTTAGAGGAACAGGGCAGGAGAGAACTACTATTGATCACCCAAATCATCAGAAGACACGACTTCATTAGGTACAACTTCTGTCAGTTGTGCGAAAGCTGACATATGGGCTGTATTTTCTATGAAGATAAAGGACAATATGTACCAGCCTACAGCTGCTCTTTCCATCCCTACTCAAAAAGCTTCCAAGTTTTATTTAGCAAACAAACTTTAGCAGGAACCTAACACATATTGGCAACAAGTAATACAGAAGCACTTAACAGCAAACACTAAGGTTCTACTTACTGAAATATGGTGTGCATACATGGGTCTTGAGAGGAAAAACGCAGCATCGTGAGGTGTGTGAAATTCATTACAGAGAACATCAACAGAAGGCACTCGCTTAATGTAATCCTCCGTGCTTAAATTAGATGCTAAAAATCCACCAAATTGTACCAGGGTGTCATGGCACTACATGCAAAAGGAAAAAAATTAGCAAACACTATTATTTTGTTCAAAAGTGAAGTTAGGGAGAGTCAGAAAAAATTTTCCCCTTTCTAAAAAAGTTAACAACACATAGAACAATAAGACTTTTCTCATGGAGAAAGAGATGCTGAATTTTCCATGCCACATACTTCTATTACTCAATGCTGACTCAGTTCTATCTGCACCCAAAAGGTGCCTAAAGGCAGCAAAAGAATTCAGGCTGCTTCTCCAAAACAAAGAAAAAAGTTCTTCTAACAAAGTAAGATCAGAAAAATGTAAGAGCTGCCTTCAGATGTGAGAATTAACTTTCTGTGACAAAGGATGTTCTAATCTTTCACTCAAAAGCCACTTGCCAACATAGTGCATATTTAATAAACCCATATATTTTAATAACAAGACCACTGCAACTAATTTGGAAAATTCTTACATATTCCTGTGAGCTGAATTCTTATATATTGTGCTGATACACTAGAAGGTACCAAAGAAAGAGAGATGTTCTTATAAACACAAGTGGTTTTACTTGCCTGATCATAAAGTTTTCCCACCAGCTTCAGATGTTTTTCCCCTCCCTCTTGAAAGACCACACCATTTCTCTGTTGAGCCATAAGCAGGCACAGTGGAAGGGCAAGATCATGGTCCAATAATGCATCTTTCAGTCTCTGAGAAGACTTTTTTGTATTCCTGATTTGGCCAAAGTATCCACCCTGCAGAGCACAGAAAAGTTTCGCAAGGTCGGAAATACTGCACCTCAAATGGAAAAGCATGTGAGTTTCTGACTGCAGAAATACCGATGAATTAACATCAAGATAGTCTCCTGTCTATTAATAAAACTCTCTCTCTAGATCTCATACTGCAACGTATGCGTGCAAGAATTAGAACCTAATCTTGCATGCTAGTAACTAGTCTTTGACACAGTAAACTAAGAGTGATGTCACAGCTCTGGCACCATGACACTGTATTTTAGACCTAGGCCTGCTGTGATCTGCTCAAAATCTCTGCTCCAATACAGAGATTTCCTATTTTTGTTCTGATTACAGCTATTCAACTCTCTAGAGAGTTGAGTCTAGCTCAGACTCCACTAAGCCTTTGATACCAAGGTTAGCACAGTTTTAGCTGTTAAAATGGTTTGTTTCTCTACTTAACAGGGAGCTGCTGCCCCCAGAGCAGGGCAGAACAGAACTGCACAATGTGCAAGCTCACAGGGTGCCATAATTGGCAGGTCTGTCATGTAACAGTGGATAAGGAAATCTGCCTTCATTAATGAGGTGCCTGAAGCACAATTAAGACTCATGTATACACTGTCTTGGCTGCCTGTCTGCAAGGTTTTTAAGCTCAGTGGAGTCAGAAGCACTCTGATGAAAGCAGTAACACCTTTCTCACTACACTGCCAGAGCATCAGTCTTCAGAAACACCATTCATAAGCAAAAGCTATTATTAATTAAATTTTACATGAACACACCTCAGCTTTTAGTTGTTCTCCCCCAGTCATGGCTTCCAACTGTTCCATTGTCATTTCTTCTGTAATTTCTATCCCCGCCATTTTCTGTACTACCTCTTTGAGAATAAGCAAATCAAAGCTGCACAGAAAAGAGAAAAGGGGAGTAAAACAAAGAAAAAAACGTTTAAGAAATGGCAGCTATGACATTTAAAACACAGTACAAAGAAACACTATGATGCATGTTAAAATAAGCAACATTTAAACTCCCTTATGAAGAAGAAACTAGTGTTCTGGGAGCACAAGGATTTCTCTACTGCAAGTAAAACAGTTGGTGCTTGAAAGCAACACAGGTATTCAAGAGCTGTATTTCAGAATCCCTTCAGAACAATTTTGCTGTTTCTGAAAATAATGGCAAGTGTGATGTTAACAACTTTTAAGTACTAATCATAAAATTTTATTTCTGGAATAGTACATAGCCTTAGAAATTTACTGGCAAAATCAGTCTGGAAAGGTTATTTGGAACATAAACATTTTTTTACTTAAAAACACCGAATATACAAAACACTCCAATAATCATTCCATCCAGAGACTAGGCTTCACTTCCTGCTCTGAATTCAGTAAGGGCAGTGACTCTCCCTCAACATGAGTATAGCAAACTGTATCATGATCACTCAAATCAGCAGTATTTTCCATCAACTTCTGAAATGTGTGACCTACTTAAAAAGTGTTGGCCCATACCCTCCAAAACAAAATTTTATATTTGATCATTTATATTGTTCACATTTTTGTTTGCTTTTCCTACCAGAAATATGTTTTGTCTAGAAACTAAGTAACACCAGCACATACTCCTATTCAAACACTTGAATACTCCAGTCCTACCGAATGGATTTAGTGGTAAATCTGTTTTATTTCTACAATCTCAAATACTAAACTGAATATTAAAAATAACTTTATTTTCTTCAAAATACTTGAAAGTTCTAGTACTTTATCGAGAAAGACAAGAAACATTACTTACCCCTCCTCTGTAGCTCAATGTGATTGTACCATCATCAAAATATAAAACAAATTTGGGACAGGGGAGCACATGAGACTGAGTGTCTACATTGCAGGGAAGGGAAAAACTAGATTTCTCAACATAAATACCCTAAAATAACACACTATATTATCTTCACTGGTAAGCTGTCTTTCAGTAATCATATGGGGATTCATAATAAAAACAACTTGATACTCACCTATGTGATAAAAATAACATTAAGTAAATTAGTAACACTAAATGATGACAATAGAAGGACAGAAGGAAAAGGAAGGTTCACATTGCAAACCTTGTTTAAATTTTTTGAGTTATGATTAACACCAACGTATCAAGAAGCAATTCAACTGCCACTAAATACATTGGACAAAGTATTTAAAATAATATTAAAATGTTAAGAGCCATCCCTGCAGAGAAGACATTATGAGAAAGAAAAAAATGAAATTTTAACAGTCACACCCTTTTGTGTCACAGATACTTATTTTTTTAATAATGTACAATAATTTCCCTGACAATATTAAGGACCAGCAGAGTTTTCTCCCCTGACCATTTGTTAAGAAAACCATACTAAAATAAGTTACTGATGAAAAATCAGAAAGAAATAATGTCACAGTTACACAATTAGAGGAAAAGTAAAGTACTAAAGAGGCTACCATTCCTTCTGCTATTTAAATTTCTTGACCTTCCTTGTATTACAACTGCTGTTTCACCACTATTAGAGTAACTACGACATTAAGCACCCATGTATCAGCAAACAAATAATACATTATAAAAATTGACTTTATAGAAAGATAGTTGTGCAAGACTTGCCTTTTCCCAGCTTTCAGTTGGTTGGCTACATATTGAAGCAGACCAGCAAGTTCAATTGGGTATTTTCGGAAAACTGCACCACAAAAGCTAGCCAGACCTAAACCAAGAAGAAACAGCTGTAACTGCACCTCAGGAGACACTAAAGTATATATAATAAAGTATATGTGGAATGCTAGCAATATATGTGATACAAAGAAAAAATGTATTTTCCTATTGATTGAACTTGCGAACTCTCTACCATGTTTAGAAAATTAGCTGGTAGATGCAAGTGAAATATTTATCATAATGATCACCAGTATATTAGATCACAGGGAAGCTGAAGTGTTTTAAACATTAATGTAATAAAAGACTAAGAATACTTACTCTGCAGCCAGCTCGAGATTGTAGTGTCATCATGCTTCATTCTCTCCTTCTCAGGGTTTGCCAGAGCTTCGATGATACAGTCTTTAGTGCAGTTAAAGAGAGTATTTTCCATCAGTTTGTAAAAACAAGTTATACAGATCCGTTTTTCCAGGTCAGCAATTTGTAATATATAAGCAGGATAAGTAAGTATAGCAAGGATGACAGAGGATATCCACTAACACTTATGGTATAAAAGAAAAAAAGAAAGAAATGGTAACTTAAAAAGAATTATTTACCTCCCTATTTACAGGATCACCCTGTCTTCAAGAGCAGAGTAATAGTGGCAAGTACCCCTTAAAAATAAAGTATCATCTTCATAGTGTGAAAGAACAAACAGAGAAGGTTCTGTAACCCCCTAAGACTGCAAAGGCACTTGCAAGCTCACTAAAATTTGCAGCAAAACGTGGCAAGAATAGAAAATAGATATTTACTCACAGACAACAGATTTAAACTGGCTACAGCTTTATCAGAAACCAGATGTATTGATTTACGTAAAAGGATACATGCCAAGACATCGTAGTTGAGTGAAGTGAGGTATTTCAGTGAATCAACAACCGGAGTTATTAAGTTATCGTATTTTTGTATTTGTGATAAAATCTGAAAATTACAAAAAAGATTCAGCTCAACAGGAACAGTATTCCTTACCTTTCAAATAATAAACCAAAACTGTTTAACAATGCTCATCTTCTTTACACAAAACATGCATTCTAATTAGTTTTTCAGAAGGTCCGTAACCACTTTAAAAGTAATAATTAATCTCCTTACTTTATGTAGTACCCTAGACATACCGGTGAAGCATCTAACATGTAAAAACAACTCTGTGGGGTTTTTTTTAGTTAAGAGAAAATTAAATCATCAAAATATTTCACTCATTTTTCCTACCATTTCTTAAGAATCCTAAACCTTAGCATAAAGGAGTCTCTTGCTACTTCTAACACTAAGACTATAAAAAAAACAAAAGGAGGTCATGAAAGACTACAAGTAAACTGTATTAATCAAATTCAGAATATTCTGTCACATGATGAATGCATCATCTGTATATACTGCAGTATTAATTTCTTGAAATAAAAAAACCAGAACAATAATCAGAAGTCACATTTGTGAATAAGGTGGAGGTCCACTGACATACTTCTATACCTCTGTACCCACAAGTAATCTTAAAAATTCTGCCCAACTTCGTAGGTCCATTTCAGACTCCAAAGCTTTGCTTTCTTCTAAATGGCCCTGATGTACCTTCATGAAACACATTGCCCAAAGCAACCTAACCTGAATTAGCATTGTGCATAACCTCACCAGCACATCCTTGTACCTCTAAGACCCACTTCAGCTACTTCAAATTAAATACTTTATTCCAGTAAATAAGTGGATATAATTTTCTGTGCAGTTGTGGTTATTCAAGTCCTATTGTGATTTTTAGTATCTCAGCCATGTGCACTACCAGCAAACTACCATATTCTAAAATTTGAATCAAAGTAAAAACTAATGAAATTAGAATTCCCCTCTAAGACAGCAGGTCCCTTCCTATACTTTAATACCTATTGTTAGGATGAAGTAGTATTCAAGTACATGTAACTACATACATAATCAAATAAAATTGTAGGATTGCTGTGGCTGAGCTTCCCAATTTGTCTTCCAGAGGGCTTCACATTTTCCTTAGTTAAACGCCTGTAAAAGAGAACATCTTATTGCAATAAGCTAAAAAATTACTGAACCAACAAGTTAGTTCCAGTGAAGAAACACCTTCACTAGTTACAGAGATGAAATTCTCACTTATTAGGCAAGTTTTAAAGAAATTTAAGCATAGAAACAGTATTCTCCTCTGGGAATCTTTGAAATTTATAATCCTGTTACATGCTGAGAGGACAAACAAACCAGTTGTCTCTGTACTACTATGTTTTCTACTTTCAATGTTGAGTACTTTGCATTTGGCAGTTGTCAGTGGGACGTATACCACAGAGAAATAGCATGTGATGCTGTTTATCTCTACTGCAAATTTAATTTAGCCACTGATCAGTCATTTTGCATTTGCTGCATTCTAGTCACTGAAGAACAGTATTAATTTCACTGTTACATTTTCTCAGCATTCCTTACTGAAGATGAGCTTAACGTGAAACCTGAATTCAGTACACAGAAGTAAATTGTGCACATAATCTCCACAACTGACAGCACTGTAGCTCATCTGCACAACTGAAATCCACTATACAAAAGGGATGTCAAGTTTTACAATCTACGTTAGCTGTGCAGCAAGTCAGAAGGAATCAAAATCACTGTTTCCAGCTTTCACAGTTTCAAGTCCAAAGTCTTTTACCCTGTAACAATTGTTCTGCCTCGCCTATGTAGAAAGGCTCTAATCATCCATATTGTAAAATCACAGCATTTGCTATTGCCAAAAACAAATGGAGAACCCAAATTCCTGACAGTGATGTCCAGAGACAATAAATATGAGGTAAATCTGAAACTTTTGTAAGCCTGTCTGAAAATCAGAATTAATCTTTCCATTCAACTTACTGCCCTGGCTTTCAAACCTAGGGAAAAAGAAACTGACAAGATTTTTGAGATTCTTTAGATTAAAGAGTCTCCATACTGAGAGAAATGATGTTGCAGTCTGATGTTCCCATGAGCAAAGCAATGTATCACACAAAAGCATACCCACGGGAAAGGTTTTAAATAATTTCATGGGATATTTTTCACAGATAAAATACCCTTGCTGGTGACAAATTTGTATCTTTACATATTTGAGAGTTTTTAATTACAGTACATTAAATACTTCATGAACAAGTATTATCAGTGAAATTACTGAGTCATTAGAAAGGGAATGTATTTGACAAGGGTTTGTTTTTTTTCAGGTGACATACAACACATTGTATTACAGTGGATAATTATGGAATCAGACAACTTACTTCATGATGTATTTGGCTCTGTCTATGGTTTGAGCTTTAACTTTCACTAGAAGTGGGTGACTATCATACGTTTCGTTCTTCCACTGCCCATAAAGACGGTACCTGAAAAGATTATAAAGGAAGACTATTTTTAGAACTGACAATTCAAGGACCACTTCCTACGGAAGAAAACAAATTATTCTACTCACCGATACTGGTATGGGAAAGTTTTGAACATTCCCCATAATTCTTCAGACATGCATGCATTGCAGTCCATCAAAGAAAGAGACGGAAGTAAGACTTGGTCGGTAATACTCAACAAACAGCTAAACAGAATCTCCTGAGATAAAGACAAAAAAATCAAGGTAATTATCAACTTAGTACATCAGAAACAATGCTATGCATGTTATGCACATATTGCATATCTTTGTAGACTGATTAAATACAAATTTGTCACAAGACTAAGACTTCCTTAACAAAAAAAATATATCTAAAAAGGACTTGAGAATCTCCTATCATAAATCTTTTATTAGATTACTTACAGACCACATATACTGTCAGTAGTTTATTTGCATAATATAAGGTATTTGACCAAAGCTGCTGAAGTTTTCAGCAAGTTGCATTTGTATTTTAAAAATCAAAGAAATCATTTAAAAATCGATATGCTGTGGACTTGCACAAACTGCAACAGAAGAAAATAGAGGTTGGCAGCTGCTTTCAATGTATTAAGGTATTTATTGCCAATACTTCCATCTTCAAAATTCCAAATGAAATCCTGAAGCCATTAGAAATGTTCCCAAGGCAAAGTAAGTTTCCTTGTTGCCAGTATCCTATCCCCCTCGCTTTCTTAAATATTTATTTTCCCCCTTGAGCTATGTTAGAATAACCACAACAGGAAAAAAAGAAACCAAAAAACCCAAACATATAAAAAACACCCACACAACCACAAACAAACCAAACAAAACAAAACCAGAAGAGACTAATTTTCTCTGTAACAATTCAGGAAGTTAGGAAACAATGACAAGCGACAGGCAGGAGTAGTAAGTAATAATGAAAACTGTGCAAACTTCATCCTGAAAACTTGCTTGCTGATTGAAAAAAAACAAAAAACAACAAAACAACAACTAACTTGTTTTTATAAATTAGATCTCTTGGGTTTCTTTGTGACCAGTCTTGATAATTCAAAAAATTAGAAAACTTAGAGAGAAACAAATTAGCCAATAAAGAATACCCAGCTATTAAACATCTCCCTTAAGTTTCTTTTTCACCTCTGCTTTACCCCCAGTAAATTCTTTAAGATACAAGATGCCACCATGAAAAGCTTATTGATAAACAGATTCTGAGCAAACAAGAAGTAGAATACAATGAACTACAGGAATAAAATTAGGTTGGAGGAATGCAGGAGAGAAAGCAAAAAAGGGGGGGAAAAAAGAAAAGCCAGGAATACAAAAAAACACCCCTGTGACTGGTTCAAACTTGCCTATAAAAATCAAGGCAAGTCTCTAATGTACTGTAGAGTGTAAACACATAGAAAGAAGAGATGTAGAGTTATTAAAATTTTGGTCTCAATTACAATCTCACATAAAAACACCTTCCTCCAAAATAAACTCACCATTTTGTCTTTATCTTCTTGTTTGCTTCCATCAGACTGAAACTATAACAAAGACACTCAAGTTAATTGTAGCATAATTAACGCTATAGTTAGTTTCAGAACAAGGCTGCCTCAGCAAAAGCATAAACCTGAAGAGCTGCATGCCTAGTAAATATTTTCCAGATCTGTCAGCATTAAAATATTTTTGAACAGCAATTGAAATGCACAGATGAAATGCACTGCTTACATACAGGGGGCTTTGTACACTTTTGTTCAAAACAAGGCAATAAATAAAATACCATGGAAACTTACTATTATGTATATTTCTCCTACAATAATACCTTCTTAAGCTTTTAGTCTTCATTATTACTTACTTTTCCCTCTTCTTGTTCCACTCACCATGAAAAGCATATTAAGCTATCACACCAGTAAATGCACAATTATTTTAAAGGTACACTTGAGCATGAAAGCTGCAGTGCAGTGTTAGTAGTCTAACTTTTAAACTACTGTATAGGTTAACTTACAGTCAAATCACCTCAGTTATAAGCATTTCTACTGTGTGTTAAATGTAGTCTCATAACTAGAACATGCTGATGGCAACAATGCATTAAAGATAACTTTCCCTATTTTACCTTAACCACTCTGCCACTGACGAATTTCTTCATAGTTCCAACCTAGAGTAAATAGCTAGAATGTTGCTCATTCTTGTCAGAAACACATTAACTAGTATATTCACATATTTACAGTAAAACCTATAACCACAATCTCCATTCTACTGTATGTATCCAGAAAGAAACAAGGGCTTTCTCAAAACCTTCTGTAATTGAACTTCATTATAAAGTATTCCTAATAGTCTGCTGACAGCAAAATTAATTACTCCCTTGAAATTGATTTCCAAATTAACTGCACTGCCAGTGCAACACAGCATACAACTCAAATATCCATCTTCTCACAGGCTAGCAATAAAGAAGCATGCTAAAGCCAGAGCACCAACCACTGAGAAACCTCATCATTCTTGATGAGAAGATGCCGAGAAATTATACCTCCTACAAAGATATGTAAGGAAGGAAAGATTGAAATGCTTGAAGTTATCATGATGTTGTTACAAAGACTACTTAGAACCCAAACACTATCACCCTATCATTACATCTTGGAATCTGACAAGAACAAAATCTTGCCAACATCTACTAAGGTAAACAGAAAGATCTTCAGTTGCGAGATTTATCTGTATTCTCAGGGCTGCACCATCAAGTACAGGTGGATATGGAAGCTTCCCCTCAGGTGGTCATCAGATTTTGAACATTCCAATATTTGTTAGCTGTAGCTGAAATAAATACTTCTAAGGAAAAAAATAAAGTCGTAAAACTGAAAACATCCCCTCCCATTCAGATGAACCAACCTCTCCAACTTTCAGCTGCAAGTCAAAATAAAAAGCTAGGTAACAAAAACAGTAATTTCTATGTTTGGGAGAAGGGGCTTGTTTCTAATAATAGTAATTTAAAAACCTGGAAACCTATGAATTCCAAAGTTCCTATTTAAAAAAAAAATTAAAACCCTCTATCATTGACTTGCAAAATAAGAGAAAAACTGCTAGTCAAATAGCAAATTGCCAGAGAGGCAGCAAAAGAAAATTGCTAGTCTCAGTCCGAGCTACTGAGTACACTCCAAGGGAGTTCAGAATCTAAAAACAATTTGCAGTCTTTTAAAATAGCTCACACTACCAATCTTCTAATATATATGTGGTAAAGATGTGGCCAAAAGACAACAATATATCTGAATAGGTCTTTATGTTTCTAAAGTTGGTGACATAAGGCTTTATAGGGTGTTTTAGTCTCCGCATTGAACACATCCTTAGCTGCATCCAGAGACTCCTCATGAACACAAGTTCAAGATTAACAGCATTTTAAGTGGCTAACAGGGAGGCACTCCACTAATTAAAGATATGCAACAACCCCTACTTCCCATGTAACCTAACAGGTGGAATAGTGAAGTACTATTTTTAACTGCTGGACTTGTATTAGTTTATTGTTCCCCACTGTCTACACTGTTACTGTAATAATGTAAAAGCTTCCAGGCAATTAGCATCATATGTCTGTTTTTCTAAAAAAACCCAAACATCCACACACAGATAATGTTTTAAAAGATGAAGACCTCAATGGAAAATTACATACCACTAAATATTCCTGGTTATAACCTAAAGCACCTTCCAGTTTTTGTAAGTGTGTTATATTTATTGGTCATAAAAACGAACATGAAATAAAATTCTCCAAATTTGTCCTCAAAGAGATTTTTTTATGTTTCAGTATTTGAATATCACACAATTAAGAAGACTTGAGCATCTTTTGACATCAGAGAAATTGGTATTTTTCAAGTTTTGACAAGCTGTTCTGTCATACCAACCTCCTTCATAAATGCCTTTCCAAGGCGCACCACTTTTGCAAATAAAATGGGATCATGGGAGAGATGAGGACCAAGGTAACAAAGCATATTGAACACATCCTTTCTCAAGTCCTCGAAGCTGTCTGCTTGTTTTGGTGCTCTCTTGTTTGGCAAAGAAGAAATTGGTGACCCTTTAGCTCCTTTAGGTACACCAACTCTGAAAAGTAAGATATGCAGAATTTCACATGAAACAGAAGTGAACAATCTAGGAATGTATCAATACAACTAGGCTTGTCAGCAATTCCATGTTTATGAACAAATAGCTTTTTGCTATGTAGCAACAGAACTTTTCACTTTACCTGCGGTACAGAGGTTCAATCGTCACATGTACAAGCTGGCAAAGGGCAATTGCTATAGACTTGTGTGCAGTAGCATAGAAAGGAGGCATCTGATCCATAATACTTTGTGCATGCTGCCAATCACCAATTTTTAATAAAGCTTCCAGTAAACCAAGCTTTTGATTATCGGGAGGCTGCAAGATAATGAGAAAGTGTACTCGTAAAGTCTTCTTAAGCTTAATTTCCCCTTAAGCTCTATGCAGCTGTAATCCAGCACTAGAAAAAATACCTCCAGTATTTCAACTATACAATAAAAAAAAAAAAAGTAAAATAAAATTCAGCTAGACTTTTTGACAATAAGCACACTTCAAAAGCTATAATAAACTTGTCCACACAGAATCTAGCATCTGGATAAAATTTAAAAAAAAGGTTTGAACCAGCAGTTTACTGAGTTGTCTGACATGTCTGATCACATATTTTTTAAAAATGTCACAAGCTACCACAACTTATTTCTTTACATGACATCATAGAACAATGCAAGCATTTAAGAATCTCTTGCATTGTGTGTTGTTCCAGATTTAAATGTACCAAACAAAAACCATCAACCACCAAACCAAACCCCTTAACCGTATCTTAGTTTGCCTGTATCATAAGCTTCACATTAGCAACAACTCTAGCAGAACCTAGTTTTAAGTGCAAGTCTAGAGGAAGCTTTCCAAATCTCTCAACTTGGAAAACAGGCATAAGAGGAAATAGCAGTTTACAGTTCAGAGCACGCCTTGAAGTTTTTTTATGTTTTTAAGGGTTTTTTTTTTTAATATGGAATTGATATACTTTATTGTTATTAACTGATTTTTCCCCGCTCCTCAAGGTATAAGTCTACTAGTAAATAACTAACCAAGGAATATGTACAGCTAGTTTGCAGTCACTAATCACAAGCCTAACACATTGGGGAAGGAAGATTACAAGTCTAGGACAAATTTTTTAAGCATGTTAAGGCAAGACACTAGTTCAATTTAAATCATGCAAATGGACAAGACAGACCGATAAGAAGAAAATTTGATTACAAAGCAGATGCTTCTCAGCTTCTACCATTTGCATGGATTTTTTTTTGCACACTCAATATAATGGAAGAGCAATTAGAGGACACACAAAAGCCTTCCAACAAGTATGCATCTGTCTACGTTTCAAATAAATATAAAAGTGTTTTCATGAAAATTACTGTTTAATTTAAAATAATTTTCTTGGAAATGAAACTAGTCTCTCTCACACACACACCTTTTCAGTTTTCTCCTCCTCTTTTTCTTTTTCCTTCTCCTTTTCCTCAGACTTTTCAGAGGATAAGACGACCATTGTAAGTTTTCTGACAATTTGCTTAGCTTCCACTACCTCTTGCTTGTGCTCCTCAATGATGGTATTATCCCCTGGAAGAAGCTAAAAAATAACAGAACAAACATCTGCAAATTAAAGTGACCTACTGCTACTTCTGCTCACTTGAGCTTGAAGCAGAAGTTTGTCCTTCCTTGTTACTAATCAGATAAACTCATTCCTTGCTAAACAGACTACTGAAAACAAGAACTCACGAGAAATAATACTGTTCTACTTCCACACAACCATTAGTTGAGTAAGTTCCCTTCCCCTTTCCAATTTACCATTCAGCTGTAGCTATATGGTGAAAACTATGCACGTATTTGATGACATTTGCAAAAGTCAGTGCATTAAAACAAACTGAAGGATACATTTTCACTTACTCATCTAAAGTAAAAAAAAATTAATCAAGGAAAACCAGGCAACCCACTCAGAAACACATTCTGATTGCATTTTAAAGGAATAGAATACCATTTAAAGATTGCAAAATTTAAACACATGTAACATCTGTTCTTTAAAAAACATCCTACGTTAAGAGATACCTAGTATGATAAAAGCTCAACACAGTCTTATACCTGAGAGTGATCAGGGTGAGGAAGATAACCCTACAGTCAAAAATCAAAAGGTCAAGTTGTAAGAAGAAAAGCTTTTATTCTGACAAAGCCAAACTTCAATTTGATTCCTAAAATCATGCTCAAAATTTAACTGCAAGTCATCAAAAGTTACTGTGGAGCCATGACTTCGATAAAGTAATCTTTCCTTCTACAGTTTTTAACAAGGGAGGATTTTTGCTGTTTTTAATTCTCCCAACTTACAGCAGAAGGAAAGACTAAGCATCACCTCTTCAGAGAAAATTCCTCGATTTCACAGAAATTTTGGGAAGAAAGAATCCCACTTGGAAAGGTAAAAGGGTTAAAGAGCTACACTTTTCTCATATGAAAACACAGACAACCTACTAAGATTTACCAAGAAGTATTTAGAGCAGAAGGAATTTCAAGAAGTACATTGTATCTTCAGGGTGCAATAGATACATGTATGTACATACACACAAATAGAAAACAGTTCTTACAGGCTTGGAAGGTGAAGGGAGGGCAGGAGAACATTCTTGGTATGACTGATAATCCTGAAAGCTGCTATTGCATAAGAGCCACACAATGTATATCACTTAAGACTCAACACCTACGTGATAATTATTTTTTTTTTAATTCTCATAGCAAGTTAAATTAAGCCTGAACTGAAAATAGGAAAAAATGTCATCCAAAGCATGCAAAGTCAGACAGAGAGACTGGCAGAGAGACTCTGGAATTTAAGTAGATTAAAAATGAAACTGATGAAGGTCAACAGCATAAATGAAGGCAAGGGCCATTCCAGCTGTGACACTGTCAGAAAACGTGCCCATACCTGTACAGGTCTGAGTTGCGTGGCACAGGCCACTAATTCCAAGTCTGAGCATTTGTTTTGCAAGCTTACAGACATTCCTTAATAAACTAGCACTACTACCCTGCATTTCTCCCTCCACAATGACTATCTGAGACATGCAATCCTGCTCCTGCTGCACTTGACACATCTGTAGCCAAAACTCTACGATGAAGCCAGTTATTGACAAGTCAGATTGTGACTAATTCCATTAACTGCCAAATAAATTAATGGCAGGACTACATTCCAAGATTTCCATAGCTGTAACAAGAGCTCATTTCCTTGATTTTAGTGGAAGAATCCAGAGTCTTAAAATAGCCATGGATATTCTGAAGTTAAAAATTGGTGTGTAACATAAAACTATTTTGGCAACTATAACATTCTGTTTTCAATCAATCAAATTTATGTTGGGCGGCTGATAAGACTCAGACTGGACAGGGTAAGTCTCTGATTAAATCTGAACACGTAACTACATTTTCCTCTTTCAACCTAACAAATGGTCAGAATTCTTGCAGTCAGAATGAGAGGCTTATTCAGGAATACATACGAGTTTAAAAAACACCCCTACAATTGAACTGAATAAAGAATGTTAGGACCTGATTGTCCTATCACCTGTTTCAAAAATTGATCTGGAAAAGCAAAACACTCAAAAGGTCTAGTTCTTAAGGAAGGTTACTTGGGCATTTAAAGCATACAGGCATATATCTCCTATTCATGTAGGAGGATAAACAATCTGAAGGATGCTACAGAGGTAATTTGAAGCAAGCATATCAGCATTCATGTTTCAGTATATGTTCATATAAATAGGTGCCGTTAGGAAGCACTGGAAATTTTAAAAGACATTAAACCTGTAGATACACAGATATTACATAGTACATCCTGAATCTGAAGCTTTAAGAATAGGGTAAAGAATCTGACTTTCTTTTTAAAACATTTTCTTACTTTGGCATTTGACACTGTAGCACTGTTACTTACATGAACATAAAGGTCTTCCAAATCTATGAGATTATGTTGCAAAAGAACAGCAGCAACTCTGTATAAGGAGGAAGGTGTCTCACCACTTGGATCCTAAAAAGGACAAAATCCCAAACTTAAAAGAAAAAGCAAACAGCCCACTGCAGAAGGTCATGAAACAGAAACTACCCAAAGCTAAGTTCAAACATTAATCCAGCATTCTCCTTGTTATCATGTTATTAACTGCTATTGTTCCAAAGCCACTAGACTTAACTGCAACATACAATCTAAATTTTCCAGAAACAAAAACATTCAACTATGTTCACACCTTATGGTGCTTGTATGCAATTCCTAACCATAAAACTAAAAAAAAACCCCTTGAATGTTTTATCATATATTAACTGTGACTCCCTTGCAAACAGTCCTGGCAACAAATCTTTTGTTTATAAGGTATAATCTCTTCCTTAGTGTCAGTCCTTAGATAACTACACAAGTTCAAATAGACAGAATCAGTTGTTTTCTGCTGTCTGTCTTGGGAAATGTTAAGCATTCCCCTCTAATTAGACTTCCAATGAAATCACGAAATTATTGCTTTTAACACTGGAATTTTACAACTTAAAAGTTAATTTTTACATTAAAAAATGAAGCAAAAAAATCTCTTATCACTGAGTGCAGTTCAACACAGAATACAATCAAATACCAAAACCAAAAATTAAGGATGGAAATACATTACCTGATAAAATTTGAATTTGAACCCAAGGATATGGCATAGAGTTTGAGGTTCACACATGTACATGTAAGACTCTATCAGTGGTACAAAGAAGTCATCGTACTCAGGCCTGCACTCATAGACTTCTAGGATAATATCCAAAACTCTGTTAGGATCCAGGTTAAAACAACCTAGTGGAGAAGAACAGAACAGAAAAACTTAACATTACTACTTTTCATCTTCATTCCCTCACTAAAACAGAAATTTGTTTTAAAGTTAATTCTTTTCTGTTAAAGTTGAGCCTGGATTTACCTACTGCAAAATAATCTGTATTGCCTATAAATACAGATATGATCATTTTGACTTACGTTGAATATTGAACTAGGCAAAGATACTAAACAGGACTTTCAGTTCAGTTTACAGAAGTTACCATCGTAAGACATATTTAATAAGGAAAAACCCAACCTCACTAATACAGCTGTGCCAGCAAAAGGCATGAACTGCTTCCTCTCTGCTTGTGCTGGCACACATATTCATGCAGTCAAACTAATCAGCCAGCTAGAAATTATTTTACATCCCAAAAATTGTTCTGGTTTGAGCTAGACCCTAGTCCTGCGATTTCCTGCCAATTCAATCTTATTGCTAACATTAGGGAGAGCAATTATTTTGAGCGGAGCAAGAGCAAGGATATAGATCAGCTTAAGGCAATGTACTAATAATACCTGTATTTTACTATGTAAACTTTCCCACCAAAACTCCAGAAGACATGCTTGAGACAGAAATACCACTTATATCAAAAGAATCCACATGTAGACCATTTTCTTCAATGTACTATGAGAAGTTTTATCCAGGCACATGCACTATGCAGATATATAATCGCATTGGTTTTTCTTTCTCAAAAACCATTTCAATTACACCAGGACCTACTGCAAGTCAGTACCTTAAAAGAACTAACAATTTATAGGAAGTCTATTTGCAATGCCTAAAATTCCAGAAGACAGAAAAATAATTTGTTATAAAATTCCTCAAGCTGAATGTGGTTGGGTTTGTTTTTTTTTTACTATAAAAACTAGCAAAAATCATCCTCTTCTGTGGTTCTCTTCCAAAACAGGTGGTAGTATTATAGGAATTTGACAGTCTAAGGCAGAATTCTGTGACAGATAAAACATATTTTTTATAAAATAGTAGCATAGTCTTTTCACCATTACCACACTGGCACCACACAAAACAGGCACTGGTGCAAACATCAATATACTGTACAAACCTCTTATTCAAAAAGGTGTAAAACATGGGGAATTTCCTGGGTTTAATGTATTTTGCACTTTGTTTTCATTGTGACACTCTTGCCAAGGCTCAATTTAGAAAAATATGGACAAATCACAATCAGAACTAGATAAAGGAAGAACATTTACTACTCATAAGGAATCACTTGCTCAACTTCTTTAAGACTAAAATAACACACATACACCGAACTGAGTACCTTAAAATAGCAAAAAGCACTACTTGGTTACAATCCAATCTGCTTTCTAAGAGATAACAAGTGCATCCTCAAAAAATACTGCTGAAATCAATTAATCACAGCATGTGTATTTGAGGCTGTACAGTAATGTCAATACCTAAATAAAGTTTAACTACACAACATCCCCAAAATTAATTTCGCCACAGAATCAGGAACTTCCAAATGTCATAGTTCTATCTCAAGTGTTACATTACTATCACACAACATGCCTGCATGATGTATTATTTGATTTATAGATTATTTCTAACAGTATTCTATAGTCATTCTGTAGCCGTAAGATCCTGTAGGAAAACCAGTATCCATATTTCTTCAACAAATTCCTTACCTATTAAAGATTTGATATTTTCCAGGATTAAATCACTAGTGATACTTCCAGATAAGTCTTGACCCAGTTCTGCAATAAGCTTAGCATAGCCTTCATTCTCCTCTCTTAACAAATTAAACTTCTGTTGCTTATAACTGTAAAAAAAAGAAATTAAAGACTATTGTGTAACATGTCCATAGTGAAGCCTATGCTCTTATCAATATTAAAACTGTTATACAAAATGGTAGTTTTGAACACATTTTAAGAAGTTGCCATTTACTTGAGCTATTGCAAAAACTATAGAATGCAATATGATGAATACCTGCAAAGTAGTGAGCATTCCCCAAACAAATGCAGCTCTTCCTTGATTTCAAATGCAGACCATTTAAAAGCAAGGTTATGCTTATACTTAACAGTAAAGCTCTTTCTTGTACACAATGCTGGAGAACTGCTCTGTTAACAGTCCATGCTTAAGAACCTATTCTAGTTTCACGTGGTGTTCTCTGAAACTGAAACACTGGATGCAGAGACAAAAAACAAACATACCTACAAAAAAATATATCCTGTGTTGCCATAACTGACATAACTACATTTGCTTTTTTGTGAAAAGAAATGGCTATGCTTAACTGATACAACAATAATCTTCTTGTACAAGTTCATATTCTTCAGAAACAAAATTAAGTTGTATTTAATCTGCACGTAAAGAATTGCTGTAGCAAAAGCTACAGCAATAGGTGACATTAAAAAGATTTTACATTTCTCAAGAGTTTGAAAATCAAGAGGGCTCACAAGTTCCTATTGTCAATAAGAAGTTAAAAGTGAGACAAAACATTACCTACAGAAAACTGAGTATTTTATTAAAAGAAACATAACATGTTGATAGAAAACATTGTTGCCAGACTAATTACCATTGCCTCTGCCACCCACTCCCCAAACAAAACCCTGCCCCAAAACTTACAACAGCTTTGTCTTTATTTTAACAGATTTCTGATTGAACTGTTGAGACTGCTTGATAAGTCCTAATGACTCCAGGGTCTCTGGATCTAAGCGCTCCTTCAGGACAGTGTCAGATACAAGATACTAAAAAACACCAAAAACATGGGTCAGATTTGTCAATTACAAAGACCTAGAAACCATCTGATTTTTACTTTAGTCTACATATTATCCATTCAGAGTATGAAAAAGGTTCAAATATCATGATATAGTTCAAATATGATATACCATCATACTAAATGCATTCTGCTTCAAACACAGAATTGGACAAAACTGATAAACTATTTAATTGAAACTGGAATTTTACAGTGGTAGATTTTATATGTAAGAGCACCTTGAAGGAACTTACCAAACAGGCTAACACCAGTTGGGTAAAATGATCTCTCTTACTTTTTTCTTCTAAACAACTTGTCTCAATATCTAGTATAAAGGAAGATTAAAAAAAAAAAACAAACCCAACATTATTTGTTGAAGTTTCTTCTTTTCATAACTACTCTTATAAATGCTAATGATAACACAACACAAAGCAGCTTGTTTATAACATGCTATCTTCTTGCAGCTTTCCAGCTACCCATCCACTTGAAGGCCCACATAATATTTTGATGACAACTCTCACACAACTGCAAATCTCATGAAAAAGTAAAACAGAAATGAGAAATGCCATAATAATTTTTCTTGCCCTTCTCTCTGTCACAATAAAATTTATGGTTCATGTTAAGAATCAATAATAGTCCCAGAAGAAGACCAACAAGAATCAATGAAGAGAACTGCATGATCATTGTCTTCACGTTTTAGTCTCTCTCCCTGCATCTTCAGAGTAACTACCATTGACCTGGTGAGGCCACATCTGGAATATTGTATCCAGTTCTGGGCCCCTCAGTTTAAGGAGGATAGGGAACTGCTGGAAAGAGTTCAGTGTAGACCCACAAAGATGATGAAGGGGCTGGAACATCTTCCTTATGAGGAAAGGCAGAGAGGGAGCTGGGTCTCTTTAGTTTGGAGAAGAGGAGGCTAAGGGGTGACCTCATTTATGCTTTTAAGTATGTGAAGGGTAGGTGTCAGGAAGTTGGGGTCAGGCTCTTCTCTGTGAAGCCCAGTGACAAGACAAGAGGCAATGGCTGTAAGCTGAAGCACAGAAGATTCCATGTGAACACACAGAAATTTTTTCCCAGTTCAGGTGCCAGAGCACTGGAACAGACTGCCCAGAGAGGTTGTGGAGTCTCCTTCTCTGGAGGTATTCAAAACCTGTCTGGACGTGCTTCTGTGTGACCTGGTCTAGGGAATCCTGCTGTGGCAGGGCGTTTGGACTAGATGATCTTTTGAGGTCCCTTCCAACTCAACATTCTGTGATTCTGTCTGCTCTGCAGTCTTTCACTAGCTATGATTCTGTATTTCCCGTCTTTTCTTCTGCATTCTCAACTACTGAATGTAACTCAAATTCACTCCTGTGGGAAGACAGGCCATAAAACAATGGCCAAGGAAGCACACCTGTGTGAAGTAGTTTAAAAAAGCACACCATTACAGGAAGTGAGGAGCTGCAGGAGTGGAAACTCAATAAAAGAATGCAAGAAGACATTACCAAAAAAACCACAAAACCAAAAACAGACAAACAAAAAAAGGCAAAAAAACCCCCCAACAACAAACACATACAAGAAACTCCATATACAGACCCACAGTAAAATTAGACCCACAGAGAAAACATGAAAAAATAAAATCTGAGAAAGAAGCCCCCAAACAAACTGTCAACCAAAAACGTAGCAGCATGATACTGGAGGCAACAGACTTGCCAGATCAGTCTGTACCCTAGCAGTCAAGCCTCTCAGCCAAAGAATCTCCAGGAAAAAAAACATTCTAGGGAATGTGGATGAGTGGATAAATCAAAATTCTCATATACTGAAACATCAACTATAAGATGATGACATTAGAAAAAAAGTAAATCCTGATACTAGTAAATTCTGGTTAGAGAAAAAATAGCTTTAGGGGCAACTCTATAAGGACAAATAAGAAACTGCCAAACGTCCTTTGTTCCAGAGTTTGAAACCTAGCTCCTTAGCCATTAACAACCTGAGATATAGATACACTGAAGAACCACCAAACAAATGTGTTGTAAAGAGAAGTCATGCTTTACAGATTTCATGAAATTCCCTGAAGAAGTCAACAAGCAAACACACAAAGCATGTTATTTCTCCAAATCTGATACAATGCTGAAAGGGAGGGAACCCAGCTTACCTAATATGCAGAATACATCAGCTAGGATGGAAGGCATATCTTCTCGGAATTCCTACAAATGAAGAGATCATACTCAGTGAATACAATTTCCAATTGGTACACTTAGAAAATTCTTATTTCACTACATAAAACATTTCACCATAAAATTCAGATTAATTAATACTGCAGATTATTATTACTAATTATATTAATTAATAATGCAGATTAAGTTATAATAAAGATGCTCAGTTACTGAATAATACCCAACATAACTGCTGTACTAATTATTGATACGTAATGCAGTAACATAACATTTTAATGTAATTTAAGAGTATCCAATGTCCAGGGACAAACCCCTTTGGTTACTACCTCCATTTCCCTAGCACAATGGAACCCCTTGTCTGACGAGCAACACCAACCTGTACAGTAAACTGGAGTATCTCAGGCACCAGACAAACTACAATTTCAAATATTACCACATGCTACTACAACAGTAAAATGCACTTCAGCCTTGACTTCTCTCAAACTCAATGTATAAGTTTAAAAACCTTAAAAAGACTATCCTGGAATAGATTACTGCAAAAGGTATTTCTTCTTAATGTTCTGTACATGTCAAAACATCAATCTAAAAACTCAGAAAGAATAAGAAAGTGTTTTTAGAAGATTTATTAAATGTATTTATTTCTGATTTTTTTTTTTTAAAGGGACATTAACATCTGGTAACCTTAGAAGTTTAGAGGAAAAAAACCCCTACTTCGTTTATTCAAAGTATTGCAAGAAAAACCTTTTTCCAACAAAAAAAAAAGTCTAATGCATTACATTAAAGGCAGCCACAGAACTTAGACCTATCTCAACAACAAAATAGCAGACACACACATTAATACACTGGAAGAAAGATGTAAATTATAAAAACCAGTAGGTGGCATTACAGACATGCTGCATAAGCAAGTTATATCTATTTTTAGCATTTATTAAAAACTTCAGCCTTATATGCACTTAAAAATAATTTAATGTTTAATTTATACTAAAATTAATATTTCTATTCCTCACCACAAACATAACCCTGACAGACTACAAATATTTCAAGTGCAGACAAATTAAAAAAATACTTGAAAGGAATAACTTTTCAGACACTGAAAAACAAGTCTGTTGAATATTACACTGCTTGGTTTTCATTTGGCTGTTTATAACAAACTAAAAAATTTACTAGGTATGCAAATATTACAAATCTATACTCACTATGATATCACCAAGAACATTAGAAGCTTGGTCATGCTTTAAGTTTCCTCTGACAACATGGTATGCGAGCTCATACAAAGCCTGCTGGATATCTGTTGTAAGAAAACAGATGATTAAAGGAACGTAGTAGGTAATACTTCATCTAACTTCTAAAGCAATGTTTATAGTAATGGTGTACACTTCAGATACCCTGCAAGTAAAGAGGATATGCTTCTCTTACCAATGAGGGGATTCCTTTATTACTGCTCATAGATAGTGATGCTCAAATTTAATCTAAGACTACACACAAGCAGACAGTAAGAGATCAGCCTTCCCTGGAGTTTATGGAATAACAGTATAATGGAATGAAAAACTACAGTCCTGCACATAACAACTTGAGTCTATCAAAGGTTTATCAAACACACCTTTAACTTACAGCTCACATAAACATCATATTAAACATATATACACACACATATGATGAACCCAATTCAGTCATCAGACACGCCTTTGCAAGTGAAAATTGTGGAGAATTTGTTACACAAGTACACAGCCAAACCTGACCTGTCTCTGTAAGCCTGTGGTATACTTAAGATATCTTAAAGTGTGAACTTAGAACTTAAAGACAGCAGTGTCTTTAAGAAAGGAGAAAGTCTCGGGTATTCAGTAACTCAGCTGCTGCTGTAAAAATTCTTTTCTGCAGTATACAAACACTTGCATACATTTCTGCTCATACATTTAACTTCTAGAGAAAAATCTGGTCGTGTGTTGTGTTAGCAAAATAAAATTCCATTTCCACTGCACAGACCAAATACTGAACCACTTTGCCACCACTTACTACTAAGAAATCTCTCACCTGGATGTCTGAACACAAACCTAGCTGTGTATGTTTGTGCTGCCGTAGTATGTGTTGCATTCTTCTTTAGTATCATTAATGGTCACCATATAAGAACGTTCCAATCAGACATATGCAGACATACCATGATCAACTGTTTCCAGACTTTATTTAAAAACAACCAAAAAACCAACAACTTACCTCTGAAACCCATATTATCATGGCTTTTGTTTTCACTGAGAACACGACATAGCTGCACACTGAAATAACAATTAAAAGAAATATTAAAAATTTTAAAACCACAGTCAGATATTAGCACACACAAATGTTTTGGGGTTTTTTTTTGTTATTGTTCTGGCAAAAATAATATAAAATTTGGGCAGTTTAAATGGCTGACTACATTTTCATTGTGCAAACACCCATTCACAGAAGTTATGCAGTGAAGAAATACAAGACTCCCAACAGATCTCATAAACATATCATACATCTATAAAAAAATATTCTAACTGTACATATACTTACACACAGAAATGTGAGAACACCAGGCACTTTCAGTGTGTGAAAGGAAGCACAGAAGCATTAGCATTAACCTACTATTGTAAACTGATGAGGAAATGTTTCTCACAGAAATACTATGACTACTATCATTTTCAAACTCT
The DNA here is from genome assembly GCA_013399015.1 of Galbula dea. Taxonomy (NCBI): domain Eukaryota; kingdom Metazoa; phylum Chordata; class Aves; order Piciformes; family Galbulidae; genus Galbula; species Galbula dea. Next base: position 1,555,498 of record VWZX01000352.1, read on the forward strand.
GGCCTGTTAAAAACTGTTAACATTAAACTATGTGCATGATTTCCTAATGCAATGTTTTATCAATGGTAAAACGAGTTTTACCTATCCTAGTCGCTAAGGAAATCCACTATAGGATGCAAAGACCTGTCACGTTACCTTGTCTTTAGTCACTCCCGAGGCTCCTTCAACCAAATGAGCCATCTGTTAAAATCCTACTAAATGCTGTACAGATTGTTCCATGAAACAATAGTTGTGTCTTATAAAATAAATGTCTAAAGAGCAGGCTAACCCACTACACTGACAGCATAGAAACTGACACGCTTCCAAGCTACAAGGATTTTCCCTCACCTCTACCACCCTCATCCCACCAGAAGGCTCCAAAAGCAAGTTTCACATTTAAAAGCAAGTATTTACCAAAAAATGTAGCAATTCACCTATACAATAACAGATGCTAATAAGAACCTTCTTCACACTTGTAAATTTTCAACCAAAAGTGTCACATACTTTTTCATCAAAAAGCCTTTCATGTGCAGAAAGTGAGGACAGTATCAGAGCTAGTATACTCCTACGTAATATGGCAAGACTACAATCTCCTGTGGGAGCAATTTTTAAGCATGCTCTCAAATAAGGCAGGTATGTACAATTATTACAGAGGCTTATCATGAAAAATAAACCGTAAAAAAGGATTCTGCAGCAATCCGTTACTCATTCTACTTGCATCTCCATACAGATCATCACCTCTCTAGCAGGACTAAACAGCTTTTCCAGCAATCAAAAGATTATAATTGGCAAACACAAGCTATATGCACCTTTTAAAGACAACTGGAAAACAGTAACGAGCAGAAACATGCAAGCTCAGCAAAAAGCAATGGGATGGCTAAAATGTTCTAGATGCTACTGAAGAGAATGTAATATATTTGGAACTAACCAGGACACAGGCAGCAAAATAGAGAAACTGGTTAATTATTTATTTTTTATTTATTTTTTTATGGTTAAGTGCACTTTTTAAAAGAAGCAACAGATTTTTTTCCCCTACCTGTCCTTAAAGAGTGTTCTGATTTGATCTGTCAGATTTTCTTAAATTGTAATTACTATTCCTACATAAGAAGCTACCCTACAAGCACTCACTTCTAAGCTCTGAATACAAATAACAGCAAAACAAACCTGATTCCATTTAGTGAGATGCACACTTTGACCCCTATGTCATAAGTTGATACCATCAACCAGGCTATATGAGCAACAATGCTGTCTGCTTGGACTGAAGAGTTCACTTAAATGTATCTTAATACAAAATAAAAGAGTTTTAACCTCTTACAATTCCCTCTCCAGCAATATCAAAATAGTACTATCAACTTCACATTAGTGTAAGACACCAATCTGTTTGATCAATGTAACAAGATATCCTATTTAAGATCAGCATGTGAAACAACTTGCTTTACGGTTATAATTTAAAATCCCTGAAATATTTAACAGGGGGGAGTGGGAAAGGAGGAAGTAAAAATTTTCTTTCTGTGAAAGCCTACCTGGGAAAATTTTGGTAGTAGAAAAAGATGTTAGTATTACTCTTTGGATCTAAATAAATAGTAATTATGGTTACATTTTTTCATACAAATACTCTATCTCCAAAGGACAATGGCCCTTTCTGAAGGTGCTGTCAAGCAGTACAGCTCAGCTGATTTAATGTCTTTTTGCTTGAGAAATAGACACCTTCACAGATACTTCTTATCTTCTTGGCCACACAAATCTAGCCCTCGTGTCAGCTAAATGTTAAATCAGTTAAACTGACAAACCTGGCAGAAAACAAGTCTTCAGCCAAATTTGCAAGCTGAAGCAGCTTACCAGGAGGTCAAATAAGCACCAGGGGAAAGAGCACCCTGATGAATGAAGGCAAGGTACTGGAAGCTCTCCCTTATAGTACCAACAAGCTGTGAGATTAGCTCTTCTCACCTCAACTGAATGCTTCATAAATTAAAATCAAAATAGTTGCACACTCACAAGAAAAAAAATCACCACATTAGTACAATAGATCAGCTCAGAAAAAAGGTACAACAATACTTTACCACTTAAACTTCCACTGTCCTGGACATTGCTTATCAGGTGCAATTTTCAGTTCCACAGACCCAAACTGTCTGTTGTCTGTTAAGAGTTCATCTGAAACTTTTTTATTACTCTAATCTTGTAGTTCATTGCTGCAAGCTTAGGGAACATCATTACTCTACTGAAACTTACAATACTTCATCCAAAGATAAAACTGTAATAGAGGTAAACCATAATCAAAAATATGATAACTGAGAAAGTAAAAATAAATTTAGAACAAAAAAAAAAATCACAGGATGACTTCTAAAAAACAAAGTTTCTAAATTAAATTTGGTTTGGACTCATGGGATAGATTTGCTTAAACAACAAATTCTGAAGCAGTGTTGAGCACCTATCAAACAAGTTTGCAAGGCAGTTCCAGCACCTACTGTATGTCCCTAGTATAATGAACTCTTAGTAGTTTTATTTTTTACAATTTGGTTGCATTAATGCCATTTTTCATTGTTTGGACCTTACTTGAGGCTGCATGAACTGCATAAGCTGCCAAGTAATACACTACTAAAGCCCTACTTCCCTCCTGTGAACGGTCCTCAATGTGTTTAATCTATTGCAAAACAAGGTATCGGCTAAATAGCAAGTGTTTGCCATTGTATGTGCATTACAAATGTCCATATGGACTGCAGTCACAGATCAGCATCTCACTGTGGAAGACACTATAAAAACCAATACAATTGCACTACAAAAGACAGTGTATGTACACACAAATAGATCTAAAAAGGAGCCTACATTGATCAGCATAAGTAGTCACAGGCAGATGCCAACTCAATCTCTACACATACCTGACAGTAGCAAAACAAATGAACATAACTTAATTAATTGCATTTAGCCAGAGAATGGACAGAATAAAACAGAAAACAACAGATAAGATTACCACATCCTGAGCAATTTAGAGTTTTGGCAGCTAGGAACACTTGAAACTTACCACATGATGTACACATATGTATTTGTACTAGATATTATTACGTGTCAGTAAATGGATGAATTAAATTCAAAGCATGTTTTTTGAACAAGGTCTCTGAACAATTTCCAGGAAGTGGTCACTGCTACCTAAGCTATATGATGCTGCCTTACTAATTAACATTATGATACTTTAAGACACATACAAAATCCTTACCTTGTCGTTTTTGGATATGTATGTTTTATCATGACAAACTGATCACATGAGCCAAAATAAAGTTCATTATATTCACAGCAAAATATCTGTCAGTTTAGACCTGATCTCCTTACTGGATTTCTTTAAAACATCCATATATATTGTATTCTTAAAAAAATTTTTTTTGTTGTTTTTTCATTCTCTGGCCCAATAACAGCACCTCCTGGAGACTACTGCAATATTACAAATCCTGCGTGTTCTCAAGCATATCCATATACCAGTCAGAAAACATAAAAAAACACACAGTGATCATAAGTATCCATTATTAATCACAGTGGAAGCTGAAATGCCAAATAAAACCAATTCATTTACTTTTCTCAGGACAGTTTCATATTCCCTGAAAATATAAAACTGTGTTTATACTTACGTAACTACTAACTGCCAAAATCCTACCTCAGGCTCATCTCATCAGATCATGTAAGCCATTTCATGCTCCAGCAAATAAATATTTTTTCCATAAGACCTAATATTTTCTTTCTCCTAATTATGAGGTTTGGGGGGTTTTTTATTCTGTAATCCTCCCTTTTCAACATAGTTGGTATTTGTCTCCCTGTGAATAAGCACACCACTTTGTTTAAAAACAAACTTCTCCATACAAGAGTCAATGTTCTCTGACTTCATGCCTGGGTTTTATTAGAACAGGCTTCTACAGATTAACAAACACAAACACAATTTCTAAATTATTTGCAAATCTTGTATTTGCTAGATATGTCATTTTTGTCATTTTAAAGTATCCTTCCCCTCCCCATTTTTCTCATTTTTTTATCAATATCATGCATTGCCTTAACTTTGAACCACAAACCCTGAGACCAGAACTGTGGCCTAGACTTAGGCTTAGACCTAATTTACAGTTCTAGGCTTATTTGTATTATATAAGTAATTTTTTTAAAGTATCATTATATTTAATACCCTTTTAATTTAGATAACATTTAAAAATATTTCATGTTTTAATTTTGGAAGGAGAGCATTGTAATTTTATTTTCCTCCAGTAAAACAGGATAGGAAATTTTGCAGGAAGAAATGGAATGTTACACATTGAAGATTCCCCAAAAAAGTCAGTTTCCCAAAAAGTTAGATACTGACTATGGACACTTCCTAGAAGCAAAAGAATGTAAGTTCATACATATACCACATGTTGATAAAGCTACTGCTGCAAAAATGGACAAGTGTTATCCAGATGCTATCCCATTGATTTTAAAATGTATGGCTTCTTTTGCAAACTACTCTTTAAATCATGCCTGAAACTGCACTTAAGCAGTATTCCAAATGAAGTGTAAACACCACAAATACAGAAATTCCGCCTAAGATTTTATGTTATTGGTCCCAAAGCAGATTAACACTTTCTTCCCATTATGATTAAGAAGCACTGCTATAGGGGGAATATCATAAAAGGTTTTATCATGTTCAAAAGCTAAGGTAACTTGCTTCTCACATCGTTAAAGTTCTGAGAATTCACTCCAAATAACGTAGTTGCCATTATGTCAAAAACCATGAAATTTCTGTCCTCATGCAAACTCCATACAACCTCGGTGATCACAATGGAGTATATTACAAAAATCACCATCATATGTGACTACTTTATGCAAAAGTTACATAACCTCCACAGAAAAGCTAGCAAGTGCAAACACGTGTATATACTGTTATGTGCAAAAAGGCAATCTGCTTTATTATAGTCATTTGTACATTTTTTTTAAAGGTATCAGTACACACTTATACATTCTATTCTTTGTTATTCATACAGAAGTTTCTAAACACTGAAGTTCAATAAAAAGGTCTCTGTGCACATTGCATAAATTTCACCATGCTGGATACAAATTCAGCTATTGCCCTAACATCTTAAGCAAGAAATTAAAAAAGCAATGCAAATCTCAGCATTTATTTTTCTGGGGGGTGGGGGGGTGGGGTGGCTCCTTAACACTTTTATTACTGTTGGAAATGCAGGTACATACAAAAAGATTTTCACTGGCCTTGTATCATTCACACCAAAACATGTTAAACTTACATACTAACATGATAATGGTTTTAGCACAGTTCAAAGCCATAAATGACATGGCTATGAAGTGGGGCTCCCTTCACTACAAAATGGAGGTTCTGGGGAGAACGGTGTTTTGCGCAGGAAGCCTCTATGTCCTTTATTTCTCTACCCCACTACCTTTTTCTTCATGCACACGGAAGATCATTACCATAGCTGCACAACCTTTTAAAATAAATGAACAAAAGAAAGTAACAAAAAGAGTGAATACCAAGAAGCATATCTCAAAGTGATAAACAACCATATTTGAAACTGCAGGGTTTTTTAGTTACAACAAAACCCAGAAGGGCATGGAAAAATTAAAATAAAGGCGTTTAAAACCACACAATTGGTACACAGGACATCCTTGTTCAAACTAACATAGTAACATAAAACTGACAAACTGGTGAACAACCCTCTCTGCCCAGAGGTATTCCTGAAACACTGTGCCGCACAGTTAGTGAACCTGCCCTGTCTAGATCACTTAATACAGATATACGGAAGGCCCCCAAAGGGGAAGCTCCTACTACACCTGGATTGATTTGTGAAGCTGCAACCAGATCCCTCAGGGTACAAAGGTTATCTTGTAGGGTAACTAGCAATGAATAGCTGATCCCACCTTGCCTGAATCAAGAATACAGCGCTAGTTCTCCCGGAATAGGTAGAAAGGTGGAAACTGGGCCGAGACCTCTGCCAGCAAGGTCAACATCGTGGAGCCGGCGAATGGAAAACGCTTCATGCTCCGCATCACCTCCGGGGACCAACTAAAGAGGGGCCTGACACCCCATAAACCTAACCCAGAGACAAGAAGGGGGCGCTCCGGACGCGGGCAACGGGCGCTAGAAGAGCTAGGCCCTGCTACCGGGGACGAGTTTCCGCGGAGGTCGTTATCGACTGACAAAGGAGGCCGAGCCAGACAGGAAAGAGGCCTGCGCCCTTCGTCCGACCAGGTCTTCGCCTCTAAGCCCCAGCAGCAAGGACGCAGCTCCGAGCGACGTGCTCCCCGCCCGCTCCCACCTCTTCGCCGCCCGCCCACCCACGTCCCTCAGCGGTAAGGCCCAGACACCTCTCTCCCTCCCGCAGGCCAGCGGCCTGCAGCGCCCCATCGCCTTCCCGCGTCAAGACCCCGCACTCACAACTCGTTCTTGCCCCCTTTCTCCCAGTTCTTTATCCACTCGGCGGGGAGCAGAGCCGCCATCTTCCCCGTGTGGCGCCGAGAGCCCGGATGGTGGAGCAACGAGCCCGGGTCAGAGGGGACGCAAGAACCCGCGATGAACGACGGGACACGAACGCGCCGTACCCTGGGAGACCAAGCGAGGCGGTAGCCCACGCGCGTTAGTCCCAACCTCCCTCCCCCCCCACCTCCGACCTCGCGGGCCCTCTAGCGGCGGACGTGAGCAGAACCGCCACCGCCCCGACGTATAGCGGCGGCAGCAATCGCGCGCAGCCTCGCACAGGCGCGCCTTAGCCACTCAGGGGCCAGGCCCGCGCTAGGCCTCTGCTAGCTCCACCTACGGTAGCGGGCTGCGCCCGGTGTTCCAGGAGAGCCTCCCCCGCACCTCGTCGTCCCAAATGCGGTTAAAATTCCTGTGGGTTGGGGAAACCTCCACTACCTTATAATGGACGATCGAACCTAGAGCCGGGTAAGATCTCGTCACCGAGCGTGTTAAAATTCTGTGAGAGGGTTTGTACAAAATGAAAACATAGTTCAGGAAACACAGCCAGGTAGGATGAGTGCGTTAGATGTGTTTAATGCATGTGTGTCACGATTTGTCCTACATTAATTGTATTTCAATCCATTGTAAAAAACATCAACAGTTAAGTTCTATTCCTTCTGAAACGTTAAGCTCAGAGGTTCCAGCACCACCATTTGCAAGCGGTTTTCTTTTAAGAAACCCAAACAGACTCTGTAATGGGAAGAAAGCTCTGCTCTTCCCAGAACCACGTGGTGCTTTGCATCACTGTTCCCCAAAACCACCACAAATCTGTCAGCCCTGTGTAAGATCATGGCTGAAGGGACTCACTTAGGTTAACAGGTAACACAGGCAGACGGCACACGTCTCCTCTGTTGACCCACCCCAGGAAAATCTCGCTGCCGAATGGCCGAAAGGTCCATGTCCACAAAAGAGGTTCTAAAAAGAAACTTTTATTCGAATAAAAGGGAGAGCGTACCAGACATATCCCTATAAAATCCCTCACAGTGTCAGAGGACACAGCCCCTTTAACTTCTATTCCCCCGCCTGCTCAGACCTCCTCCTCTCCCCATTGGCTAGGGTACTAGGAGGTTACAGACTTCCTGATACCTCTACTACATATATGTGCCCCTTCGCATAACGTGCATTGCACGTTCATAATTTTAGAAAATAAGGTGTCCCTAGGTGAAGAAATTGGTATGTATAACCTCATTAAGTATGTGTACTACAGACTTCAGTTCAAAAGCTTAGACATCTGGGCCTGTAAAGATGTTTAATTGGTCATTAAAAAACTTATCCTTAATAAATCAAAACCTTGATGTCCACAAAAACAGTTTATCAGTTAAGCCAAGGCCCCATCCGTAATCAATCAGAAGTCTCATTATATTGCAAGGACACCTTCTCATTAAGTCTCATAAGCAGAAGGCACATTATTTTTGCAGACAACTCTTATCAAACACTTTTTGGGTGCTACCTTCCATGCAGCAAAGTCTGCCTCTAATTCACAGTGACCCAAAGCAAGGCAGCACAGGAGAGCCAACATTAGACTAAGTGACCAACAAAGAGCTAACACAACAAGATAGATTTTAAATAAAAGAATTCAAGATGAGTACAGAAGATGGTATGGTTTTCAGAACATCATGCACCTGAAGCTGCAGTGGCCCTCAATTACCCTTCAGGGTGTTCTGTTTGTTATTCAGGTTTTGCATATCTCAAAGCATTACGTAAAGCAGTGCATGGCAGGGGGTGCACACACAGGTGTTCAGTTGTTCTAAATACCTGAAAGTGCAAAAAATACAACCATAGTAATTCAAAACTTAGAGACCTCTGTCCATGAAGATGAACTACCTCAGCACCCTTTGTGAACCAGATTGCAAGATGAAGTTTTAGCTTTCAAAATAAAAAGCAACTTTTCTTCGTCTTTTGTCATAGCATTTTTACCAATGAATTATCAAATTAAGTTTTTAATTGCAATTTAGGCAATTTATTGAACATTAAAGTTTTTAAGTATTATTTTAACTAATTGTTATTTATTAAATTAATTAAGTTAGTACATTTAGGAAAATCAGGAAAATCTCCTAATAAATATTGTAAAAAAGGGTTCATATAAAAATTATTACAAAAAATCTAAATTGTCTCTAATTGTATGTTAAACTTCCTTGGACATTATTAACACAATCACAGTAAGGTAAAATTTCTGTGAGGTAACTTTTTTGTGAAATATGATACAGTATTGAAACTTAAATCTGCATGTAAACACCTCTTTCATTGATTATATTGTATCATTTGTTTTATTACATCCTCCAGCAGAAATTGAGTGTATCAGTGATGCATTGTACTGTGTTTGACTCTTGATCTTTTTGCAGATGATACATCCTCCTGAGTATAGATAGAAATACAACAAACAACTATATGGTGTCTTCTGATTATCATCCCTAATGCATATGCTCATTATATTACATGTTATTCATCTCCGTAAGTGTCTCCAAGCTGTTATTAATTTCCTTCAGTCACTAGTCAGGATATATGAGTTAAGAAATTTTTCATCTGGTCAGGCAGCACATCTTTCCAGAAATTCCTCTTGCCTGTCAAGAAGTCTTTATTTCATCTGCCTCCTCAGTCTTGTACATGCTTCCTCCTCTACTGAAGTGTAAATTGTTTCACAAATAACGATAAAACAGGAGAAAACTCGAAGTAAAAACAAATAAAATGAAAAGATGAGGCCTAAGTGCACTCGTGTCTGTTTCAGTGCTACAGCACTGCTGTAGTTTCCCTGCTGCACCCTGTTCTCCACCTTTTACAGAAAGAGAAAGCTTGCAAGCCCTTTGTGGAAAAGTGTTGTTCCACTTTGACAATTGCCCTAATCAGAAAGTCTGTAGAATTTCAACAAATCCATCTAAGTGCTGCTTGAGAGAGGGAATGGCATTGTTTTTATTATTATTCATAGCCAGTCCCTGTGCAAGCTGTGTACTAAGCAGAATGATGTTGTTGTTGATCTTGATGTACAACACCTACTGCAAAGGGACCCACTGCGGCTCCTGAGCTCTGCAGTTACACAGAAACAGTTTCTCTGCTTCCAATACTTTGATTTTGAGTTGACTACATTTCAGGCATATAGTTTACAGTCTGACAGAAGATAAGCTCAGTTTTAAACTAATATATTTATGATGTGTTATTTTTAAAAGTTTCATGAAATAAATATATCTAAACCAGACGTGAATAGTAACAGGGAGAGAGTTGCAAGCCTAAGGAATAGCATGAGAAGGTATTACAAGAGAGTGCAATAGCTGTTTTTAGAAGATAAGCTTAAGAGACACATAAACAGAAAACAAGAAGCCAACAAAAGGTATTAGGAGCAAGGATTTATGTGCGTACAGAGCTATGCAAGATCTGAGTGTGAACCTGTGAAATTTTGCCTTCATGATGAAGCAAGACACTCTTCAAGAAATACAGAAAAATAAAACCATCAAGTCATTGCAGGACCAAATGGTTAGACCCCAAGTTTATTCGGGAAACTAAGGCACTTCTTTTGTGAAGTACATTGGTAACAGTCTGACCCAGGCTAAAGATAAAAGAAGCTATTATGTGTAATGTTGAAATATATATGACAGAAACCTTTTGAAAATCTAATTGAGCATAGCCTGATTATAAATAATTGCTATAAAATCTATGAGAAGCATGTACTTTTGCTTGCTATGTTTCTTGCTAGAAGATAATCACTTCAGTACAAAGGTGATGGCTTATGAGCTCTTAGTGTGGGAAAAGTCATTTCAAGTCGATATAGCAAATTTGTTTCTTTTCATTACAAGACAGGGATGTTTGTGTCTCCATATGCTAATAAAACAACATGACAGCAGTGTCATAACTATAAATTATGAAACTTCAGCTTCTCTTTGACTTGGATTTTGCAATTTCAAATTAAAGCATTGTACACTGAAATATGGACTTACATAATTGAATTTTACTTTAAAGTGGACAAGTTACTCAGTTGTAGAAAAGAGACATGTTCAGTGTTGCATCTTCCAAAATACTGACTGCTGCTGCAAATGCTTAGCTTTCTTAACATCAATGAGAGCAATTTCACTACAAATACTGCCTTCCTTCTCTCTAAGACAGAGCTACAAACTTCTTTTTAAAGAATTCTATACGTTAGGCTTGGGTTTTTGTAATGTTGACTTCATACAGTGCAATGCCAATTCTTTCTGGTTTGAGGTTTGTGGATTCTTGTAGCAAATTCCTGTGGTCTGGGTCTGCGACAACAGCAGAGTGCCATGTAGCCCTAATAAATAAGTAGTATTCTGTAGCATTCACATTTTAGTTAGCAACTACAATAATTAACGACACAAGAGCAGATTTTCAAAGGTGTTAAAGATGCAGTTGGAACCATAAAAAGACTTTGCAGAAGTAGGTCATATTCCTGGCTCCTGTGGCTTTCAGTGGGTCTCACAGAACTACTTGGTTTCAGTTTATTTATCTCACAGGTGCTCGCCTGTGACTTTCAAGCTACAAACGTATTTGGATATCTGACTCTTAGAATATACACGCTTAGAATTTCAAATCTAATTTCAAAGTCTGATGCTGCTTTTAAATGATGAGAATTTAAAGTGGTTTCATGGTTCCTGAAGATTCAAAAAATGAATGTCACTGAAAAGAATTTTAGAAAACTTGTGTTGTAGATCCACCATTCAACAGTGACTCAATATTGTCAATGTTATTGTAGGGGTTGGGCTATTTGATTACATAGATTATTAAATACTTTAAAAATTGTGGGATTAAAATACAGTCAATAATTGTCAAACAATTTTACCAAGTCAACATGACTACATTTTCAATACCGTCTATACTCTTCTTTAATACTAACTAAATGATATGGTGAAATTGTGGTGGATGGTACAACTTTTACAGTGAATTAAATGCATTAGCTGTGGGCACTGATACACTGCAATTCTTTTGTGTGGTAGATACTTTGTGAGTTATTTACAATCCCTTTAGAGCCTGTTCTTACGACAATTTATGCTGGTGAGTAATTTTACCTGCTGAGACTTGCACAGACCAGACATGAGTAAAGCTTTTCTCTTGTGTAAAGGTTTGCAAACTCATGTCCTAATGTATTACTATTTTTTATGGAAATACATTGATTTGTAGCTCAGAATTATTTACACTTTTCAACACTTTGCAATTCTGTTCCAAATTATTCTTTTCAGACTTTTAATAATAATAAATTTTTTAAAACTAAGTAAGCATAGATAAACAGTTTTCTTGCAAGTCCATATAAAATGAAGTCTTTTCTCAGAAATTATGATCAAATGGACTACATATTTCCAATTTCATATTTACAACTACAGCAGAACAAAAAAAAGATTAAAAGCTTACATGAAAGAATAACTATGAATTAAATATATTTGGGGTTTAGAGATACATTTGTTCTAGACTTAATTTGCTTGCCATTTTTCCATTAACTTTACTCAGATATAGATCTTTATAAAGGACCTAAATGAAGTTATTTAGCACTCAGCTAAGATGTGTTTTAGATGCATTTTAGAAATTCTTTTGCAGATAGTTGAGCTATTACACATTTCCTCTTAGCTGTTACATATAAAAATACATCTATCTATATCAGCCATTTGCATTTTTTAATGGCTTTTACAGTCACACAATCATACAATACTTTTTAGGCTGGAAGGGACATTTGGTAGCCACCTGCTCCAAATCCCTGCTTGAAGCAAGGCCTGAGAAGTTCAGTTGGGTTGCTCAGCGTCTTATCTCACAGAGTTGTGAATGCTTTCAAGGAGGTGATTTCAGTGTCCCAGTGTGTGAGCACTGAAGCATTTTTTTCATTGAGTCAAACTGGAATTTTCCTTACTGGAACCTGTGTCTGCTCTGAGAATATATATTGTTCACATAGGGTGGTCTTCATTCCTAAGCTATAAAATCATATTTAATTTTGTCTTATTCTTGCTTATATGGTGGATATATTTCTTAGTACTACCTGATGTTGGCCAAATTGTGAGGAATTCCTAGGTTCAAAAGTAAGATCTTTATTTTATTCTATAAAACAGCCTATATAGTTTATTCTCCATCTTTTCATGAGGCTTTTGTGTGCTAGAAAGTGTCATAGCCATCTTAAGAGTCCTATAAATGAGCCAGAGCCCCTTGTTAAAAGCCAGAATGGCTTTTTGTTTCCTCCTGTTATTTCTAGAGATTGACATTTATCTTTCTAAATATTGGGATAACATAAAATTTTGAAAGAAGGAAAAATTATGATGACTACAAAGGCACAAAATGTCACACTGCAGTCTTAAGTCACCTACTGTGCTTCCTGCCTGAACAAAAAGCAATCTGGTCATTTTGTCCCAACTAGATTAAAGAAAATGCCTGTGTTGGGCACTACGGTAACAGCTGGATAGCAGCAGGAAGTTATTTAGCTTAACAGCAAGTACAAAGCTTTCAAGGGGGTAGTATATTACCCAGCAAATACACAGTGAGAAAAGAAAACAAAGTGTCAATCTTATAAAAATGTATTTATTCTTGGTTTTCTGAATAGATACTGCAGACCCCAATTAGGAGAGCTGGAAACGTACAAAAGCAGAAATAAAATATCCAACAGCTCATTTCCTCTATGTTAGTCCACTCTATGAATTGTTCTGACAAGGCACAACTTTATTATCTACTCTGAGGGCTAAACAATTGAGTGCTTTACTTTTCTTGCATAGATATTTTAGAATGACTTGGAATAAAGTGTCTTTTATTACTTGGTGTTTATATCATGTCCCTGTAAGAAATAATTGTTCTAAATCCCTGATTTTTTTTTTAAACAGTAATTGTTTGGTGATTGTTCCCATTCTTTTTCTGGGGACATTTCCTAAATTCTCAGACAGAAGAAAAGGGGTACAACAAAGGCATGCTTCCACGTTTTCCAGATGATTTCCATTTGGTAAATGCTGTTTAGGCAAATAAGAAACTTAAACATTTGCTGGTAGCAGCTGTTTCTATTCAGCTGGGCAGCTGAAAGGAGAAACATGCTCAGATAGTGATTGTCAAACTGTCACAACTTTTGAGGTTTCTTCATAGCTAAACTCAGTGTCACTTCATCGTCCTGAGCTCTAAAATGTATTGGATTTATTTAAGATCGGTGGATGTGGAGGAACACACTGTTTGGGGAAGATTTCATAGAATCACAGAATCACAGAATATTAGGAGTTGGAAGGGACCTCGAAAGATCATCTAGTCCAAACCCCCTGCCACAGCAGGATTCCCTAGACCAGGTCACACAGAAGCACATCCAGATGGGTTTTGAATACCTCCATAGAAGCAGACTCCACAACCTCGCTGGGCAGTCTATGCCAGTGCTCTGCCACCTGAATTGGGAAAAAATTCCTACGTGTATTCACACGGAATCTTCTATGCTTCAGCTTACAGCCATTGCCTCTTGTCCTGCCACTGAGCTTCACTGAGAAGAGCCTGACCCCATCCTCCCGACACACACCCTTCACATATTTAAAAGCATAGATGAGGTCACCCCTTAGCCTCCTCTTCTCCAAACTAAAGAGACCCAGCTCCCTCAGCCTTTCCTCAGAAGGAAGATGTTCCAGCCCCTTCATCATCTTTGTGGCTCTGCGCTGGACTCTTTCNTTGAAAAGTACTGGTCCCAGTACTGACCCCTGAGGGACTCGACTAGACGCAGGCCTCCAACTAGACTCCATCCCATTGACCACAACTCTCTGACTTCTGTCCTTCAACCAGTTCACAATCCACCTCACTACCCAATCAGCCAGACCACACTTCCTCAGTTTAGTTGCAAGGATGCTGTGGGAGACAGTGTCAAACGCTTTACCGAAATCAAGATAACCCACATCCACTGCCCTACCCTCATCTATCCGCCTGGTTATGTCCTCATAAAAGGTTGGTCAAACATGACTTCCCCTTGGTAAACCCATGCTGACTGCTCCCAATGACCCCCTTATCCTTGATATGCCTATTTGCTTATGTTCAGCTGGCAGACAGCAGAGTTGTTTCAGTAAGAGCTGTTGATTGTTTGCTTTTGTTACCTACTTTCCAACACAGGCAAGAGCCAACCATAGATTTAGGTTCCATTTCCAAATCCTGTTGGCCTGGAAGTCTTCTGGTTAAGGTGTTGGAACAGTTGCATTCATCTTTTTAACTTGTTGGTTCTTCCGCATAATGCCTGTGAAGAGGAGACTTTGTTAAAAATTATGTTGGAAACAATATCTGGAGCAATGCATTTGGAAATGGTTTGGTAGGCAGCAGACCAGTTATTTGCTTGACAATGTATTTCATTCTCCTTCAATGTATGTTTGTTTCTGATCAGAGTGCATAGCTCTAAAGAATGCTGGTTTTTTCTGATTAGCATGAACAAGGAAAGACAGAAAGATCACCCACAAACCTCTGTTTCACCAATGGCTTTGAACAATGCAGAAATCTACAAACACGGGGAAAAAAGAGAATTGTTTCTTTAATCACAGTCTCATGAAATGACAAAATGTTTGTGCAGAAGTGGAGATCTGCAAGTCAGTTACTGCTAGGATTTGTTCAAAGGATGGAGATGAGCTGTTCTAAGGGTGTTTGCCCTCAGCCTGTGCTGGAATCATTGCATGGATGATTCCTGTTTGCCTGCTCTGAAGAATGAAGGCAGAATGAAAAACTAACAAATGAATTAAGAAACATTTGTCTGCCAGTGCTACAACTACCAAAGAAAACAGCTTGAGGATTCTGTCTGATTTGGAAAATCTGTCCAAATACATGAAATTTATAATAGCTAGTGAGAACATTATCTGAAAAAAAAAAGTCCCTGACAAACGTACTAACAGATAACACTACCTGCTTTCCCTTTGATATCCCTATCATTTATGAGCAAATATTAAGAAACAATTATAAAACAGCCCATGCTGTACTGACACAATCACCAGTAGGCATCTCATGTCTTCTGTGAGTACTTAGAAGATCAGTATTTAGTTTCTCAATTCCCTTATGCAGCCAGTTAAGAGGAGTCTATAAATTTCAGAGTAAGTAACTGCACTGTCATGCAGTCCTTCAGCCAAGGTTGTTCTCAAGAACCACACCTTATTTAGGTCAAACACGACTTTATTAGTATTGATCTTGTCAGCTGGCCAGCTATAGCATCCGTGAGGCTTGGCAGGGCCTGGCAGACTGCGGAACAGTCGTGGCCAGGCAATCTGTGAGCTCCCTTCCCTATCACGCTGCCCTGTGTTTCACAGATTTAAGTCATAACGAGCCGTAACTGCGGGGACAAGAGGTGGGAGCAAGGAGAGCGCTGGGATTAGCATGCTCCAGACAAGAAACTTTCTGGAGAAGATGATGTGGAATGAAAGGGCTGTTCGAGATGCTGAGGGAGGAGAGGGAGTCTCCGACCCGGCTGAGGGGACGGGGAAGCGGGAGGAGGTGAGGAGCGGGGCCAAAAGCAGCGGAACAGCGGGGCCATGTCGGTCAGCGCTGCCGCTCTGCGCTTACCGCCTCCTGCCACTACATGTCGCCCTCCGCCGACGAGCGCCTGCCTGCAGCTCCCCTCCAACGCGCCAGAAGGCACTGTTTCCTTCTCGCCTCCAAGAGGGGTCGGAGAGGCTGCTGGGAGCCGCCATTTTCTCGGCGTGCGTTGGTTGTGGAGGGGTTCTCGCGGCCGGTGCCGGCATTGAAGGGGACGTGGCTTGGTACGCTGTCAGGCGAGTGCGGTCGTAACTGTCGGTACCGCGGAGCAGTGGGCAGGACGGGCTCTTCGGTTGCCTGCTCTGGCGGCTTTCGCTGCCTCGGGCAGCCAGGCGGGGCGCCTCGCGCTGGGCAGGGAATTCTGTCCGTGCGGTCTGCCCGAGGCCCTCCCGCCCATCACGGAGAGGTGCAGGGGTTGCCGCGGGCTGGCGAGGACGCCGCCGTCCCCGGCGTCTCCCGGACGGTGAGGGCGGCGGCGGTCCCTGCCGGGGCAGGCGTTGCCATGGGAACGCGGCGTACGCCCTCCGCCGTCAGGTGCTGGTGCGGGCCTGCCCCCGCGAGTCTTCTGCAGCCCTCTCCGGGCGGGTCTGCAGCCCGTACCCCGGCTGCCAGCCCCACGGGCTGCAAGCGGCTCTCTCTGAATAGAACTTTTAGCGCTGTGTTTGAAAGAAAAAATTGCTATGCTAATACGAGGGTTTTTGGTTGTCTTTGGTTCTTTGGACATGTTTGGAGATTTTCTTGTCTCCCCATGCCCACTCAACTTTTTTAGTAGACCTATCACTTTTTGTTCCTTATGCTTTTTGGTAAAAATGCAGTTTTGTTCAGGTTTTTATGATAGATATTCCGTAGTTACTAAGAATTCTGCAGGAAAAAGTTTGCTTCGGTCGTATTTTTTTCGGCTGTCATTCAAACTTCATTTCAAGCAGTTCCCTTTTGCACAGTGGCAATGATTTTATGCTGATACATTTCTCTTAACAGTTAGGGTATTTCTGCTGCTGTACAACTGTCTCCTGATAGAAGCCCTGTGAATGAGTGTAACAAGTGTTTGTTCTTGATAATTTTTGTCCTTTTTAACTGTTACTAATCTACACATACTAAAAAGTATAAATGTGTTCTTGAGACTGCTTTTAGGTATTTTTGCAGAGCTGCCTTTGTTATCTCATCATTGCTGCAATCTTACACTGTGATTTTAGTAGTTTATGTTGCTAAGTGGGAAGATTTTTGTTTCTTAAATGAACAATTAGATGCTACAGGGTCTTGATTACTTCGCAGTTTTCTTTCATGGTCCTTTAAAGAATACCCAATTACTTCTTTCCATAGAAAACTTGGCACCTACAGCATTGGCCAAGAAGGGCAGAGGAATGAGTTAATGATTGTTCTGCAACTCCTCTGACCTTGCCCTTTGTAACCAGCAGCAGAAGTGAAAGAATTCTGATGAGGGTGGGTGGTTGGTTGTGGAATTTTTTTGACTGCTCCCATTCATATAAGGTCGACTTGCATTTGTTATCAGAACAGTGACAAAATGTGTTCATATCTTGGTTTCTGAAGTACGAAGGTGGATTTCACTTCAGGCTGCTGTGTACTTGTGATAGTGCTTCTATATCTGGTGAAGTCTTCCCAGAGTAGATGAGACAACTGCAGGGAGTTGAAGAGTTTCAGAAAATCCAATTTATAATCAGATGCAGAATTACCTAGGAGAGAGAAGGCTGGATCATTGGTTCTTATTCCATCTGCAGTTACAGTCTTTCTCCTTTTTGCTGCCTTCTAGTTTTTAATTCCAGAATTTTGTTTTGTCTTCTGTATCCAATCTTATGTCCCTTGCTAGTTTCAGTTAAACATTTGAATTTCAGAGTTCCCCTGACCTCAGACTCTTTCAACTTTGAAATATATTCTAATTTGAATTTCTTGGCTAAAGGACAGGGTTTTAAAATACTTTCTTTTTTAATCATAGTTTTGGAGTTGTGCCTTTGTAAACTGTGCTCTGTGCTGAAGATTCTGTGAAAAGGAAGATTTTTAACCTTTGTTTTTTCTACCAACAGGAATGTAAATACTGGAATTTTTTCTAAACGTTGGTGGAAAATAGAGATGAAACCAGTATCTGTTTTGATTAGTCAATTATTAAACTTGGTCAGATTGGATACTAATTTCTTAGGAGAAAAGTGTAGTAAGTACCTTTTGCATTTTCTTGATTCAAGCATTAACAGCATACAGTCATTTGCTGCTTTTTATTTCTCATAACACGTGGTCTGTCTTGTGGAGTTCTAATCCAAAACATTCTGAAAATGAGGATTGAAAGTCAGGTTACAGAAATAGCAAGATTTTTGAGCATGAAAAAAGTAGCTGTGTGCGATGGTTGAAAGTGTGGTGAGACCGAAGAAGGCATGCCACAAAGCTTGACTTGAATGTCACTCCTGTTATTTAAATATTTGATATCACGAAAAATTTCTTCACTGAAAGAGCTAGATGTTGGCACAGGCTGCCCAGGGCAGTGGTGGAGTCACCATCCCTGAAGGTGTTTAAAAGGCATGTAGAAGTGGTACTTAAGGACGTGGTTTAGTGGCGTGGTGGTAATAGGTTGAAGGTTGGACTTGATCTTAAAGGTCTCTTCCAACCATAATGATCCTGTGATTCTTTAAATGTGAAATAAAGCTGCCCATAGCTTGCAGTTTGATGTCCTTCCTCTGCTGTGTTTTGGAGAGTTTCTTATTAAATAGAAAGGCAAGCAGTGTGTTTTCAACAGGTGCAACTTTTATGTTTCAGTTTTGGTACAGTATTAGAATTGGAATTCATCCCCAAGTTATCCCAGTATCTTGACAAAGTTAAAATTAAAATATGGAGTGTAATTCAAGGGACATTTCCAGGTTTACAAGACGAGTTGTGTGTGTGTATATATATGTAAAAATAAGTATACACATTCACCTTATTGTCTAATAGCAAAGCATTCATGCTAGTGATACCAGAAAGTATCATGATGCTGCTTCTGCATCAGGCTGCAGTTAAATGAGTGTGAATAATAAACTAAGCAGCAGTGTCATTGCTGGGGTTTTTAGCTGGGTAGCAGTGAACGCCCTTGCCTGTGGGTGAGGCAGGAGGTGACAGGCACTCTGTACTTGAGTGGTTTTACAACTTGCTTTAGAATCCAGAAGATTCAGCAGGTTTGCTGTGGTGTTAATTACACTGCTGTAGGTAAAGTTCCATATCTTTATGTTTCCATGATGAAAGATTCCCTCTTTTTCTTTGTTTTCAAGTTTGGATGGTTTTGTAAAAGGTTGTAACACTAAAAGCTGGAGCACAGCTCATACTTAAGAGAGCAGATGCACCACAGGGCACTGCAGGTTTTGCTAGGCGTTTTTTACTATTGGCTGTTTTTCTTATTGACTGGGTGGCTGTTTCTTAACCAAAAGAGCAGTAACTCAACTTTTAGGGCTTATGTTTCTATAATGGTACACTTTAGAAATGTAAATCTGTGATTATATTGATATATTTTTATTTAGCTCATCTGTAGTTTTTAATTTCTACTTTTAGGAGGGCAGGAACTACATAGCTTGCATAGCCCTCAAAACGCATTGGTAGACTTTCACAGATGGAAGTATACTTCAAATTCTATTAAATACAACTTCCAAGCTGTTTTTTATTAAAGGGAAAAGTTCTGGGATTTAGTCTCAATTTCTTGAGGAAGAACTTGAGGCCTAATCAAATTCCTGTTCATAATACAGCAGTTAATGAATTAAATGTTCTAAAGTTAAACCAAAAAATAATATAAAATATACGTTTTATATTGCTTGAATTGTACATCTAAAATGTAAGTGTATAATATAAAAATGCAGAGTCTTTTGAAAAACTGATTCCCGCCCATGTGGTAGCATTGTAGTACTGAGTTTGAAATGTATCTTCACAGAGGTGTTGAAGAAGCCTTTTATGAGAAGAGGATCAGTAGAATAATTAAGAAAATGAAGATAGTGGTAGAAGATGTAAAAACAGGCTGTAAAAACTAATAGGTTGTTTTTTCAAAGTGTTGAAGGGGAAAAATCCGAGAAATGTAAAAATCATTCTTTGCCTATGATTCACCTTAAAGAATTTACACAATCTTAATATGCTTAAATGTTACAAGGCAAGCGACCTTGTAATTAACAATTGATAGCTAAATCAGACACAGTCTTCTGAGAACTGTGCTTTTCATGAAAAATATTTCATTAAGTTGCTGCTTATGCCATGAGTAAAACATTTGTCTTACTGGTACTGCCAGAGGAACTTGAGACCATCAGGATTGCTCCTTCTGTTTTTTATAGGTTTGGTTTGGTTTGGATTGGTGGGGGTTTATTTGAAGTTTTGTGCTCTTAGAGATCAAGAGAGGTAACACCACTTTTACCTTTCAGTCTCTCTTTTCATACTCTCTTTCTCAGTATGCTTGAGGTGTGGGATTTGGTAAGATTTTTTTTTTTCTGTGTTGTGTTGGGGATTTTTTTGGGTGTGCTTTTTTTTTGAGAAGGAACCCTCCCCCCCTTAATGTTAGATGCTGTCATCTGAAGGCAATTCATTTCTGTGGCAGCAGCTGTCAGAACTAAACCTTTGCTGTAGGTAGATTTTTCTGTGTCCAAATTAAGAATGTCAATATCTCTTTCACACTTTGCTTTGCACTGAACACTTAGCAATGTGTGGCAAATCCAAAACGGTTTTCTCCGGTCCTTTAGACCTTCCTCTTCCTTGGTCACTTTGCATAACACTGATTTTTGCATTCAATGATGGCTCTAATTGATTATGTCTTATGTTTGACTTCTGATATCTCTGTAGGATCACGTACTGCAGCATGCCAGGGTTTTTTTGTAGCAGCTGGTATTTACTTCTTCCTTCTTGTAAATACAGCTAAAGTTCTTCTGCAGGCATTTATCTTGCAAGTTCAAAAAAACCACTTTTTTCCCTGCCCTACAGATGCAAATTTGTCCCATTCTTATCTACTGAGAATACTGCCATGAAACCATTCTAGTTGTTTATTGCTCTATTTCATACCCATATGACTTCTTTGTGAAGAAAAACACAATAAGAAAATCATTCTCAAAAGTGCTGTGTTTCTATTGGCCTGGTTATGTTTATTTCTAAGGTAGAGAGTGTGTTGAAGCCTTTGTGACTAAAGTCAGGAATTAGGAGGATCTAGCAGCCTCCTATAACCTTGAGCTGCTGACTGACTTCCTATGATGATAAACCCTGATGGGAAGCTAAGTAGGACCTATTTGAAAAGCAGAGAAATAAAGCTGAGCTGATGGGTTTATGTAAGCTCTAGCACTGAATTGAAAGGCATTGTGTTGAGACATAAGCTTTTTATGAAATAAAGTAAAAAAAAAAAAAAAGCCCCCAAGCAATTTTTTTTTTTTTACTGGCTGTTGATAATTAGATGTAAATATGCTAAGATTTGTAAGCAGTGTTTAAATAAATTCTGTGTTTCTTCTGGTTTTAATCTTTATAAGTATGCCTTCAGTTAGCAGCATGCACCTTCCTTGATCTAATTGCAGCCAAGCAGGCACGAAGTGAAATTCAGTGAAGTGACATATGCATCATCTGTGTGTCAGCTGGTACAGTGTGTTCTGTTTGACATTTACTTGGTACTCACATTTCAAAATTCAGTCGACAATAAACACTAACATTGCTCTCACAGTCAGCATGTGGAGGAGCAGAAGCTCCTTGTTTATATCTTTTGGTCAGGAATCTGAGGCAGTGCAAATAGGTTTCTGACTTGGAGGTTACTGGCATGCTTTGCCATCCTTGTCATGTGAAAGAATTAAAAATAACTCCTTATAATGCCAATCTGGTTTAGGATTAAGAAAGGAAATAATCATCTCTAATAAAATACTTGAAAGAGAAAAGCAGGTTCCATACTTTTCCTTTGAAGCATTTTAGATCTAGGTAATGCAGTGATGTGGATTTGCATAAAATCAAACTCGTTAATATTTTGAAAGCTGAATTAAACCTGTTTGGCTTGCTAAATCACAGTACACTTTGAGTAAGTTAATATCTCTTCTAGGAGTTTTTGTCTTTACTTTTTTTTCTAAAACATAGTCAATAGACTGTATAAGTTGGTACTTTGGGGTGAAAGTGGGAGGTGTCTTGTGACAAATACCCTCAGATGTTCAAAAGCAGGATTAAACTTGGCTAGCTTCTGGAAGTCTTTCAGGCTAAAATAGGCTTTATTTGCTCACCGCATATATAAGAAGATACTTAAGGCTTCAGTAATAGCTAAGAGTCTCCTGGATTTTATAGAAGAAGATGAACTTTAACATCTCAGGACCTTCTACTTTTAATTCATATGTGATTAATTAAATCTGTGCAGAAAGCCTGAGCTAACTTCCATATACCTAAAGCATATTCTCTGAACTTGGTTTTGCTGCTGGTATGTATTGTAAAATCTTGTGTACGTGTCTTAGTTGGCTGATTTTTATTAATTTGTTTCTTTACCATAAACCATTCAAAAAATTGTGTTCAGTTATTTTTCTTCTGCAGTTAGTATTAGGCTGACTGTTGTTCTTGTGCAGAATATTGTTCTAAATCACTACTCCAACTAACTGGAGTAAGGCATCTATTGAAATGCCTATTTAGAAATCCTATTCCTAAGCTAATTTTAATTTCACACTTTAAATAGTTGCTCTAAACAGTTGTTTGAAATAGAAATAATTAAACTTGATGTTGTGTTTAAAGTAGTACTAATGTTGTATTTAAAGCAGTACTTACACAGGTGAAGAGTTTCCATCAATGCTTAATAAATATGCTAATGTATTTTTCTCAGATAAAAATGATACTGAAATGTAAACCCAACCATCTTTAGAGGGACTGCTTTAAGGAAAAGGCTTCATAATGTGGATGGAGCATTGCTAAAGCTAGCAGATACCTGTGAGGGATTTGTCCTGCTTCTGTCGTTGTAGTCTTTAGACATGGTTTTTAAAGGCTTCTGGAATGATGATTGAATCTTTCTGCTCCAAAAGATTAAGACTCAGTAATGTAGTTGGTACAATTGAAACAGTTACTTCATATTAAAAATCGATCTGTGGTGATTGGACCTTCTGTCAGTATTTACTGCACTTTTGGTATGTGCTTTTCATCCTATTTTGATTTTGAGGATCAAGATAGGTTGCTTACCTCCAGAGAATGCCAATATTTTGATTATCAGTATGTTGAGGACAACTTTTTCATTCACCATGTTAACAGAATCAGTATTGAAACATTGATAGCACTGCAGAAAAAAAATTTTGGAAAGAATAAAGCTGCTGGTTTGTCTTCTGAGTGATGAATGCATTAGGTATAGATTTTTTTAAACTTTTATCCTAAGGCTTGTTTGCAATTAGATTTTCCCTGGATTCCTAGAACTTCCAATACAGTGCAGGGAGATCTTTTTTTCTGCTTCAGAAACTGCTGTTAGGTCTGGCTAGAACCAGGCTTTATCCTGTGATTTACATTGCAGTTGAGGGTGGCATAGATACTGAATTTTAGGTAGTTCTATTTTTTTGTTTGTTTTTTTGCAGAGCATTCAGTTAAGTAGAAGTAATCAATAAAACTGGAAAAGAACATCTTAGTTGAATATAATCTCTATCCTGATTCCTAATGTTTCTGGTTAGTCTTTCATTCCATTCCTTTTCTCTTTGTGTCTTTGCTCAAGTGTTTCTTTCTCAGTTTCTTAGTGTCAGTAAAATACTCACACATCTTTCCAGGAAACACCAAGAGGATCAACATTGTAAGTGGAATAATACTAGTACAAACTGATTAAAGTAATAATTTAAAACTCTTGCTGTTATTTCCATTAGGATAGTCTGTTGTGTGTGAGGTGAACCACCTACTTGATATTTTGAATTCTGCAGCCTGTATTTTTAAAGATGGGAAGTTATTTTGTGAGGAGAAAATGCACAATTAAACGTATTTTTATAGGCACACTGAAAATGAAGCCTGCTTTAAAAGGAGTGAGGTCTTTGTAATCAAATTATTTAAAAAGTGGATGTTTGCCAATTGCATGAAATTGCAATTTCATTTTCATCTTATTTACTAAAAAAAACCACCCCAACTGTTATGAGGTTTCTTAAATTTTGTGATATTGGAGGGGGGAGAGTTTTTGTAAAAGAGTCCAGAAAAGTACTGCAGCACCTAGGCTTACATTGTAGTACAGGTATGATTTGAAGATCATCCCTGTCAGAGGGCACTGGAGAATCTAGGACTTATTATTATATTTGAACAATATTTGTTCGAATTTAGCTTATGACAAGTGGTGACTTCTGTAAGTAGTGCATGCATGTTATAATGAAGTTGTGTGTATATATGTATATGCATCTGGTATCTGTTATTTGTTTTTCATGCATATGATGCTGCTGTATCAGACTTTTTTGGTTTTAAGAACAGCAGATTTTAAGATGAGTTGTGATAATGAAGCAGTTAAGTGGTACTCTAACACATAGGTAGCTTATGAGACATGGAGGCATAGTTAATTCTGTCTCTTAACTTTAACAGCATATATCACAGTCATCTTTGCAATACGTGGTCACGCCATATGGCAGGAGAAACAAAAAAAGCACAAACCAAGGGGATCTTTGCGCCTCTAGCAAATTCCTGAGATGTGTCAGGCTTGAACCTTGATCTGTCTTTACCCCTGATTTCACTAAGGACAGGGAGGGCAAATTACAGGGAATGGCTGGATAGTGTCTCTGATTTGCCACAGTTATTTTGTATGCAACAAATCAAAGAGGGGATGTAGAAGCTCTATTCTGCTTATAAAGTAAACACAAACCAGAAAAAAGTTAATGTGTAAAAAATTTAAATAGAATTAGTTGTTTTTTCACAACATTTTGAACTCATTTCTATATAGGTAAAATAGAAATTAATATACACTGCTATTCGTACATTGAAGATGTATGCATTTGGTTTGGTTTTCCATGTTTTGAGAAGGAGTCTCTGAATAATGCAATGTTTGCCTTCTTGTAAAAAGTCTTTTAGGTATGGAGATAAGAAAAGCAGTACATAGCTAATGGTGTTTCAGTAATAGAAGTTATTTTATGAACACAGTGTAGTAGTAATGGTGATAGACCCATAAGGTCACTTGAGATCTTTACAGAAACAATCCTAAAGGATTAAAATAAGTTTTTAAAAGGAAATAAGCATGAACTTTTCAACTTTAGTTATGAAAAGATTGTTTTAACTATACATATATATATTCAAAAATACATGTATTATGACAGCTTTTATATTGCTACATGTAATTACTGATTTTTTTTTTTTCTCTTCAATGTCAAAACAAGCGTATAGGTCAGATTTGTAGGTCAGGCAATCTAATTTATTCAGAAGCTATTTTTGAATTTGCTAAGCTAAAAAAGAAAACCACAGTATAATTTCTAGTATTGGTACATTAGTCATGAACTGACTTACAGATGGAATTAAAGCTGGTGCTCAGTAGTGTTGCATCCATGATTCCCTGAAGCAAGCATGCTGCGTCTCTAACGTCATGCTTACTCAACCTGCCTATAGATTAATTATTTTTGTCATCTTGGCAAAGGATGCAGCAATCCTGCAGTGCATAGTCGTTTTAATTTTCCTCTCCCACTTCTGAACCTTAAAAAAGGTTTTATACTTCCTGTAGAGGCTAAATCTGGCATTATCGAAGCAATTATAATAAACTGTGAGATCTGCATTGACCTTACAGAAAGTATAACTAATATTAATGCAGCTGTTGGGGAAACTAAATTTTTTCCTGATGACCTACCTTATAAAGGTGGGACCTGGAAATAGACACCTTTCAGGATTCATACATGCAGTGGAGGAGGACACTTGTTCAAATAAATACATAGTCTGTTCCACCATATATGCAGTTTCATTTTTTGCCAATTGCTGAGTTACTCTTTCTGCTAAGAAGTCCATTTGGACAGTCTAATAATCAGTTTACCTCTTAATAAAAGAGTAAGTTTGAGAAGTTTGTCAGCAGTAGTCTGTCCTTTACCCAAGACTTTCAGAGCAATAATATCACTACATTTGTCCGAACAAGAGATTAATTTTTACTGTAGTCAGCCATCATCATCCATCGTGGGATGAAGGCAATGACTGTGCCAATTTGTGGTTCTTGTGCAGGACCAACACGCTGTCTTTCAACCTCATGAATGAGAGGGCTTGTCTGAGTGCTCGTAGCAGTCTTCTGGCACAGAAGGGCATGGGGCAGGACGAGTAGTCTGTACTCACCCTGGAGAAGTGTAGGCAAAAATAGGAATGTGGGACAGGTGGTAGGGGGAATGGCATTCCTCCAGGGAGGAACAAAATGAAAAGCTGAGCTGATGACAGAGGCACAGAAACTTTTGATAAGAGTGTGTAGGCAGGGCATAAAAGTGGAAGCAGTGTGCTTGACGTGAAATCTGGTAGTCCAAGATGCTGGTCTTGAAAGCAGAGCACAGTATTTGGTAAAGTACCTTAGTGAAACAGCTGTTAGTTTATTTTGTGAGGTATTTTTCTGAAATGAAAACTGAGATGTACATCTTCACAATATAATACAAGTTCAAAGGCTTTTTTCTTTTTGTAGTGGTTTTACCAGTTGATGCCCATCTGTAATGGGCATGGTTGTCATGGCCTTTGTACAGGGAAAAACAAAGATTAGGTGTTTTTCAGGGCTGGGCTGTAAAATCTTGCAAGTCTGGTGTAGCTTAGATCAGTATTTTAAATGGAGTAACTTTGTATTTTGGGTTCAGAAGCCTTTTGGCAGGGTTTACCCAGAGTTGTTAAATATTTTGTTGATTTCATTTTTGCAATGTTTGTTAAGAAGTAGAAGGTGCTTTTAAAGCTATAAATTTATAAACCTGTGTGTATTCCAGGTTTTTATTTGCCTGTAAAACTTCATAATTTTCCTGCCTTTCTCTATGGGTTTTTTTGAAGCTTATTTATAATGTTCTGGTGTTTGCCTCTGCATGGTAGGGAAGGCAGGCAAGGGTGAGATGGAAGGGAAGAGGAAGAGGCATTGTTTTAATATAGAAAGGATGTCTGGTTTAATTTAGCCCGTTTCCAGGCTTACATATGGGTATGATCTATTCTGTCTGTGAAATTAAAACATTTATTTTATGTTTAGGAAATCTGAGAAGAGATGACGTGCAATGGCCCAGATAACTCGGAAACTTGTGCCACTCCAGACACTGACAGTGACCAGGAATGGGCACAGGAACACAACCGACTGGGAACTTTCCTTGAATTTCCACTTGACTGTCCGGTTCCAGCGTCAGCACTGGCGCGAGCTGGCTTTGTTTATACCGGAGAAGGTGACAAAGTGAAGTGCTTCAGCTGCCATGCCACCATTGAAGGATGGGCACCTGGAGATTCTGCAGTTGAGAGACACAAAAACCTCTCCCCAAGTTGCAAATTTATTAGTGACACTGCTTTTCTGGAAAATAACATACATCCTCTTGCCCAGAACTCCCAGCACATAACTGAAAATGGTTGCAGTAATTCAGCCTTCCCATGTACTCTGGATGACCAGTCTGATGAGGAGGTAGATTACCTGTTGAGAACTAGGCAGGTTGTGGATATGTCAGATTGTTTGTATCCTAAAAACCCTGCTATGTGCAGTGAAGAGATAAGAATAAAGTCTTTTCACAACTGGCCCCTGAACAGCCAGTTGACACCACAGGAATTAGCTAATGCTGGATTCTATTATACAGGTGTTAGTGATCAAGTGGCATGTTTTTGTTGTGGTGGAAAATTGAAACAGTGGGAACCCAGTGACAGAGCTTGGTCAGAACACAAGAGGCATTTTCCCAAATGCCTTTTTGTCCTGGGCCGGGATGTTGGAAATATTCCAAGTGAATTTGTTCCTGCTGAGCCTGGGAGAGGTGGTCTGAACAATGCACAGCATCCAAGGAATCCATCTATGGCCAACTATGGACGACGTTTACAAACATTTTTGAGTTGGATATATCCTGTTGACAAGGAGCAACTTGCTGAAGCTGGGTTCTATAGCACAGGTAAGCCAGATCTTAAAATGGCTAATAACTTCTACCAAGAAATTTTGTATGAGTGTCTTGTTATGAAAAAATAAGCATTTTTTCTTATTCTATTAATCCTTATTAATCTTAATGGTGAAATGGAGGATCAAAAAAGCATCCTTAATGCTTTGTGGGAGACTGTTTCCTGGCTTGTTTACCAGTGCTTTGAGCTATTTTGATAGTAGATTATTTTTAGCTTTTGCTTTTTGTCTGTATAATTGCTTGCTAAAATAAAATTCAGAAATATTTGATGTGACTATAATTTTGTATTTTTTAAGCTCACATCTCTTCTGAACATTTGTTTCAAATCATATGTATTATGTCCTCCTGTAAGATGGAGTTCTTTTTACTTACAGTTGCTAGTCAATAAAATATTTTTTTCTTACTAATGTAACTTATTAGTTGAAATCTTACTGCTTTTTCTACAAGTCTGCAATTGAAATATTGTGTGTTTGCTCAGGTAATGGTGATCATGTTGTGTGTTTCCACTGTGGAGGAGGATTGCAAGAATGGAAGGAAAATGAAGACCCATGGGATCAACATGCCAAGTGGTTTCCTGGGTAAGTTGTTATTTGCTTTTTTTTTTTGCTTATCTGAGTCTTATTTACAGTATATTACATATCAATGGCAGCATGCTAATAAAGTTTTAGAAAGTTGACTGTGGCTTAACACTGTTTAGATTTATGAAAATTACTTAATTTTATTTTTTTTTTAGTTGCTCTCTTCCTCTTCCTTCTCCCTGCATTTTTACTGTGCAGGCACCAAAGCAATATCAGTTATCTTCCATGGTTTATATTTTTTTTCTTTTCAATAAGTAGAACAGAATTTAAGGAATTATTTGCACAGGATCCTACTTGCTCTGAACATCTGTTCTGCTTCCTGTAGTCCTGCTGTTATATGTATGCTCATCAACATATGCTTTAATGTTATATTGGAGGCCTCAGAAATGGACATTAACCTAGTGTCTTCTTTGAGAGCTAGGAGGGAGTTCTTCTAAAGTAAGTGGGAAAGAGAACTAAATCTCAATAGCCTGAGGGCACAACTAACTCATTAGAGGTGATCAGTCTGAAAGGTTGCCGGAAGTCGTACCCACCTTCTAAATAACTTTAAAGTTAAGTCAGTGTTGTTGGTATGTCAGCTTGTTTGTAGAACTATTAAAGGGAAAAAAAGATTTGTGTCTGGATGTAACTGATGTTTCAGCAGACTTGTGAAATCTTGTGAATACCTATCTGATTTTTCCCTCTTTATCCAAGTGCTACTCTGTAATAGTTATTTTAATGGCTGCATACATGCCAAAGTTTGTAACTTCTGTCACTGTGCAAACAAATTCGAAGAAGTCAGTAGTGGTATTGAATTCAAAACATATTTATACATAATTTTGAAGGATGGAGGATTCCAGACCTAGAAGTAGTTTTTAGAAAGATTGCCAATTTTGTCTAAATCTGTCTTGTATCATGGTGTGACTATGGAGTTGTCCTGTGTCTAAACAGGAGTTGGACTAGATGATCCTAATGGGTCCCTTCCAACTCTGGTTGTTCTGTGATTCTGTGTCTTGAGGAAAGGAAGAATAGTATATGACACATTGTTTCTTACTGGGGGGATAAAAGCTGTCCAAGTACAAAGGCTTAGTTACTTGTATAACACTGTTAAAATCAAAGCCTTTTACGTTGTAGCTACCAAATCTGTCTTCTGTGGTGAAAGGCTCACTGGAGGTTACTATGTATGCATTAGCTGATCCTGTTTTCAATGGTGATACTTGCTGCTTTTAATTATTAGTCACTACCACTTGATAGAGAAGCTATTCCAAGTTTTTGACTTGGTGCACTGAATTGTTAAGCTGCCATTTTCTTGCTACATTTCACTACTCTTTATATGCCTTGGATTTTGTTTTAGTTTGCTCAAATTATGTTAAATTTGATTATTTTTTCTCAGATCATTAGCTGTCTTCTATCGAGTTTTTGTTTACACATCAACTTCAGTGGCAGTGTGTCAGTCTCACAGCATGCTATGTCCATGAACAGCACACCATGACAGTGAAGTATCTACTGAAGCTAGAAAACTACTGCTGAGGAGTTATGACATTGCCTAAATCTTCTGGTAGGGAGGAGCTAGTGGGTAGGACTGGTTGGAAAATACTGAAAGCAAATACATAAGGCACCTGTCTGACCAGTTACTCTTTTATTTGATTTCAAACAACTAAAAGAACTAATATTACAGAATCAGGATATTTTAACATATAATATTTGGTTTTTGCTGGAGTCTTTACTTTATATATATAAATCTGTGTTATCAGCTGCCATGGCCAACAAGTTTTAGGTTTCTGTTTCACCAAAAATATAAAAAAAAGTAAGAACTGCTAAAGTGATTAAGGTGTTTTTAGAAATGCTTAAATGACATTACTGATGTTGACTAAACATTTAGGGATTTCCAAAGCAAACATTCTGTGTGATGTAGGAAATGTATCCAAGCTTTCCAAAGTTAGCAGTCAATGTCTGTTTGCTGCTTATGCAGTTTTATTTTAACTAAATATTTTCATTTATAGGTGCAGCTTTGTGAGGAATGAAAAGGGGCTAGAATTTATAAACAATGTTCACTTAAGAGATGCATGTAGGGATTCAACAGTAAGTGTCTTGTTTATTAATAAAATATCATGCTAAAATATAAAACAGTCAACCTAGTTTTGGTTTTATCTGCATATCATTTAGTCCTCCTGCTGCTGCTTACATTGGCAGAAAGTAAAAGACATGGAAATATGTTTTGGTTCTGTCAGTCAGATTTTATAGATCTTGCAGTTCTCCTTAGTTGGGTTATAGATCATGAGTGTATGGTAACTTGTGTATGTTTTATAATTGGTACTGAACAAGTGCTGGGCTTTTGGTGGCCTGGGAATCTTAACCTTTACAATGAATAATTTCCTTATTCAAGTGCAGTAGATAATTTTTCTGGTTGGTAGAGCATTGTTAAACTTGTATGTAGTCACTAAAATGTAAAACTGATGTTATTTTAGAGTTCTTTGATAGACTAAGAATCATGTACATATGATTATAACATGGGTTAAAATGAAAATCTAAACCAATATGAAAAACATAACACTGGTCCCTTTGCAGTTATTGAGAGCAGATTTAATAGTCAATAAAATAACTGAGATGAAATAGCTACTTTCTCTCTTGTAACTCTGTAGGTTTCCTTTTGCCTTCTCCAGAATTGTAATTTTCTCTGTTTATATTACTTTCAGACAGAAGCTGCTGAAGGGACAATACTTCCTAAAGGTATCTGTTTTTAAAAACAAGACACACACACAATCAAAACCACCCCTGCCCCCCAAGAAACCCAAACAAAATCCACCAAACAACAAACCACTCCCCAATCACCCCCATATTTTGGAATGTCCATATTTGCATGTATAGTAAAGGAAATAGTTAATTTAAAAAATAACCCTATTCCATTTTTAAATAAAGCATGCCAGGCAAATTGTTGGGATGATACTCTCCATTGCTTCATTGCTCCTAAAGAATCATGGAATGCATTTTATTTCTCTGAGGGGAAATCTAATCATGGTTGGATAAATATTGTAAAGTGAAGATTGTAAACCATGAAAGAAGTACATATAGGATGCAGTTTTATTTTTATAGCTACAAAGAATGCATCAAGTATTGAATTAGTAGTGCTGTGGGATGAATGTTAAAGAATACTGAACTGAAACAACCATTGTTGCTTTTCATGAGGCAGGAAGAGTTGGTCTGTTAGATGTCAAGGACTAAGAAGCTGAGAAAGCTTAAATGGCTTGTTATGTGTTCCAGTATTACTCATTCCAGCAATGTGTTTCAGAAAAACCAAGCAATAAAAACCCAAGACAGTTGAAGGGGTAATAGGAAGACAGTCAAGCAGCTTCAGCCCTGGCAATGATAGCTGTTGCTAATGAGTGGTTACGCAGAACTTAGTTTAGAAGTCTCATGTGCTGCTCAGTTATGAGACTGAGAATTAGGTTAAAATTTTTGCTCTTGTTAAGTAAAGAAGAAATTAGTAATTTACATGTAATAAAAGAACTGGAAATAAGACATGCTGCTAACAAATCTATTCAAAAAATACATTGAGAAGAGGAAGAGGGAGGTCCAACAGACTGAAAAATGGTTTCCTAAAATAGTGTTGTGTCTTGCTGTGGGTAGACTGACTCGCTGATTGTGCTGTTTTGGTTTTGTAAATTCAAATTATTTATTGGTTTCTCTCTGCATATTTATGATTCTTTTTTTTTTGGCTTCCCTGAAAGGAATGAAAATGAATGTAATGCTACCAAATGCTTACATATCTCTTGTGCCTTGGAATTTTGGATGAAGTTCGGTTAACATTCAGTAATAGAATTTGTGATGTTAACTGTGCAAGAAATCTTATTTAAGAAGTTGAAGTAGTTTATCTGAGTAGCAAATCTAGGAGGATTTCTGTATTATAAAAACATCAAGGGAGACTTGGAAAGCTAGGATGGAAGACATCTCAAATCTGCAGTTTGGGGTGTTTTGACAATGCAGTTTTTACAACTAGCAACATTCTGAAATTGGAAATGTGATTCTTTTAGCTAGACATTTTCCAAGATGTTGTAGAGTACTCTAGTAAATACTGTCCATCAGATTCATCCTTGTTAAATTGTTGTTTTGTTTTTTTAATTTCTTGTTTTAGATGATCTCTTACAGAATCCTTTGGTACAAAGTGCCATAGACATGGGTTTCAGTTTGTCTGAGATTAGGAACACCATGGAAAAGAGATTGCAGATGTCTGGAGAAAGTCACACATCTGTTGAGGATCTGGTAGCAGACTTAAGTGCTCAGAAAGAATATACAAGGGAAGAAGAACCAAATGAAATCCCAATTGAGCAAGATGAGCTTATTCAATTACAAAACCTCTGTGTGTACTTTCATATCAGCTCTTCAGTCTGTGAATGTCTTATTGTTACCTGTTTATTCTACCCTCTGAGCCAAGTCTTACCTAAGGTTAAGTTACAGCGTTGTAACTTAGAAAGATTTATCTTTGGACATTTGAACCAAGAGGGGGTTAAAATATTTGAATATAGCAGTGTTTATAAATATAATCTACAAAATAAGCAGTATTAATACCTTAAAAGTGTATAATATTGAAATGAGAGTCTTGTGTTCTGGGAAAAGTTACACATGCTAACTAAAAAGCCAAAATTATTGTGACAATGATGTATAAGAGTAAAAGCAAGGATAACTGTAGATGTGGGGACCCTGGTGGCAAAATGAAATAGGCACAGCAACATACCTTCAGATACTCAGCATACTAAAAATTTAAAAATCCTAGTAGGGGCTTATTATTTTTCAGTATAAAATTGTGCATGGGATAGAAGCATGGCCAGTAAGAAAAAGTGTACTTCTAGATGATGTTTCTTTTCAATTATTTGTGATCCAGCTGTGCTGGGACATGCAAGTTGTGCTCAGCCATTGTAATACACTCTGCAAACAGACCAAACCCAAGGCTTCTAATTCAGGAGACATAGTTTAAGACAAGCATATGGGTGAATTCCCAGGGTGTGAAAAGACCATGTGATTGGCATGGTAGGCAGAGATCTTACCAACCCACTACTGTAATAAGATTTTTAATAGTCAGTATAGGGGGAAAAAGAACTTGTAATGAAGATGGACATTATTTTTAAGGATTGCTGTGCAGAGCTTTCCCCAGGTGGCAGGGGAAGGTGTTTGAAGTTTGCATTTCTTTCCTGTATTACAAATTTTTCAGCTTTTGAAATATGGGCATTGTAAAAACAGAGGCAGAGAAGGAAATCACATTCTCAATCTTTTCACTGAGGAAACTCTCTGAAAAAGAAAATGCAAATTACTTAATGTATCTATGAGCCTTTCACCTTCTGTGCAAGTTTTGGGAAAGTTTTCAATGGGAAGTCTGTGAAAAGAATGGTTTCTTATTGAAATATGCTTATCCTAAATGCTATAGATAGTTCAAGCTCTTGCAAATACATATAGCTGTATGAATGAATTCCCTGCTTGCCTTGCCCTGGGAGATATAATGAGAAGGGGTGGGGGNAATTATATGAAGAAATCCTGGTCCTAGTGTATAAGGGGAGGGAGTGGTGGTGGAAGGAAAAAAGAAATTCAGTGGTATTAGGTATGTTAACTTCTTTTTCTGTGTTTATTTTTCTTAGATCTCAGTACTGAGGAGAAGTTAAAACGCTTGCAGGAAGAAAAACTCTGTAAAATCTGTATGGCTAAAGACATCTCAGTCGTCCTCATTCCCTGTGGTCACCTCATAGCCTGTAAGGAATGTGCAGAAATATTTAGTGAATGTCCTCTGTGTCGTGCAAATATTATGAAAAAACAGGAGATTTTCATGTATTAGCAAAGTGCACTGCACTGGGGATGCAAACATTTCCTGCTTTACTGTTTTAAATGTGGAAGATGAAAAATGCAGTTAATTCCAGGATGTAATCACATGGCAGTATTGCAGTTGTTCTGCTGTCAAATATTACATCTATTTTAACATTTGAAAAAAAATATTTTCCTTCAGTGAATGTTTTGTATGTAAAAGCCTTTCAATAGAAAGGCAAATATATTCTGTAACTTCAATTCATAGACCTCTTCTGGGGAAGCCACAGCAAGTCAAAGCTTCGTTTCTGTGATCGTTCCTTTACTTCACTTTAGTAGGACTCTGTAGGACTGAAGTTTATGCAAAGACAGATGTGTAAAGTGTCTGGCCCTATATAAAACCTGTAAATAAGGCAGTTTAAATTATTATACATGTGTATATTATATGTGAGAGTTTCAGCTTCTCAAAAAAATTAGGTAAGCTGACACTGTTATTTCTGTTATTGGTTGTGACATAATTCAGAGAATACCCATAAGCCTGCTGCAGGATTTCACCTTATGTTTGCTATTGCTGCTTTGTAAGTTTGTCTCGATACACAATTCCTGTCTTCCCATTTATTTTTTTTCTGGTTTAGATGTGTAAATTGGATCCAGTAAAATGGTTCTAGCCATCCATTTTTCTCAAAAATCCCTCTGCATATATAATGCACATTAATTTAATTGCTTAAAAGAGAACTCAAGAGGAATGAAGGAGATGTTCCATACCTCGTGCCCTTCATGAAAGGAGTAGTCTCCTTTCACAATCAGCCCCTACACAAAAAGGTGGGGGTTGATTTTATTTTATTTTTTTAAATTCACATTGTTCTAGTAATTTATGTGCTAATACTTTGCAGTGCTTCTGTCTGATGCTCTCATTTTTCATAAGAGAAAACTAAGCTGGGTCCATGGAAATACTTTCATGATTTATTTTTTTTATTTCACCAGTGAAGTTGGAAGTCTTCCATTTTTGTTCTTGCCAGTTTGCAGCATTGACATTAAGAAGTTAAGAACTATTCGAGTGAGAGTCACCTTAAAATACTTCAACTCTTTCTTACTGGACTGATCCTCAATTTTCCAATTCAAGTAGCATAGCTTTGTATTTAAGTACAGCTGGTTTATGTGTCATAGAGTTATGTGTCACTCTAATTATGTGACTTTCTTGCTATGGAGTTAATATGTTCTCTGTATATATTTTTATCTTTGAATCCTAAACACTAAGAGATTTAGAGTGTAGAATGTACAGAATATAGTTTTTCACATGATTAAAGTCTTAAATCCAATACATATAAATTTACTATCTACTTTTCTATTTTTTTAAACATGTGCTGTGATTATATGCTGGTGTCATGCTATGAATATTTAAAATAAAGTGCAACCCAGGTGTTCCTTCATCATCGTATTTGATGCTCACATCTAAAAAGAAACACAACAGAAGGTTGCTTTCTGTTGCTGTTTTGTTTTGTAACTCAACTGTTACTAATTTAACCTGAGTGTTATTAAAGATAACAAATATATTTAAGTGGAGAGGAAATAAAATCTATTGTTTGTATAAATTAAAGTTTGATAACTATAAAATTCAACTATGTTAATTTTGCTAGATTTTTGTGATAAATTAGTATTTGTTGACTAGGAATTCATAAAGCATTCAGCACAAAAAGGTTTTGTGCCTTTGTGAAGAGTTCAGTGTTTCAGATAACTCATGCA
This sequence comes from Galbula dea, assembly GCA_013399015.1. Classification (NCBI taxonomy): domain Eukaryota; kingdom Metazoa; phylum Chordata; class Aves; order Piciformes; family Galbulidae; genus Galbula; species Galbula dea. The sequence continues at coordinate 1,591,443 of VWZX01000352.1, forward strand.
TACAGGGATTTTTCAAGACAGATAGGGACTGGCAATTCTGACAGGCTTGTTTCTAGCTCCCATTTTCTCTCATAGGGAGGGTTTCTGTACTTTTCAAGGGAAATTAAAGGGGCATAGGGTGTTTGCTGGTGTATCTTGCCTGAAATAGCTTGTGTAGTTAATGTTGCAAACCACATTATGCTGACTTGTTTAAGCAGATGGTTTGTTACCTAACCTTGACCTAAGTCATGTGAGGGAGACATCTGGGTGAGCTGGGTTCGACTTACTGGCTGCAGAACTTTGCATACAGCTCCAAAAAGCCTTGTCTGGGAAAGAGATTGACGAAATTTTACTTGGGAAAAAATAAGTTAAAAAACTAAATCCTGGTAAGGAGATAATTTTGAATGTCAGTATAGTTTGTAAACTGTCTGAAAAGAGCCTGGAGGGAGGTCACAAATAGTGTCTTCTAATCTGAAATGAGGATCAAATACATTGTCCAAATAACGTGCAAGAAAATAGCATAAGTGCTTCACATTAAAGCTTGTTAACTTTTAAAAGGTATGCTGTATGCTTTAATGTAAATGTTATAAAAGATATAGCTATAAGAGCAATTCAAATTTTAGTCATTTAGGAACATTATGAAGTGTTAAAAGCCTGTTAGTGAGATGACAAAACTGCTTAGAAGTTTTTGGGTTTGTTTTTTTAAACTAATCAGAGTTCTATTCAGGCTAAATGTGAAAAAACTAATTAGCATGGTCATCAAATTTTGACAGCTTGAATTGGGAAGATTTTTTTCAAATTACTTTGATTTTCAGTATCTTAAAGAAACAGTAAAAAAATTCCATGGACACTGGTACTGAGCTGAGTGTTTAAAGAGAGAGAAATGAAGGATGTAAATAAAGAGAGTAGAGGCAAGGGTGCTCTGAAAAGGTTAGTACAGGACACAGATGCTTTGGGAGTTGATTTTTGTAAGGAGTTACCTGAAATGAAGAACTATGGAATAGATTCAATTATCAGTATTCAGTAGCTTTGTTCTCTTACCTTCTGTGTGAAATCTTTCTTCCAGTTCACTTGTAACACATGTGTTTGCTGCTCTAGATCTGTGGGAAATTTACAAGTTTTTAATCATGTGTTCAGGAACAGTTCTGTTTAGAAAACATGGAAATTGCCTAACAGCAGAAGGCTAAAATAAGGAAAACCTATAGATCTGGTTTTGAGTTTTTTTAGGCTTTTAGCTTTTTCTCACTGCCTTGAACAGTCTTAGCCTACTGGTTGTTGCAGTTTGTATCTCTGCTGTCTGTACTTTTGTTTTGGAGCTTGGTACAAAGCTCATAGCACAATAAGAAGGTTTTCAATTTTTTATATATATATA